>PVKZ01001476.1:0-386406 GCA_004027375.1 Macroglossus sobrinus | reverse complement strand
TCCTGCGAAGTTAGAATGTCATGAGCCAGGTTACAGAAGGTGGATGAGTGTGAAGCCGGAGGTTGCTTACAGGAGAAGCTTCTTACGAGGATGTCCGTACGAGATGGGGAGTTCTGAGCTGTGTGGCCTGTTGAGTCTTCCTTATTTCTCTCCATACCGGGAGAGCGAGAAGGGAAACAGAGGGGACGAATCAAGGCCCTAGCCATCAAAGGTTCCTAACGAACCGTGTCACCTGGAAGGGTGTGGAACCGGATGACGGGACAATGCGGAGGGCATTCTTTCGTGGAGCACCTCATCCAAGGAAGGAGTGTGGGGCCGTGGTCCCCATGGACCTCTGTTCCTCCGCCTTTATTGCCATGGCAACAGCATCCCAGGTAGCGTTTGAGACACATCTGATTTTCATCACGTCTGACACATTCTCCTGCATCCGGGAATTGCGATCAGGAATGAGAATATGTGTGGATTCTTTCTCAATATAAGTTTTTTATTGATAAGCCCCCAACCCAACTCCACCCCAGCGATGCAAATTCTATCAATTATCAGTCGATCGTGGTCCGTGAGTGGTGGCATTTTGCACAGGGGTACAAATGCCTTCAGGGACATGGGCCTGGGAGTTTGTGGCTGAAACTCTATTTTTTGTCAGGGGGCTGCAGTGCAGAGAAGCAGCTCTGGTTCTCAGAAGACCCTCTGGGCATCACGAAGTCTAAATAAATACCCTTTCAGGATTGGATGTGAGGTGTGTTCTTCCAAACAGCCATCCTGGCTTACTTAGGGCTTACCGTACCCTACGCAAACGTCACTAATGACTCTTGTGATATAGCAAAGTTTTTGAGAGCTGGGTGCGTTTCTCCCAAAGAGTTAAAAATAAATGATCTAAGCTTTAGAGAAAGTATTTTGGGCAAAAAAAAAAAAAAAAAAAAAAAAAAGGATGCTTTTCTTATTTATTTGTCAACACATTTTCAAAACTTGGAAATATTACATAAACACAGACTGGTCTGGCCAAAAAAAAAAAAAAGCTGTGATATAATAGAAAAACATAAGACTTGCAGTAATAAAATCTAAGTTCAAGTGTCAATTCTGCCATTTCCTAATTGTGGGCATTGAGGTGTCCAGATTTCTGAGCTCCAGGTTGGTTCTTTGTAAATAGGGGTGACGTTTCTTTGTTCCTCAAGGATAATTATTGAACAGAATGAGATAATAAATAAAAAACGCTTTTAAAACTGTGAACATTCGTGGTTAATACTTGATCAATGGCCGGTATAGGCTGTTACATCGAAGGTCCCCAAAGCACCAGGCCTTCTGGAATTCACCGCCCAGCAGAGCCCCACATGGGCGTGGCCACCTGACTCGCTTCGGCCAATGAAATCGTCGCAAACAGGATGCACGTGGAGGCTTGATTGACAGGATGCACGTGGAGGCTTGATTGGAGCTTACAGGTGACAGCTTGTCCGCTTAGAAGTTCCATTGTTGTAAGGGAGCGTGAGCTACACTTCTGAATGGTGACAGGCCACCCGGAGAGGGGTCGGCGGCTTCTCCAGCCACCGAGGCTCTCAGCCAGCGGCCAGCCCTGCCCTTGGGGTCTGCGCTCAGTGAGAACCTTGCCCGTAGGGTGGGTGAGGGCTTGGAATTGTTCAGATGCCTCAGGCGCCCCAAGAGTTGCCAGGAATCCTACTACTCAGGGCCCTTGAATGCTACAGAACCCCCAGCACCCCCCATGCCCAGTGTGCACCCCTCAGCAGGCCTTCCGTACCCCAGTGCTACTATGCACCCCCAGCAGGCCCCCGGCGAGCGGGCCCTCCAGGCCGCCCCTGCCTGGGCCCACCCTGACCGCGCGCCCGGTTTCCTGGGCGGCCGGCCGTCCCCTCCGGCCCCCGCAAAGCGATCGGATACAGTGGCTGCGACAGTGGCCAGAGTCATTTCCGATTAGGAAGAGCTAATGGGGGGACCCAGACTCCTCCGGAACCGGGTCCCCAGGGTCACCCGGGGAAGGCCTC
The DNA here is from genome assembly GCA_004027375.1 of Macroglossus sobrinus. Classification (NCBI taxonomy): domain Eukaryota; kingdom Metazoa; phylum Chordata; class Mammalia; order Chiroptera; family Pteropodidae; genus Macroglossus; species Macroglossus sobrinus. The sequence continues at coordinate 384,412 of PVKZ01001476.1, read as the reverse complement.
CAGCTCCCTTGACTCTGGCTTTGGGGGGACAGCAGCCTTTGTGCAGTGTGGCCTGGGGCATGGGCGGACCCCTGGTTTCTCCTAGGAGCCCGTGATGGGGAGCAGGGCCTGGCCCGGTACCGGGTCGCGGCCTGTCTGGGAACCCCCACCCCCGCGCGCTGCAGACCCCGCCCCCAGCCCCGCCCCCCAGGTGCTCGGGCCCAGGCGGCAGGTGTCCCCACAGGTGTCCCTCGTTGGAGGCCCCCTGCCGGCCCCGGCACCCACATAGCAGGCTGTTCGTCAAGTTGCGTCCTGAAGCTCTTCAGAAACTTGGGGTCCCCCGAGAGCCCGCGCGGGCGATGAGGCCGCTTGGGCCCCCTGAACGGGTCGGGAGCCCGGGCTCCCTGGCCCACGCCGCGTGCGCACGGGCGCTGCGCACCCTTTTGGGGGGCCCTGGGGCAGCGGGGACCCCCGAGCTTCTGACGCCGTGCGGGGTCTACCCCTGGGGTGTCCACCTCCTCAGAGGAGACCTGCTCGAAGGGCGGCCTGATCCTGGGCTTTCGAAAAGGGCGACAGGTGGCCCTCGTGTCTGGCCCTGCGCCCACTCCCCAAGGCCTCGGAGTTGGCGGGAGGCGCAGTTTCAGGGGTGACTGGAGCCTCCGCACCCAGCGGGTTCAGACGGGACCCAAAGCCTTGTGACTGTTCCTCCCGCCCGCACCTGATGGTGGCCTCAGCCACCTGCTGCCTGCAGCCTCGGGGAGACCCGGAAGCCCCCAGGTGAGCCCCCCTGGATTCCTCACTCGGGAAACGGGGACCCAAGACCTGTTTGTTTTAAGAGGCTAAATACTGGGGTGATCTTTTACAGAGCGATGGATAGATAACTAATACGGGTTTTCCTCCTAAATATTCCTAAGGAGTCAGGATGGGAATGGTCCCAGAGGGCGTGGCTTGGCCTTGCCGCCCAAGGCAAGACCCCGCTGGCTGAGCTGGGTCCCCCGTGCCTCCCACCTACTGTGTAGCTCTGGGGCCCGGGCCCCCGACCTTCTCCTGCAAACTTAGCCTGCGTTTCACTCCCCATCACTGGCCGATGGCTATGGGTCTTCAGCGTGCCGGGGAATATTTCTCTGTAATACGAATCATGAGCATTTTAGCGAAAAAAAAAAATAGGCTTCCAGGAAGGACACCCCTTTAGTGACAGAACCCTTTTACTCACATATCCGTAGCCATTCTCCCCCAAAGCGGAATCGTGATATCGAACTGACTCAGCAGAGAGGGATTCTGCCCTTAGCCAGAGTCTACACCCGGAGGCAGCACGAGACAGCCGGCCTGTTCTCGCCCCGCACCCCGACTCCTGGGCTTACTCAGTGGGCTCCCTCTTGGGCCTTACTTCCCTTTCCTGTCACCTAGCCCTGCTCAGTGTCATCCCAGTCCATCCGTCCTCGCTGTTGTATCTTTGAACTTGGAGAAGGAGTTCCGGTCCAGGGTCCTTTTCCTCTCTGGGGGCGCCTCTGCCTTTGTGTGACTTCATGGAGGATGCTGAACAGTGAATGGATGGCAGCTCCTCAGACCCAGCGATAGTGTGGGACAGGGGGTACCGAACCTCCCCTTCCAGATGGGGAAGCCCTACGTGCTTGCCAAACCCCAAATATCCGCCCCCCTCCAGTGAAACAAATGATGTAGCAGAAAGTTTTGCATCAAAGAGGTCCACGGACATGATTTTCTGATTTTCAAGGTTTTAGGTTATTGCGTGTCATGGAGATAAATTGAAGTTAATTTTAGTGTTTTTCTTTCTAATGACGAAGCCACCTACACCTGAACCTTCAGAGCGGAGGCGCAGGAAGTCTGAAGGGATCAGAGAAACTCTTTGGCACACGCACACAGCAACCCACGCACCTCGCCTCCACTTAGAAATCGTCCGAACATCATTCTCTGAACGGGCCGCCTGCCAGGGATGCTCTGAGACGTTTCATCTTCGCGGGCTTGTTCGGGATGATGCCTTTCAATTATCCCTGGAAACGGTCCTCTGCCAAATCGCACCCCCTCCGACCACGAGCTGTGATTGCTTGCTTGGCCTGGGTCCTAAGGAAGTTTTCATTCGCTCTCATCTGAGTTCCTTAATATTCCTTAAACCCCATTTAAAAACACACCTGCCCTTTGATCAAACCTCCAAAGCTTTATTTCATCTTATTATTAAGGCTCTGGAACAAGCCTGCATGAAACACACGTCTTAGTGCGCTTACTGGAGTGGTATTTACTGGAACATCCATGAAGTGTGCAGTGAGCACACACGCACAAGCCCACGGGCTGGAGAGAGGCGGCAGGAAGCTTAATGAGCTTGGATGCTCGTTTCTATAGATGGCGATTTCTTGCTTCCGAGAGGCTCCACACACACACAGCTGCCAGAGCGCAGTGGGTACATCAGCTGCTCATTAAACTAAATTCCCGCTAGAATTGTTTTCTTGCAAACAAGCCCTCTCCATCAAGGCAGCCGGAGCACGGGCTTCTCAGCTACGTGGAAGCAACAGCCGCAGTGAAGCAAAGCGACGACTGCTTTCGCAATTAACTCGCCATCGGGAAAAAGGATGGCATTTTGGACCACGTTGGTAATATTAAAAATGTCAACGACGCAGTGGAAACAACGAGACTCAGAGAGAGAGCTGAATGTGATGGAGGTTTTCACAACATCATTTTACAGCCATAAGTTCAAGTTCCCTGCTTCCTTCCCTCCTTTCTTCCACCGAGTATCAATTAGTTATCCAGCGACAGTTACTGCCTTGCAGTGTCCCGAGTCCCTGCCCTCTGGCCATGCTGTTTTTGGAACTGGTCGCTAGGTGTAGCTCTTTGTTAAGATAACAAATTATTAACCTTAACCCTGGCTCCCAAATGCTGTATTTTTGGTAAAAGTCGTGAGATTATTTTTCTATACTTGATTCTGAGAATAGCCCATTGTGATCGCCGTCATTTACAGTTAGAGGGTTTGCAAGTCGCGTAAGGAAACTAAATGTCCTTGGACTTGACTTCTCTTTCCCCTTCTTTCACGCCCTCGGTGTCAACCATCGTCTGTGCGGGGGCCCTGCCCTGCAGACCCCTCTGCCATCTCTGTCTCTTCCATTCGACGGAAGTTTTGTAGAGCGTGACACGTGGGCCGGGCATTGGACTAGGAGCTGCCAGATACGATGGTGAATAAAGCAAGTGTCATACATTCTTCAGCTGGCTCTGACGGCTCCTTCTTGGACGACAGACCCACATGTCCGACGCCCTTGTCTCACATCGAACACCTCCCAGGGTGGCATCTGTGTAGGCCACCTGCACCTCAGACTCACCAGTTGTATGTATCTCGGGTGCCATCTCTTGACGTTCGAGAATGGGCGACACGCACCTTGAGTGAGTGTGAGGATGCAATGAGCATGTTAGTGCAAAGGCCTTGGACCCAGCGGATTCATTGAAACTAATCAATACCTAGGAGCCACTTTTATTAGAAGAGGAGACGGTTAGTAAAAACCTCTCTGAAATCAATCGTACGCATTGAACGGCCTCGAGGAGGAGCCGTGAGGTGCCCCCGGGGAGAGAATGAAGGACAGGTGAGTCTCTACGAAGGTAACTTCGAGAAGCAGGACCCTGGGACTCGGCAGGCGGAGGTGGGGTGGGCAGTGGGAGGAGGCTCACGGGAAGGCGGGAGGGCTGGAGTGGAAAGAAGGAGGTACCATCGCCTGGATCGCTTCCCCTGAGGCGTCAGCCCATCGCTCATCCTGCCTTTGATGCTCTAGGAGGCCGATGCGATGGGCGGGCCCGGGACCCTTCATCTGGGGCCAGGGTAGCATCCCAGGCTGCCTGCCCCATCGTCCTCCGTCCGGCTGTGTATCGAGCCCACAAGCGCGCTGTTCATGCTGGGGCCTCCTCAGGATCCCCAGTAAGAACACACGCATGCTCAGAAGTGTCGACTCCCAAAAACTGCCATTTAAGAAGAAATGAGAACCTTTCTTTTTACTTATTGTTCTCCCTTTCCACCTACTCTCCTTTCACTTAGAAAATGTCAGATGCAAAGCAACTTACGGAGCGGTTTGGAGGTCAAGAAGGCTTTGAACGGGCTTTTTTTAAGTTCTGTATTCCTTCTGGTTATATTTCAATATATAAAGGTCCAAATATCTCCTTAAAGGGCCGAACCGCACGCAAATTGTCATTGTCCAATGAACGGACGGTCGTAATCCAAAGGGAACGGTCATTCTCAGCGATCGTAATGGCAACATCAAGTTCTTTTCAAGCTCTGGTCTACACGGGAAAGGCTGTAACTCGATCACACTGGGACGATCCTGGCCCATCACATAATCGCATTCCGTCCCCCTGTGACAGGTGACACCAGACGTATTTAACAAAGACTGTCTGATTTTCTTATCCCGATCATGTTTCTTTCTTCTTCTTCTTCATCTCTAAAAAGAAAAAAACTAAAAATTATGATACAAGGAAGGCATGAGCACAGAGAAGGGAATATCAGCTCTGCACAAAGGTTTTCAAAAGGACCAATTCAAAGTGTGTTTTGATACTAGAAAAATGGAGGCTTAGACAGAAACCTGCAGACCGGCTGGCATCCCTCCAGCTAAAATAAGAGAGAGAGACCTGACTCTTTCTCTCTGTAGAACTTGCAAACAGCCCCAGGTGACAAGACATGTGGGCTGGCTGGGATAGAACAGAATTCTGAAGACTTGTCTGGCAGACTTTGTCCCGTAATGAACTTAGCTGTGTCGAACCATATGTTTCAAAGTCTTTCTAAATAAGGGTACACAGTAGTCCCCCCACTTATGCTATTCGAAGACCCCCAGTAGATACCCCAAACCACAGAAACCTACAGACTATGTTTTTTTCTGCATGTACATTCCAACCATAAAGTTTAATTTACACATTAGGCGCAGTGAGAGATTACTAATAGTGAAATAGAAGGATTATAACAGAATACTGTAATAAAAGTTATGTGGATGTAGTTTGTCTGTCTGTCTCTCAAAATATCTCACTGCACCCGTCTCTCTTTTCTTCCCATGACGCTGTGAGGCGATTCAATGCCAAGCCTCATCCTGACTTGCAGTGGGGGACTTGGTGTCGTCGTGCGTTTTGGGGGACCCCTTGCTGGAGTCCTCCCGTAGGCTCAGCGCTTCCTGGCGTACACATGGCCATCCGCGAGGACGCCTTTGCTGTTCACAGCTTCCAGCCACGTATCGGATGCCTCTTCTATGGATGTAGCACCTTCCCAGCTTCGCTAGGCCCTCGTCACGCGCTCTGGGCTGTGACTTCCGTCGTTGGAGGTGCAGCGACAAAACCAGCACGTGTGTGCGTGTGTGTGTCCTTCGCAATTTCCCGGGGAGAAGGTTCGTTCTTCCCGTAGAGCTCCACGAGCTCAGCCTACCGATGTTTCTCTCTCCTTATTCCACTGAGAACTTTCCCCTTGTCCCTTAACGGAAGCGCTTGCCAGCTTCTCTTTGGCCCGTCGGAAGCGCAGCATCACCCCTTCTGTGCTTGGGGGCCATTGTTAAGTACATACGGGGCACCTGAACAGGGAGCGTGTGCAGTGGGGGTGGGATGCTGGACCGAGGGGCGACTCACGCCCTGGTGGCTGCGGAGCTGGACGGCTTAAGATCCAGCACGCGGCTCAGAGCGGTGCGTGGGTTAACACGTAGGAGTTTTCCAGTTGATGTTTTGAGGTCGTGGTTGATGGCGGGTTTACCAGAACCACAGACGGCAAAATCATGAATCCAGGCTGGGGAGAGGGGGGAGGCGGGACTACAGTCCTCATCACTAATGTACTGAGACCCCAGAGTCGTCCATGAGCGTCTTGAAGTATTATGTAAAGTCATGCAAACGTCTGTGTGTGTGTGTTGTGTGTGTGTGTGAGTGTGCGTGCGTGCGTGTGTGTGTGTGTGTGTGTGCATGTGTGTGTGTGTGTGTGTGTGTGTGGCAGGGAGCAGGCATATGTGCATGCTTTTTTTGCTTAGAGGAATAAGTGTATGTTCTCATCATGTTCTCAAAAGGGGCCATGACAGAGATAAGGTTCAGAATCACCAGCTTCTGGGTGAGATCCAGAAAAAGAACAACAAGGAGCTGGAAAGCAAAGCCCGATGCTTGTTCCAAGACAGCGTCCGGCGCAGGTGAGGGCTGGCCCGAAGCATGCTGGGGCGTTTTACTGGGAACGCTGTCCGCAGCGGAGAGAGAGAGACATCCGTCCCTAAAAACAGCGTTTGTTTATTCTGAATAACTCTGAGCTCCGTGTGTCAGAATTTTATTTTTCATTTTGCACAAATCCTTTGGGACAGGACTCTCCACGCAAGTCCTTTGGAGAGAGGGAGGATGCCTGTGGGGGAACCAAGGGTGGGTGATGACTGCAGCACACACACACACACACACACACATGCAGAGCTGATGAGAGGGGTGTCCTGGCTGAATCCCCAAACTCGGACCTTAGCAGGGGAGGGGATAAGGGGCTCGTGGTTCAGGTGGATGAATCATTCGGGCCTTTCGTTTACAATCTGGCCAGAGCTCATCCTTTCCCCAAGGAGCACGGCTCTTTTTATGCCTCCAGTCTTGGACTGAAGACAGTGGGGCAGCTGTGGGGACATGGAGGAGATGGGAAGGGAGGAGGGGACAGAGGCAAAGGGCTAGCTTCACGCAGAGAGCCACATCTCCCACTGAGAAGGGCAGGAGGCCTGGCCAAATGAGAATCTCCCATCTCAGTATCTAAGGCCACTGTTATCATTTCATTTAGTCACTTCTTGAAGGCCTTTGTTCTTTTGTGTGTGTGGTTTTTTTTTAAAGAATATTTTTCAGGGACATCGAAACACCCCTGAGAATCGAGAATGCCTAAGGCCTCTGCGGCCAACACCTTCCTTGTTACCGAATCCCGTAACAAGAGCTGGGGACAAGGAGAAACAGTGGCAAGGCTTATGACGATGACGGTTTCGTAATGTTGCCTGAGGAATCCATCTCTCTCAGAATTCTTACTCCGGTAGCATTAGAAGTTGGCAGTGGTCTAAACATCAAAGGGCGAGTGATCGTATTTTGGAGATAAAAATGTCCTCAAGTCACCTGACAAGCCTCAGTGCAGGTGCCCAGAGAATGGGACAGGCTTTCTGAGATGACAGAGGACTTTGGCCAGAGGTGGCTGGCTCCCGTGTCAATTGCAGGGTTCCACCCTCCCCAGCTTGCAATCAGATCTGCAGGCTAGGTGCCCTCCGAGCTGTAGAAATTTGGGGTAATATCTTACTTTGTCTTTGTTTAGTGATTTTCATTTTTTAAAAAACAGTATTTTATTTTCACATATGGTAAATTTCAAGAAAACATTATTATGGGCCATAATGGATCTGAGCCACTTGGGATGGACTCTTTCAAACGCCCACAACAAAATGTTCTCGGTGTTTTGGAGGGTTTGAGAGAGAAGCGAGGGGAATCCAGCTTTAAACGCCTTCCAGGGATAAAAAGGATATTGTCTGTCTCTGTCTACCGAGATCCCTTTAGAACCTTAAAAGCGAGACAGTTTATCTTTTTCTTTAGTGTGTGAATAAACAGGAAGAAGATAGTAAAAACCGAATTAGCCGGGCAACCCAAGATGCTAAGTGTTGTAGGCCGATTTGGCTAAAACAGTTAATAAGTAATTTTTGTGACTTAAAAAAACACTACCTTTCACATCACGAATGAACAGTTTTAGTCTTGTGAACACGTGTGTGCTTGTTTCGGTGAAGTAACTCAGAGGGACTCTATTTTCACGCGTATTCGTTCTCGTCTGTTTCTGCAGAAGGGTTGGTGTTACTTACGCTCGCATGTCAAGCACTCGGATCCGAGAAAGGGAGAAAAAGCTCTTCAATGAGAAGGGATATTTTTCAAGCTGTGGCTGCCGTATCTTTGTCAAGGAAAACTGCGAGTGTTTTTACTGCTTAACCGTTTGTTTTCATTTTATGCCCTATTTGAATAAACACGTTAATTTGAGGTTGGGACTGCCCGCACGGTTAGCTTTTCTGAGTCATCCCGAGGCACTCTCTGTGCACACGCTGACATCTATTTATTTCTTTTTCTTCCTGGTTCTGCCATCAATTCCTTACCTCTCCTTATTAATTCCTCCCTGCCTGCATCTACCATCCTCTCATTCTTCTTTCTCTGCATTTGACTTTCTTTAGTACTAGGACTGGATTAAATGAGCATTTTTAAAAGATATTCCAGGTGAAAGAGCTCGTATGCGATACGAGACAAGCCGACCTCTTCCTTAGGGCACTTTTGCAACATCCGTTTGTGTGAGAATCACTTTTGAATATGTCATATATTATATATGTACACATCTTTTTAGTTTAAAAATGGAGTGGTTAGAAGAAATACTATTGGAGTCCAATTTGAGGTCGTTTGCATCAAGCAAAATATATTTACATACACACACACACATGCACACACACACTTTTTTTCCCCTGGATTTCTCCCAGATTCCTACAGTCAGAAGTTAGCTAATGTGGTCCAAACTCTTACCCACTTTCTCATGACAGCGTTGGTGGCAGAGGGTCACTCAGCATCTGCTTGAAGCCTTCTGCCCGTCCTGAGTTGCTTTTATTTCATTGATTCATTTGTTCACGTATGGAACCCACAGTATGTCCATCACGGTGTTGAGGCACCGCTGTGGAACAGGTAGTCATCTTTTTGGATGTATTTCCTGCCTTTCAAGACGTCTGCGTTTCTGTGAGGAGACGCAAACAGGTGGCGTATAGTGTGGTCGTTAGCACTAAAGAAAAATGAAATTTTTAAATTAGTCTGGTGGACCAATTAAATCATTATTGATCTAGGGAAGGACATAGGGAAGCTTTGTAGAGTCACAGATCAGACAGTCTTCAGCTTGGGGTCGGGGTATAGCAGTAGAAGGGCAGACAGAAGGAGGGCATTTCAGATCCTGAGAAAAAAAAAATACACAGAGACAATAGGAAAAGCCTGGGAAGCCAGCGCTGGCGGTGACAGGGACGGTGACGCTGAGCGGTCCGCCTCGTGGAAGATCCTCGGGAAAGCAGGTTTTGTCAGAGCGAGTGAGGAGACAGGTAATTGTGAAGGGAAGTGGAGAGGGAGGAGGTGGAGGATGTGTCTGGAATGGTAGCTGGAAGTTTTGAGTGGGAAAACCCTTATCGCCTTAGGAGTTAGATGTGGTCCCAGAAGCAGCATGAAGCCAGCCAGCATTGTCAGGGGTAGTAATAATAGCTAGCGCTCACGTTGCGCTTTGTCCTAAGTACCTGAGATGCGCTAACTGATTGAGACCAGATCCAATCCTGTGAGGTCAGATGCTGTCATGATCCCCACTTTAAGACGATGGCGCTGAAGCACAAGAGAGGGTGATTAAGGGACTCGAGGCCACAGAGCTAACAAGCGGCAAAGCTGAGATGTGAACTAAATAAACGGAGCTTTGCAAGAATAACCGAGAGCAGCGTGGAGCGCGGTTCTGGGCTCGCTCCAGTCTGGAGGCTGTTCTAACAACCCAGAAGCGCATCGAAGGAAGGTGACCTCAGACGCCATTTCTCCCGAGCTCTTTTGTGGGGTCCTAGGAAGTCTGCGTGTCACGTGCAGAGGCATTGCTCTCCGGGAGGCTCTCGTCATCGGTGGGACCTTGGACAGAGGGCGACAGAAGAGTTTTACGCACTATTTATTCCATGCTCACTACCCGCAGCCCCCGCACCGACTTCCAGAAATCCCTCGCTGGCTGCATTTTTATGACAACGCGGCTCCCTGGCAGGGATACGGTCCAGAATTTCAAATGCGCCCGAGCATCCCCAGAGAGAGGCTCTTTGACGTTCTCTGAGCACGCTGGAATAAGCCGCTCGGCGTCCTGCTCTGCATCCCTGTCCATAAGTGGCCAACGGTTTTGGCAGCGTTCGGGTGGGCACTGGGCCAGACGCTAATGATCTGAGTAAATAATGTTAATCCAAACACTCTCTTGTTGTTTGGAAAGCCCCCTGGGGTAATGGCAGGCTGCCCGAGGCCTCATTGTCCCTGAGTGGTCTCTGCGTGTGTGCCCTGCCCTCGTCATTCTGCACAGGCTCCCCCTGTGCGCTGGACGGGAGCCGGGGGACGGGGGGGGGGGGTGGCGGGAGCTGCTGGTCTCAGGAAGGCCCTGCGTTTGGTCCCCTCTGAGGCCACTTTCTGAGTGTTTAATGAGAAAGTCAGGCTTGTGTGTCACGTCCTGAAGCATTGGTCTCGATCAGCTTTGCCAGCGAATGGATCTAATATCTGTGCATCCAGCACATCTGGATTGAGTGCTGGATTTCATGCTAAGTCTTTCAGAGTTGGAAAGGAATAAAAAAACACGGTTTGTGACTGTGCGAGTCGCATCCCGGCCCCCTTATCGGCCAAGTCCCAGTCAGGACAAAAGAAGCCACGCCAGTTATCTTGATGGAGAGAACTCAGTACTGAGAACTGGGTGAGTGCATGATGGACAGCTGGAAAGGTCAGAGGGCGCAGGGAGGTCGCAGAGAGGCGGTGGCCGCAGGAAGGCAGGTGCGTTTGGAGCCGTGGAAAGAAGGGGCAGCGTGGGGCCTGCAGAGCGGGGCCTGGGGCGCTGAGCCGAGGTTGCGTTTCCCCCGCAGATGCTCTAAGGGGCCCGAAGAGGCGGGTCCTGGGAGCTGGGTACAGGCCACTTCCGGGATGAAGGACCATCTGTAGGTGATGCTGACAGGAAGCAGGAAGTACACAGGAAGGAGCAGGTCCTTCTCCGCCTCCAGGCTTCCCATCACCCCCCGTGTTTCCTACGACGGCCAAAGCTTATCATTGAGCAACCGGCAGAAATGCCTGCAGGACCGACAGGTGAGACAGAAACGCCAGCAAACCCAGAACCCATCATTCTAGCGGAGGGTCCAGTCCGAGCCTTGGCTGCACTGGAGAAACTCTGAGCACGGTACCAGCCAGGGTCTGATTTGCGGGCTCCTGCCCCAGGGCCTTTGCACTGGCCGTTCCGTCTGTCCTGAAACACTTTTCCCCAGTGTCATTTTTTTCAATAAACATGTTAAATAAACATGTTAAACCAGAATAAACATGTATCGTCATGTTAAATAAACGTGTTAAATCCTAACATAGCTAACATATTCGTTTATTGTTTTATAGCTAATTTTCCAGCTCCTTCCCCCGGCCATTCGAATGCAAACTCCGCAAAGGTAGGAATAATTGTCTCTTTCTTTCTGTTCTCTGGATATTTTCTGAATGCACTGATGAATGAGGGTGTGTTTAGCTGAGAAAGAATAAGAAAAGGTGTTTGGGGACACGAGGCTAATAAGACTAGTAAAAAGACCAGCAAGGACAGTTATTAATTAATCTCTTTTCCACGTAGGTAGAGGAGTCGCAGGGAGAAAATGAAGGAGGGGTTTCACGAACAATATTTGCAAGATGAGTTTCATCCGTGCTCCTTGGTGCTCAGGTGATAAGGCCAGACCTGGGGTGGGGAGAGGACATACCTGCCCATCGAGGTCTCAAGGACAGGAAGTGTCGATGACAGATATATAGATAGGGTCCTGGGCCAGGGCAGCTGTGATGTCTCAGAAACTCCGTGCAGTTTGTCTGTGTTGGGATGGCTGTTAAAGAGGGCGTGGTGAGATTTTCAAGTTACAGGTAGAGCCGTGTGTTTATTTCAGTTGCCAGATGATGGAGGGAGATTTTTATGGACGAGGAAGGCTTGTTTTGCTAGTCGTGCTGAAATTTGACAGGCGATGCTTTCTCTGGCGCAGCGTTTCTGCTCGGTTTTGATTTCGTGGGGAAGAAAACAAAGGGAGGCTTTTGCATCCATCAGGCGGATGGCCTGCCCATCACTTTTGCAGAAAGACGAACGAGGATTGGAGTTTAACATTATGAACTCGCAGGAAAGTCCTTGGGTACACACCTGCCCCGACTTCCGGGGAATGAGTATCACGCCTGCTCTCCCTGCGGTGTTTCTCGTCTACGCAGGGAATTTCCACGGGCACAGGCTGTAAAGGGGGTGAAGGAGGAATATCTGGTTAAGATACGGCGTGGCCCTGTGGGGTTCACATTTCGTGTGTCTCCACAGGAGGAAAGAGGTGGATAAGGCATTGTTTTATTTCCACTTAGAATTATGTTTATTCGAAGAGGGTTTGGATCCATTTTGAAAATACTTTTATGGGATATACAAACATAGAGAATTAGACCCAAATTAGAATTAGGGGGTGGGGGCAATGGGCAGTCATTGCTTAATGGGCACAAAGTTCCATTTGGGGAAGATGCAGAATTTTTGGAGATGGAGGGTGGCGGATGCCCTCAGTGTCACTTAGCTGGGCGTTTAAACACGGCTCGAAAGGTACATTTTATGTTTTATATATTTTACCGCGATACGAGATTAGACCCCAATCTCAGAAGTGATGTTCTCAGATATTTCAATCACATCGGGACATTTCTGGGGCGCCTCCACTTTACGACACAGCGCCCTAGATGCGGAGTCACCTTTCGTTGTAGCCTGAGGGGGTGTCATCGGCCCCCAGAACACTGAGACCCTCGTGGAACACCCCGCACCTCTGGAACTCGTGGAGTCGAGGTGACGAATTAACTGGAGAGCAGTGGTCGATCTGAATGATCACAGGTCATAACCTTTAATAGAATTTTCCAGAAAACTGTTACCATTTGGGGGAATGTGCTGTCATGATTACCTCCTACTCGACTAGTTTATTTTGCCACAGATTAGTAAATGACAGCGCGTGCCAAGGGAACAGATACAGGGTTAGAAATAACTGCTAATGAAATTGATGTTTATGCCGATGGTGAAAAGAATCAGAAAAACACCCATGTGTGGGCTAAAGAGGATACAGGATGTGTCCGCAGACGTTGTAAACAATCAATCTTATTAGCTCTCTTTAAGAAACCCATCATCTGCCTGTCTGAGCCAGTTGGTGAGCACTGGGGGAAAAAAAAAGTAGGGAAATGTCCCTTAAGATGTTCTCTCCGGGCTCATAGTCACGTGTCACTTACCCGCCATCACCCACAAGAGTCTTCTGATCAGTTCTCACGATTCTGCAGCCGGGCTGGGGCCGTTACATAGATAGTGGGGAGCTGCGCAGACTTACACACGCACGGATCGTACAATTGACCCACCGAACCCCGTTGTGACGGTGAGTTTTTCTGAAGGGGCTGGCCCCCAGCCTCTGGGCAGAAGAGCTTAATGCTACGGCGTGAGCTGGCATTGATGTCTTGGTGTTTCATCGTTAGAAAAGGAAACCTACTAAAATTATCCCAAGTGAAATGGGGCATGTACTAAAAAGACATAGAATTTTCATAGGATTGAATGACGGGATGTTTAGCTGGACCTCACAAAGGACCGGAAGTCAAACACTGGGACGATGGGAACCAAGATGACCACCTCTCAGATGACTGTCTTCTTGGTCCCCTGTTTTTCTCTCCTCCTCATCCCTTCTTTCTCTTCATCCCTCGAATTCCTCTCCGCATTTAATCCACCAGCTTTGGACATCTCGCTCATGCCTAACCCAGTCCTAGGTTTACATGAGACTTCTATATCAACATGGAGCTCTGTATGTGAGCGCCGAAATCCATGTATGACAAGACCCTCTTAACTATTTGAGTTGTGTCTATATCTGCTGCAGGTTGCTGTGGGTATTCGTATGAGTCATTAAGCTCAGTACTCATTCAGCAGAGATTCTGGGAGCAATTTGTCTTAAACAAGGATGTAATATAGGTATACTCCGTAAGATTATTTTGTTAGCCAGCAGCAGAAGCCTGCTTGGGCCAGTCAAACAAAAAAGTGTTTTAGAAGTACACAGGGATATCGCCTGCAATCAAAGAGAACGGGGCAGGTCCTCCTGGGGCCTAGACCAAGACTGTTAATACATCTTTAGGGCGCAGCCATTTGTGTGACTCAGCTCTCATGGAGATCTTCTCTCTGTGTTTTCTTATGCCATATTTAAAATTGCTGGGGGAAGAGCCTACGTAGCCAGGTTTGGGGTGTGTCCACCTCTGGATTAATCTGTTATATTAATTGTCCCAGTTTCCCTAGAATATCCCAGTTTAAGTAACAAAGACCCAGTGCCCTGGGACCCCCCATCGATCCTGGGCAAACCAGGATGCTTGGTCACTCGTGTGTGTAGGGATGGCCGTTTAAGGACTTGCCCTGTGTACTGGGGCCACTCCTACAGAAAGAGGAATTGTGGTGAGCGGCAAGAAAGCATCTCGGGGAGGGTCCATTCTCTCTCTCGGTGGCTCCGTGCACACACACAGACACACACACCTCGCACCTCACACCACACGTGCACACCCTTCTTCCCATTCCTTCAGAGACACTACGTGATTTGATTCTTCTATGTACTGCCCCTAATGCACCGCTACCCTTCCCACTGGGAGACACCCCAAAGCTGTGTCCTTCTACTCCATCCTGGGGTGACAGCTTTCCCTCTGAGCACGGACGCGACAAGCTGTCCATCCTTCCTCTGACCACATCCTGTAACGTACTCTGCTGCCGGCAAAGGGAAAGGAAAATGAAGGGAGACATTGTTATACTATTTCTTTCCAAGGAGGATAAAGGGTGCTCTGTGTAGTGTAGCATTTTAAGCACCGGGAGGAAGCAGGAGGATAGTGAAGAAGCAGCGGCTTCATTACTGTAGCCCGTAGTGATGCTCCCTCCTCCCAGGCCCATTCCGGTGGTTCTTGGTGGCTTTGATTGGCCTCTCGCTCCATCGGGGTGGTTTGCCCAAAGCAGCAGCCTGAAGGGTATGAGCCTTAGCGTCCCATTTCTATGGGGTTGTAGTAGTCAGCCATTGTGTCTACCTCTGGGTATGGCAGGTTGGGAATGTATGGGGTAAAATGTTCTGTTCGTGATCTTTCCAGTTCTTATTCTTTTTTGACGATGAGATTGGTCGTCCTAGTCAAGTTCGAAGCTCACTCTGTTGCCTGTTCCCCTAGAGAAGTCCCCCGATTTCCTGTTAGCGGAGTCTAAAGTCCAGATTCCTTAGCATAAGGCTTGGTAGTCTTCACACCTGGCCCTGCCCCCTCCCGCTGAGCTTGCTCTCGCCTACAGGATCTCAGACCTTGCGAGATCAGCTGTCACCCCGCCGCCACCCCCAGGTCCCCAGCGCGCTCTCCCCTCTTCTGGCAGCCTTTTCCTCTGCGTGCCCATCCCCACCCTGTGTGACCTTGAACTCTCATTCATCATTTATTGTAGTTTTAACCGAATAGCCATCATCTCTCCAGCTGTCACCACGTGGGCTCCAGCACGGCCACAGGGCCTGAGCGCTCCAGGCTGTCGCTGCTGCTCTCGCTCGAGCGCGCTCCTGCTGCAGACACTGAGCTTCACTCCTGCTGCGGGGAGCTCCCCGCGGGACAGGCCGCTGCTCCATGCGCTGCGCCCTGGTGCCTCGGCGCGAGCGCCTTCCTCCCGCCCGGATACAGGGTTCTCTGGTTCTGGTTGCTTGAACGAGTGACATCCAGGAGGCGTGACGGCCCGGCCCGAGTGAAGGGACGGAGCAAGGCTGCCTTGTACGGATGGAGACACTCGCCCCGCACGGGGTGCCCGCTGGGGGGCGGGGCAGCGCCCGGGGCCCCGCGCCCCCTGCAGGGCGGCAGCAGAGGCGCCACCAGGTCGCCCGCTGCACGGCGGCTGAGCGATCCGCGGGGCGCAGGCGGCTCCGGGAGCCCCGACCCCGTCGCTCCTGGCCAGATCGGCCGCCCCGCTGTCACCAGCTGCCGCCACCGCCCCAGCAGCCTGCAGCGAGGCCGGCGGGGAGCAGGTGGGCGTGGCGAGCGCGAGTGGGCGTGGCCGCTGGGCGGGACTTCCGGCCCCCGCGCGGGGCGCTTCCGGCGCGAGGCGGAAGCCGGGGCGGGGCGGGCCGCGGCGCGCGCACTGGCAGCTCCCGGGGCCGCCGCTCGCCCGCCGCCTCCCGGCTCCGCGGGACAGAGGCTCCGCAGGGACGGCGCCGTCGGGGCTCCGCGCGTGCGCGCGGGCCGCGGATCGGGACCCCGAGCAGAGTGAGGGCGCCACGATCGGGGCCGAAGGGCGGCAGAGGTGAGGGGCTGCGCGGGGGGCGCCGGGGACCCCGAGGCCGCAGAGGCCGGGGGCGCGGGGGGCGCGGGCGTCGGGCAGCAGGCAGCGGGGCGCCCCGTGGGGAGGTCGCCCCGCGCGGGGCAGCGCCCCGGGACCCAGCCGATCGCGCCCGCAGCGCGACAGGGCAGAGGTGGCATCCAGGGGTCGCTGCTCCGACGGTCCTGACCCGACCGATGGGGACGATCCGCCACCTCTGGGCTGCCGAGCGCGTAGCGCTGCGTGTCCAGGTAATGCGGCTGTGTGTGTGCACGCGTGTGCATGTGCGTGTGCACGCGTGTGTGCGTGTGTCATGTGCCTTTCGGCAGAAGAAGGTTTTTCATTCCTCGGAAAGCTTGAACTCTTCTTCCTCGAGGTCCCAGCTCACGCCGCGTCACCTTCGTGAAACCGACAGTTCTCTGAAGTTGTCTTCCTTCGTTCATCAAACTTGGGAGTTTCCTTTCGGAGTCTTCTCCGCCCGGTAGGGTTGTCTTTCTCCCTTTGTCATGGAATGAACTTTTCTGAATGCGTTTAGGATGACGGTGATGGTCAAGCAGAGCGAGACAGCGCTGTCAGCGTTCACAGTTGCAATGCACTGTTTTTCTGCCTAACTTGCTAACACATTTTTACTAAAAGTTACCCCCATGGGGTTTAGTTTTTCAGTTTAACCAGTAAGGACAATTTTAGATTAAGATGCATCCAGTTGTTATGAGCAACTACTGAGAATTTACCTACTGTAGCTTTTTATTTTTGCTACAAGGACATATATGTTTTGGGAGTATTTAAAAAATATTAATAACCCGAGATCTGGTATATACACATTCGCACACTTAGTTTTACTTAGTGGACAGTATGCGGGCTTGTTTTTATCATTACCAGAGGTAATTGTAATTAGTTGTCTACATTGTATTTATGTTTTATTGACTGCATCATATAATGTCTCACTTCAGTGTAATTACAAAGATTCTCCTAGCTTCATGTAGATGGTAGGTGAATTGGATTTTTGCCACCAGCTGGACCAGATAGATAGCTGGAGAGAACCGTAACATTGTTACCGGTGGAGGGTGATGTCTGAGGATTGTTTCGCTTGCTTGAAATGTTTCATGTTTTTTTTTTTTTAAATTAGTGTATCGGTACAGTTAATTTTCAGATCTGATTTGGTGCTCTGACTTGTACTAATTCACGTAAGCTAGAACATTTAATATTGGTGCCTTGGTGTCTTGCTGGCTTATAAATTCTCTTTTTCTCCAGCTTGTCGCTGTATACTTGACAAATAAAGACTCTTTACATTTGAGCGTTCAATGCGGTGATTTGATACGCGTGTACACTGTGAAGTGATCAGAGGCCAGGCTCATGAACGCACCCATCACCTGAGTTAACATTTCCTTTCTTTGTTTTGGCAGTAATAACACTTAAGATCTACTTTCTTTCGAATTTCAAACACACGATATTATTAGCTAGAGCGTATAAACTCTTGAAAATCCATGCCTGAGTTAGATAGATCGTTATAATTTCCTTACGTTTATGGGCACCAGTAGAAAGCAGTGCCTACACATAAAAACAATGCTTTAACATGTGAGTGAGCATATTGGATACTTTTCAAGTCAGAAAATGAAAAGATGACACCGATCTTTGTGATTATTGAATTAACTGCTGTGTAGATTGCTATGTCTTAATTTAATCTGATTTCTTTACATTGGACAATGCTGTTTTTCTAGTAAGGCTTGTTCTGATTTGTCCATGCAATCCTGGTTTGAAAGATGTATTCTCTCTCCCCTCCCCCCCACCGCCGCCCTTTCTCTTGGTTTTGAGAGATAAAGCGCTTGCGACAGCAGGACAGTATGCACGTCCCAAACTAGTTCTGGCAAGAGCAGGTCCTCCCGTTTGAAACCCAGGAGCCTTCTGCGGTGAGTTTCTAGATCCGTATCTGGATGGAATGTTTGAAATTCGAGTGCCCTGGGTTCTGGATAATCCGGAATGTCTGTTCTTTGTTCCCATTGTAAAGTTTCGAGCTTCCTCCAGCTGAATTCCGTGTGTCATTCTGTAGGATTAAATGTATTTTACACTTTAAACAGTTACGGCGATTTTTTTTTTTATATCAGGGTGCAACAAATTACTAGTTATTCTTAGAGATTTACGTATTTCTTCTGCTACAGTAAAATAGCTATCTGCATCGGGAGAGCCATTACGACAGTGATTACTCAAACTCTTCGTCCACACATCCTTACACGGGTTCTTGTCCTTCATCACCAGGTTGTAATTACGAAGTAGTTGCCATGCCGAGTTTTTTGGGTTCTGCTCTTCGATGATCAGTTTGGCAGGTGTCTGCGTACCCTAGTTAGCATGCCATGCCCTGCCACGTGGTAGAATCGGTCGCATTTGGGACGAGCCGAGGAATGCAGCTGTTGGACGAGGACATAGCAAGCAGAGTGTTGACTTTCTCTGCCCACTCAGCATCCAGCCGCTGCGCCACCTGTGGCGTGTGACGTGGCTGTCCCTGAGATCGGCTAATGACCCTTTTCTCTAGCACCCTCCCTGTCCTTTCTCTTCTCTGAGGTACACCTTCCTCTCACAGTGGCGAGGATGCCCTGGACCTCTGAGAGACCCAAGGGGACCAGAGCAGCCACCGAGGGCTGCAGTCCTGTCCTACTGAGTCTGGCCTCATACATCAGTGGTGAAATTTCCAGCCTCCAGGCGTGTGTGCTTGTGGCTTTGAACCACCGTTTACATGATTGTTGCTGCAAAAATAGTTTTAATGCTAAATTATAATTGGCTGGATTATGTCAGTGGCTTCTCTAAGCTTCGCTTGGAGGGAAGCATCATGTTAAAGTGATGTAATATACCTCACAATCGCAAATACTGTGGAAGAGACACAGGTCGCTTTTCATCTGTATTATTAGTTTTTCTTACTTGCAGTTTTAAAGGAAATAAAAACGATTGGATAAAAGGCTTGGGCGGAGATGGGGGAGGCTGAGCACGACCAGCGTGGTTGATGAATGCTGGTGGGAGCCGTCTGCAGCGCGTGGCAGGCGTATCTTAGCACTGAGGTTGTGCAGAATTGCCAGTGCTTGGCCATAGTGAAAAGCAGGACTTTGAGTTGGTTTTATCATTGTTTTCAAACACCGGGACAGACAGTGCCGGCTCCTACTGTCTGCAGGGGGCGGGAAGAGGACTCCCACCTCTGCCACCTCCAGGAGAACGACCTGGCACCTGGCCGAGGCTCCTGCAGCCCAGGTTCAGATGGTAATCCGTGTCACGGAGAGGTTTAAGGGACAGGTGGCAGTGTGAATAACACGAGTATCGAGGTTTATGTTCGCACTGACACTTGTTTTCGGTATTGAGGGGACAGAGGCGCGGGTCCTGATGAGAACAGTGAACTGGGAGGGCGTGCCCTGGGGAACGGTGCTAAGCCAGCGCCAGCCTGTCTTGCGGGAACCCGTGACTCTGCAAGATAAAAGGCGTCAGACGCATCTCCTGAGAGTATAGACCTAAGTGATGACTGTCTCGTGGTAATTGAAATATCCTTTATCGAGGTCCACCCGTTGTTAATGTTTTACCCAATTTGCTTTGTCACTTAACAGCAAGAACACCTGTAATTAAAGTAGAAGGCTCCTATAAACTGTATTCTTAAGCTGAACGGCTAACTTTATGTCTTTTCTTAGTTATTTTTGCTACAGTTCCAGCTAGAGCTGGGAAGGACCTTGGGAGATAGTCTGATCGTCCTTCCTTGAGCGGGGTGGATGCCGACCGGTCCTGGACGGGTGGGTTCTGATTTCTAAACATCTGTCGCCTCTTCTGGAGTCTGATCATCCTGACACGTAGGAGTTATCATTCCTCTGCCCACAACTTCTGCGATACAGACCTTGTTAACTTTTATACCTTTAAGATTTCTATCTAATATTTTCTGTCTCTTTAGATGATTCACAAAGCCTTATCTTGGTGGATCTTTCAAGATTCTTCTGGGTGTTTCTTACCCTTTTTAAAGTGTGGTGAGCAAAGCTTAGAAGTCTGACTCATGTAGAATAAGAACTGGGATCATTTATGTATAGATTATTTGCAAAATGCTTTCCTCATATGGTCATTTGATCCTTAGAACAGGACAGGCGATGGCCCTATTTCGGTGACGAAGAAACCCAAGTGACAGAGGTTTAAGTGGCTTGCCCAGTGCCCTGTACAACTAGGCTCTGTTGGAAACAGGGTGCAGGCCCAGGCCTCCTGACCCTAATTCTGTGTCTCCTTTATCCAGATTTGCTTATTTCTACAGCATTTCCGGTCCTTAACGTATCACGTGTGTTTGAATGTACCTTAGAATCACCAACCTTCTCATTTCATCTCCGCCTTCACCAGCCTCACCTACTGTTAGGGAGATAAAGTGCTGACTCAGCTTATTGTTTCTTCTGCACTTAAAATAATATTGCAGGATTAGAGGGAGTCTGTAGCAGCCACTCAGTCTAATCTTCTGCCTAATTTTAACGCCCTTACGACCCCTCCCAGAGGATTTAGGGCCCTTTTGGGAATGCTTAGAGCTGTTAACTCCCTTTTCATGCAGCTTCATCGTTGTGGAGTGGCTCTGGTTATAAAGCTGTTCTTTTATTTATAACAGACAAACTACCTGTCCTATTTTTTACCTGTTGGTTTTAGTTATACCATCCGGAACAACTTGGATCTATTTTCTCTTTGCTACTTAACATTTTGTCATCGATCTCTCCTATCCTGATCATTTTACTCCGGATGAGCTAGGTTGTCAGCATCCTGAAAATGCGGAATTTTGTCATTGTCTGCACTATTTTAGGTGTCTGACCAAGGCGGCAAGCAGTGGGACTCTCCCTTTCTGTAAGGCGGACACCATACTCCTATTGCATATTCGATATTCTTGAAGTCCAAACAGACATAAACATTTAAGCAGACGCAGCTTACTCTTACATGAAACATTTGGTAAACCAGAGCGCCCCAAACTGTCAGAAACTCAATGTATACTTGTATCACTGATTTTTACACTGAAATGCAGGATTTCACACTTCTTCCTCCTACATTGCATCCCACCTGTGTTTTTTTAAGAGTCCAGCATTTCAGCCTGGAGACAGATTTGGTCTCCGTTTTCAACCCGCTGATCAGCCATCCTTTTCGATGTTGTCATCTGCGTTTGTGATACTTACCTTTTAAAACTCGTGTTGCATTAGGGCTGGCTTTGCCCTGAGTGTAGCCAAGTAGCTCATGCTCCCCGTAGGGCTTAGAGGCACGCCGTCAACCGATCCTTTATACAAAGTTTTCTGCGGAAAAGTATGGCACATCAGAGTTGGCTACACCTGGTGCCCTTACTTCCTGGGAGACCCCAGACCTCCTCATAGGCCATTCCAGAACTCGTGCTGGACTTGGCTGCCTCTCACGCGCTCGTACGCGACAATCTCTGAAGAACAGAAAAAACAAATCATTGGCATTATGCTCCAACAGACCTGCCTCTCTCCACGCCCTCAAAACAACACGTTACCGCTTACATCTCGAAGAGTCGAGAACTTGATTTAAAGACGCTATTTCAGACCCGCCTCTTCTTATGTTTATGGTTTCGCTTTGGAGGTTAGTCTTCGAACTAGATATGAACTCTTATCCACACCAAAGCTTTTAACAGACTGCCACGAACTAGGAAAAGGGTTTTTAAAAAGACATGGAAACAAGAGTTGATATCCTTGTAAACTAGTCTTGCCAATGGCCTTAGTCCATTATTATTATATAGATGTGTAATTTTATTTATATGTTGTATATATGTATATATGTATGTGTGTATATATATTATATATGTAGGTATATATGTATAATATATATGTATGTATATATATACATATTGTATGTGTATACATATTGTATGTATATATATACACATACATACATATAATACATATATACATATATACATCATATATATATTATATAGACAGTTTGAGAGATTCTTTCCACCCATATCCAACCATGTATATTCAACCTTTATATCGCAAACTACTAATCTCTTATCTAGACACATTTTTAAAGCTTCGGTTCCGATCTTAGTTCTTTCTTTCCATATTTTTGAAGTTGTCTGATAGCTCTGTCTAGCTTTGAAGGAAGAGTGTTGGCTGGTGGGATGAATTTTGTACTTCCCAGGTAGCTAGCGGGAAGTTCGATGTGTAGTAATACTTGGGTTTTCCTTCACTCGGCGGCAGCATAGTAGAGGAATGTGGGGAGCCCTGATCGGGGGTTCAGGGGTTCTGGTTATGTGCTGCCCGTGGGCCGTGTGATTGCACGCGGTACTCGGCACCTTCACGTGAGCAGGGTCTGGGTTCCGTCTGTGTTCCGGCTCGTCCATCGTTCCGGCGAGCCTGGCGGGTCACTCCCTGCGGCGGCTGCTCCGGAGCCTTCGTGGTCAGCCGTCCCCACGGCAAGGGTGGCCGAGTCCAACGGACTAGAGCTGTGTCATCCCGACAGTAGTCCCCGGTGTGGAATTGCGGTCTGGGCCGAGATCATTAAAATGGATTTCATCCACCTGTGTTTCCGGTGGGACACTAAACACCGTGAGGGCGCAGGGTCATGCTTTGTTGTAGGGAACTGTCCCTAGCCTTCCAGGACATGTGGCATTGTCCCCTCGACCGAGAAATGTTTTCACCCCCTTTGAAAACACCTCTTACCTTTAACATGAAAGCATATAATTTTTCAGCTTTATCAACTTCAGAGCAGCTCATTGCTTTTCGGAATGTGCGTCAAGATAACAAATATGTTTAATGTCACAGTTCTGATTGCATCGGTGGTAAGTGTCTCGAATGGCATGTTACGAATTCCGAGACAAAGGCCACCCTCAGGAGGAAGGACTCTTGTGACCGAGTCGTCACATCTGCCATAGATGGAGGGGACGCCTGCCACGTGCCCCATCTCTGACGTAGCTCGGTGGGGGCACCGGCACCCCACCCCGGGGGATTTGGAAGTTCGTGGGGGGAAGTTTGGGGTTGTCACAGCGATGGGATGTGTGTTTTTAGTCGTCAACATTTAGGGTTTGGGAACCAAGATGCTGAATGCACCGCGGTGCCCCTGACAGCGCCATACGGCGGGCACAGAGCACAGAGCCCGTTCAGATGTCACTGTCCCTGCTGTAGAAACATCATCTAGCTTGGAGAAGAGTCCAGTTACGGAACCCGGTTCCGAGCGATGGCCTCTGGGACTTAAACAAACAGAGACCAGATGTCTGCTTGTCAGATTGTTGTATAGGTTTGCATCGAGTGCGTTATTGTCCCACGTGATGTCCAGGGTCTCTTCCAGCTCCGTGATTTCACGAGTGAAAGTCAGCAGTCAGCGGGCCGTGGCCCCCGGGCCCAATCTGGCCTGTGTCAGTCAATCAAGTTTTATTGGTACGCAGCTACCCTCTTCCTTTATGTCCTGTCGTTGGCTGCTTTAAGGCTACAGTGACAGTTCAGTACTTGCCCTGGAGACCTCATGGCCGGCCAGCCTGCATGCTTCAGCCCCTTACAGAAAAGGCAGACAGATGCCTGGTTTCAGTAATGCTTTTTGGATGGAACCAGAGTGTGGACGGATGTGCCTAAGTACGCGATTCTTGTATCCTTAGGAGTTTTCTGTGCTTGTAGTGACTCTAAAATCCTTTTCTGTGACAGTTTAGCACTGGAGCTGGAGAATTCTCAGATGGATTCTGCAAATATCATGAAGTAAAATACTGCAGAGTCTACATCTACATTTTTAACATGTGGGTCCTATGTCTTAAAAACTGGGCGATAAATGACTTTCATCATAGTGGTATTATGCTAACAGGTAGTTATGTCTACCTTGGCAGGAAAAAGGAGTTTAGAAAAGCTTGAAAGAGCCCTTTAGGGGAAAGAAGTAAGTTTGAATGCTTTTTTTTTTTTTTTTAGTAATCTCTAACTTTTTTTTAAATGCACTTAAATGAACACTAATTTTTGAGCGATGATGCTTTTCCTGTAGTTCCATCATGTCAGGTAGAACAACTTTGCAGTTTGGGACCCCAGGTTTGAGATGGCGTGCTGCCCTGCTGGACAGCCCTGCGCCTGGTACGCACTGGTGACCTGCAGTAGCATTTGCTCTTCAGTGCGACACACGGACAGTTACCGTCACTCAAAACCCTGCATGGAGGATTTGGGAGTGGGTGTCCCAGAGTCAGTGCGTGTCCCAGAGTCCCCTGCGCACTCTCCCGCACTCTCGTCCCTTCCCCGCTCTGTCATTCCCTCTCTTGGACAGTGACGCGTCCTCATTTTCACAAGTGCCCCTTGCATTAAAACACCCACCTCTCTGCCTGGTGTTTCTAACCTCTCCCTCACATGCCATCTCCATCTCTCTCATTACCAATAGCTGACCCATCATTATTTGGGTTAATTGAGAGTCAGGTGTGGGGAAACTGAGAGACCTAATGCTAATGCACATTATGTAGATTATGTTTTACAGTGAAACTCGGAACCCTAAAAAAACCTGTTGACCCAGAGGCTTAGCGGGAGGTTTAATGAAGATGGATTATTGCTTCAGACTTCCTGGGAGCGTTTGGACTTCTTCTTACGAAATATACCTCACCTTAGTTCCTATCTCCCAACTGGCCATTAGGTAAATTCTCCTGTTTATATGTCATCAAGCAGCGACTCAAGGTTTTACACTTTTTTTCAGAATAAATAAATTCTATTGACACCAGTTTTTCCCACCAAGGAATAAAAGTCGTACTCGCTGTGACTCCCTGGTTGGAAATGGCCCTCGTGGTACCGGCCCCTGTCCATCGCGTGTCCCGTGCCGGCCACCGCGGTGGGTGTGGTCACTCCTCACTGCAGCAGTGGCCCTCGTGTAGGGAAGATGCTTGTGGGTTCCCCTTTGGAGGTGAGGAAGTGGGAATCTGGAGAGATGAAATCATGAGTCAGGCTCGATGCGGCTAGATGGTGGAGCGGATTTTAAAGCCCTCCTTTCGATTATACACTGATCCCCTCTGCATTTCAGACGTAAATGTTTTTGTTGCGTGTTCCTAGGTGCTGTTTAGAGAGTGTGAGCAGTTGATTCTACAGTTTTTTTGTTTTTTTTTGTATACCCACACACTCTGAGAAGCGTTTCATGATCCACTTGTTCTGCATTAGACTTCTGTGAGATGCGATCATTTTGTTATTGATAATGTTTTTTCCAAGGACGGGACCATAATTATAATTAGTGCAGCATCTAAGGTAGAGGATGCTGAGTGATATTCGCTGTGGGGACAAAACCACTCACGGAGAGGTGGCAGTTAACACAGGGGCTGGTCACGTGAGCATTCAGTTCCTGTGGAATGTCAGCCACGAACTTTCCTCATATTACAGCGTGCCGCGGGGCAGGGCTGGCGTCCGGGCTTTGATTAAAATCACCCAGCCCCCACTTTTTTCCTTTACAACGCCAGTTCTTGCCAGCTGAAAGGGTGATGGAGAGACGGATGAATGCATCTCCATCTGCTGCGGAACATTTTTTTAGACAGTTTCATTCTTTTTAAACCTGGATAAAAAGGCTGCTTTGAAGTGAAGACTAAATTGCTGGGTACCAAATAGCTGGTTATTACAGTCGCGCTCGGGAAGATGTTCAGACGATTGTGCTGGCGGCGGCTCCAGGGAACAACTGAGTCCCCAGCGGCTTCTCCCCGGGGTGGGGGTGGCGTAAGAATTCAAGCATTCTTGGAAGTCTTCCTTTTCATCCCAGCTTGCTGGTTTTAGACAGAAGTGTTTCCTTCCTGAGACTGCGTAGGTTTTCTCGGGCCGTCAAGGTCAAGTGTGGACCACACTTTGGGAAGGCTGTGCCGGAGATGCTCTTACACGTGGAATGTGAGGGAGTGAAGTGTTTCGAATGCCCTGTGTCTCTGATCCCCCCCACCCCCCACCCCACACATCCCTGCCCAAGGCTGGAGGCGGGGCATGCTGAGTTTTCGTTCTTTTTGATAATTCTTGATTCTTTTGGACTTTATTATTGTTTTTTTAATGATCGCCTCTCGAGACCTCTTTGGCAGCAGAAGTTAATAAGAAAATGTCATTAGTCCCTTAATATTGTAACCTAATTATTAGTAATAAGATCTCGACTCGTCCCATTGGCCAGAGACACAGTTCAGGTGACAGTACAAAGTGGATGAAAACCAGGGACTTTGTCGTGCTGTTTTACTGACACGTGGCCAAAACTTTACAATCCTTGTGTTTGTCTGTATATATGAGTATGTCTCTGCGTTGTCTGTTAGGCATCGATGGTATTTTTCTCTCTCTGCACGATTCTTACCAAATTCATTTATAAAATCCTTGAAGGGGTTCTGATATTCAAATGCCTTAGAGATTAACACATGCTTATATAAATCAAGTATTCCTAGGACGCTCAGAAATACAGACACTGACCAAACTCTTTTTAAGCTTATATGATTGGAGATAAGTTTTGGTAAATAAAGCTAGTTCGGAGATTGTCGGTAAAGGAAAAATTTATGTCTTTAGAGTTGTCACCATAAAATATAATACTAGTCAAATGTATAATACTAGTCAAATACTAGTCTAGATGTTTAAGATTATACACATATAAACCTAACCTAAGAACAAAACGTACAATAAAAATAAATAGCCCGATGTATGTCAAGCACAATAGTAAAAAAAAAAAAAGAAAAAAGAGAAGAAATCACGTTTAACTTTTAAAATTCTTTGCTTTTGCAGTGTGTTTCATACCTGCCTTGTTTGCTCGTGAAAAAATAACTTAAAATCATGGTCAGCTTTATTTAATGTCTCATGAAGTTTTCATGAACAATTCAGGTGTAATTATTAAGAGCAAATGAATTAATGTGAGTAGGGTAAAAGTTTATAAATAAGCTTTTCAATAAGAATTATGTGTTTATAATATGTCTACTTAAAAATAGTTTCCAGAATCTTTTTGGTAACTTGAAACCTTAAAGTTGTAGTGGGTTAAGTGAAATGTTGGCTATTCATTGAATATCTAGTTTATTTCCAAAATAAGATGAAATACTGAAACAGTAATTGCTTGACATGATAAGCTTATCAACTTTTGGTATCTTTGGACCAGAGAAACCTGGGTGTGTTAGCAAACGTGTCCTTTGCCGCACTGAAAAATTGTAGTAAAAGAAAGCATATTCCTCTAGAAATTGTGAAGTGGTATGTCCATACGTTTGCGAATCTACTACAGGATGTTGGTACGTGGCACAGTTCACAGTTGCTTCCTAGTTTTCACAGAAAATTAGGGATGCTAAGGGTTAAGGACAAAGAGGAAAAATTTCTGTATACAGAGTATGTAAGGAAAATAGGACGTGTTTGTGATAAGGAAAAGTATATAAGGTCTGAAAGATGTTTTTTTTAAGAGAAAAAGAAAGTAATTCATCCAGAAGTAGAATCACTGGCTGTTCCAGAAGAGGGAGAGGAATAGGACAAAAAGTACATTTTTTTAATGTTTGTAGAAGGGTTGAGGAAAAGGAATTTTATGTGTAGTCAAACTGTTAAGATCGAATAGATTTATTTATGTTAAAAAAGATGAGCCTTTATATCAAAAGTATGCTGAAGCAAAAGTAGAATGACAAAATTTTTTTGGATCATTCGTCTACTCTTAAGAAATTGTAAAATATATATTATATTATATATGTGTGTGTGTGTGTGTGTGTGTGTGTGTGTGTGTGTATTTATCTTTTAAGTCATCTGCCTGAGGGAACCAAGATTTTGTGTCTTATCAGAATGATTTCCTGTACTTGGTATTGTCTTTGTCAGGCCTATGATTACTTAGGAAAACCAAATCTTCTCCATGTTGAAAGAGCTAGGAGTTCATTACCAACTGTTGTCACTTTAGTTAGATAATTATTATTTCATACTCATCTGTGATCCCATTTAATCATTGACATTTTTGACAAACTTTCCCAAATCAAATTCTAAATAAAGTCTTTTGACTTCAGCTAACTTTGAGATTTCCCAGAGGGTCCCTGGAAAAAATCTCAAAAGACTTGTTTTTTTACCTTGTAAAAGAGAGACATTAAATTAATTAGGTTCATCAGATATATAAATCATTTGGGGAAGCATTGCCAAATAATAATAAGTGATGAGTAAAGTTCTTTAAGGTTATATTTGTATGGACATGTTATTAATATAAATATTTTAGAATCGCTTGAAGTTTTTGAAATTGTCAATATCTTCGACGTACAGCATCACATTATCGGTCATAATTCCAGTTATGTGAAAATATTATGTCACTGAAATAGACACATTTCCTTGTCACCTGCATTATAGTGACCCCCAATCGGATGGCCATTTTGAAGTTCATTGTCATTCACAGACAGTTGTTTTTACTCCTGGTTCTTCTCTGAAAGAGTTTATAATCGAATGCTCAGTGAGAGCATCACGCGAATAACCCCAGCTTGGGACCATGCCCGTGGCCTAGTAATTCTCCAAGCTAATGAAGAAGTTGATGAATTCATCAAACTGCTAACCCCAGATCAAACAGGACAAGAGTTAATTACATGAGACTGCGTGAGCTGATGAGGATGATTATAATATTTTTAATGACTTTCTGTTTGAAACCTTACTGCTTCTTGAATGTGTTTTGTTTCTCTCTTGTCTTAAGCCATCTATAACTTAGAGCACGTGGGTCAAGCGCACCTTTGTGAACAAAGATGAAACAGTTTTCTTCCTACCTGATCCCTCCAGAATTCAGAAGCGCTTAAGGAGGATTTTAAGTTTCATGGTGATATAGTTATTTGCATGAGTCCAATGAGAATCTGTTTTCCTTGTAATAGGACACAATCAGCGTTGGTTCTGTCGCCCATGTTTGAGAATGACGTCGTAAGTCAGATATGCCACACTTTTAAGAAATGAAGGTGGTCTTTCTTGGTCTTCATCGAGCTCATGCTTATAAAACTCTTTAAAAACGACAACGGGGCTGGTTGCTGGCTTGCGGAGTTCCCAGCCTGCCCGGTGAGCGAGGAAGGTCACTCACCTCCTGCGACACCCATGTGTTGGGAGCCTCAGAACAAAAGGAATCCAGCCACGTCTGTCGGTACCAGAGGCGAAGGCGAGTTTCCAGCCGGGCGTCCCAGCCTTGAGAAGCTTTTATGTAAAGTCACATATAAGATTCTTATTAAAAGATGCAGCAAAGCAAACTTAGGTAGTTATATAGTTAATCACTGTTCTTGGTGCGCTCATGTCAATGATCAGGCCAGATTTAATGAGACTGGACTTCTTTGTAGACGAATTAGTCTTACTGTCGTTATCTTTGATGGACATGGGGTAACTATGGAGAGAAAAATAACATTTCAGTAGAAAACTATTGCACACACTTGTGAGTCTTAAGTGCTAGTCCTGTTCATTGTCCCTAAAGCTTTTTATTTATTTTTTATTATTATTATTTTATCTACCTATAAATTGAACTGGGTCCTGAATTCTTCTGGTTTCCTCCAGTATCTGGCTACAACCCTCCAAGTTAACATTTCTGTTTTCTGCTACCCTCTGACTTGGAATCTTCAAGAACTAAAACTGGTCTCTTCCTGAAGCCGTGCAAGCTGAGGCTGGATAACCTGATCTAAACTTCAGAGACATCACCACAGCAGACCATGTGTGGGCAGCCGTCATGCCTTTTGAAAGGTCACTGGGATGCCCGATGACCTCAGCAGAGACATTCAACCGCGAACCAGGAGGATCCAGGCTGTCCTCACACCGTTATCTGGAGGTGCCTCGAGCCCAGCATCCAGAAATCTTGATTGCCTTCTGGACCCAAAACACTGGGTTTACAGTTCGTTCTAACCATTAGCCTTTGTTTTTCTTTTGTTTCTATGGAAACGTCCTTAAATAAAAGCCCGATTGCTCATACCGTTAGAGCCCTAACTCGGGGGACATCTCTGGTCCCCCTGACCCCATCATTTTCTTAAATGGAACACAGCTGTCCAAGCTGACCGCCCCACCTCAGCACTGCGACGGGCTCAGTGGGTCCTGGGACAGTCCACCAGCTCCGCTTCTGGACCATGAAACTTCTCGGGGATGTTTCAGATGGGAGAGTGACAGGGT
The DNA here is from genome assembly GCA_004027375.1 of Macroglossus sobrinus. NCBI lineage: Eukaryota > Metazoa > Chordata > Mammalia > Chiroptera > Pteropodidae > Macroglossus > Macroglossus sobrinus. Next base: position 354,403 of record PVKZ01001476.1, on the reverse strand, counting down.
TCAGAATATGATACCCCAAAATACGGCACCTTGGCAGGCTGCCTGTTCTAAGCTGAATGAATTTGCAAAGTGGCAGGTACAGGCAAGACTGTTTCTGGAGCAGGTTGTGGACCCCATGCGAGAGAAGGGAGCACCCTTACCTCCGGAGGAATAGACACACCTGGCTAAGTCTCCCGCAACCCCATCACTCCTCGCTCGCACACCTTTTCCTCCTATGGCATTTCTATGACTCTCTTTTCATCAAACCTGGTACGAAAACTCAGGTGTGTCACTATGTCTTTGGTCTTCACGTCATTGCAAAGTCTCCTGTATCACATACATGCCTTTATATTAAATAACTTTGTATGCTTTTCTCGCATTGATCTGGCCTTGTTATAGGGACCTGGCTGAGAACGTAGAAGGCTTGGAGGTTAACAGACATTTTTCCTCCCCTATGAGAAGCATCAGATGACTTCCACAAAACTTGCAGACGCCTCACTGGAGGCTTGTGTTCACTGCCCTCTTGAGGGAGAAAAAAGAATCTGACAACTAATCTCTTCTGATGGGGCTTTGACTATTATTTTGTATCTTATTCTGAGGGGACCAGGAGCTAAGGGTTACTTGATCAGAGCACGGATTGCCATGTGTACAACTCAGGTGTGAGCAAACACTCTGAGATTAATAACTGTAAGGTTGAAATCACCACGAATGTGTCAAAACTTATTCTATCGACATTTTGCAGTTCTGAGGGTTTTTCAAGGGCCTCAGTAATCTTCAAAGAGCTGATAACCATCAGTTCTTTCAATATTAGGTGCAAAAATATAGTTTTTCCTTTTTTAGAAACATTTTATGCAAGAGGTTTCCTCGTGTGTTTTCATTCATTTTTAAGTGGGAAAAAAAACCATGCGTTATCAAAAATGATACCTGCACTAGTTTTTACTTATTCTCCTTATTTAGCGTAAAAATTAGGAGGGCATCTAGAAATAGAAAATAACTTTAGAAATAGAAAATATTTTCTATATTCTTCCTTTCATATAACCTTACAATATGATTACATGTCTCAGAATGTATGTCTTTTCCTTTGCTCACTGGATAAACACTGTCAAAAAGAACATTTTAACGGAAGAAGGTGCTTAACTCACGTATTTTCTAATGGACTAAGGTTACTGTTTAATCAGGTTGTTTCTGTAGCAGGCAGTGTTCATTTGGTGGCTTCGGCAGTTGTTTGCTGTCAGCTCTCGTCGCAGAGATGAGTTTGACAGGAAGCAGTCGCTTACCTGTCAGTGGTGGTGTCCAGTGGTGACACACGTTCATCTGCTCAGCCAGTGTAGACTCGGGCCTGACTTCTCCCTGCCTTTGCCTTGGTGGGTCATGTGATGTGGTATGCATCACTGACACGTGAAGATCTTCCGGTCTTCCCACTACATCAGTGGACCCTGAAATCAAAGGACTGTTTGCACATAACTCCTATGTTTTTGGTCATGGCAATGAAAAGGAGATTGCACGATTCGTGTACGCGTGTTGGAACTTTTTCCCCTTCATTCCTTTCTTCTTTTTACTTCTTTGAAGCAGAGACTTCTGTTGTACTTGGTTGGTCTTCCCCGCATGACCCCTGTTGTCGGCACAGCTGGCTTGGTGCAGGATGGCATTTGGTCGTCGTCTTTCAGAGGGGACAGCATCTGTGAGGGTGTGACATCCGCGTTCTATTTAGATTTGCTTAGTCCCTTCTCTTTCACGGTTTATGGGGAAGAGCCTCATCTCTAGAAAATGGCATCTTAGTTTGCGAGGAGCCTGCCAAGGTAGTTTGGTGGCATATAGGACTGAGGGATCCTTTGGATATAGATACTTGCATTGTTTTCAACGTATTTACTGTTAAAATTGTCCCTGGGTCCGTCCTTTCTTTTTGGGAGATGTGTGTACATGTTCGATAGGGCCTTTTAGTGTGCTGACCTTTGCTTGTGGTAATGTCAGATGTGACTCTGATGATTATCCTCTTAAACACAGCTTTGAGAATTTCAGCATTGTCATCTCGTGAGAGTGGCTTACTCCATGTTAAGTATTACTCAGTTCGGCATTGAATGCATACACACATGCACATGTGGAATTGTGCATTTCAGTTAGGTACTAACACGTAAAAAATGGGGAGGTTATTTCCAAGGCAACGAGTTTAATTTTGGACGATAAAGATATCTGAAATCAATTTAACAAACACATGCCAAGGGTCGTGATGTGTATGGATGCCGGAGAGGTTTATAAACACCCGTAAGTGCTTAGCCTAGAAGACCCTACATCCTATAACTGCTGAATGTAACTGTCGTAATAGTTCAGAGGAGAGATATTTTCAAGGACAGAGAAATTAGGGAAAACCATGGACACAGTGACCTGGGCTGGGGTTGAAGATGGAGGTGTAGAAGAGGCTGTGCCCAGCAGAGGGCGCCAGAGTGGAGGTGGGGACATGTAGGCTGTGTCCTGTTTGTCCGAGGTGTGTGGCACACACATTGGGGGGTAGGGGACATGGGGTAGCATGCCGGGGACACTCTCAGTCTTGTGAAACAGTGAGATGGTTCATCATTCATTTCTTAGCCAATTGGTTAGTAATTGTGTGCCAGTTACCAGCTGGGCAGAAGAGTGAAGTGCAGGGGAGGGCAGCCGGGGAGAGTTCTGGGCACTGAACAGTGACGGCCACCGCAGAGGGTCTTCGTTGTCCTGGCGTGCAGTGCCGCCGGCAGACAAGCGGGCCCAGGCACGAAGAACGCTCCTTCTGGACGCTTCTCCCTAGTAGGAAACTTGTCCAGATGTGAGTCCTTGGGGTCGTGATTCAGCCCTCATGGTAGCCAGAAATTTCATTTTCAAAGAAGTGCATCCATCATGAATTGCATCAATCATTAATTGCATAAATCATAAATTATTAAGTGCATACATCATTAATTGTACCCCTGAAATGAGAGATCGGGTTTTGGGGTAAACCTAGGCATTATCGATTTATTATGTTAAGGGGTAGGTACTACTATTCGCAGGAAGTTTTGTAGTGGCGTGTCACATTGCCAGCTTATTTTTCAAACATATTTTGTCAAGAACCAAGTCCAGGAGGAGGTTTCATGACTGACATTTATGAAAAAGGAAAGTCAGAACACGTGCTAAGAGCTCATGTATACTTACAGTGCTCAGAGCTTTAATTGAGATATTTTTACATAGCGTAAGAGATGTGTACATCGTGACTGTACAGTTCAGTGTTTTTTGTATAGTCACAGATAGCTTTGCACCCATCGCATTTAATTTTACAAAAATTTTATCACTTCCCAAAGGAACGCTGTACCCACCAGCTGTCACTTGGTGCCCTGCTGCTCGCGTGTCCCCTCCCACCTCAGCCCTGGGCAGCCAGTAATCTGCCTTCTGACGTCAGGGCTTTGCCAGGTCTGGGTGTTCCCCTAAATGGAGTCATATAATACGAGGTCTTTTATTTAAGCGAATATATTTTTATTCTACTTTATATTAATCCTAATAATAATTCTCTCTCTTATAATAAAAGGGAGTGAGAGCATGACAGCACAAAGCTGAAACTCTTCCAATGGTATTTCTGCGTCACACCCCCGCTGCTCCATCACCTGTGGCTTGGGAGGAGTTTTAGATACGGGTAGCAACCTATTATGTGAGCAACCTTATAACAATATATTATATTATAATATAATATTATATAATATTGTATTATATTATATTTATTACATTACATTACATTATATTATATTATATTATATATTATAATGTATTACATTATATTATTTATATTATAATATTTTATATTGTATTATATTGTATTATATTATGTTATGTTATATTATAATATATTGTATTATATTATAATACATTATATTTCAGTAGTTCAGGGAATTAATCAGTAATGGATGAAGTCGTTTCAGTGATTTATTTAATTGATCGGTTCATTCACACACCCATTCAAATAGATTTTGTGCAAGGTTAAGAATGAGAAAATTTTAGCCTGTTTTTAGAAAGAAAGGCATTCTAAGTAATAATGGGTGGTTTTGACTTTTTCAAAAAGAAATAGTCCAGTTTTTTTAAAAAAGGAACTAGAACACTTTCTGTCCATTTCCCCTATGGTCATCGGCAGTGTCTAATATCGTTACACTTGTCACCTGGGTGCCATTTATAGGTTGCTTGCGGTGTGTTGGACACTCTGCTGAGAAGCATGTTGCATGAGTGATTCCTTATTATTCTCACATCCTTGTCAGGTAAGTGGTCTGTCCCCACGTAGAGATGAGGAAACAATTATCTCTGTGTAGGGGGTGACTGTTCATAATAATATGAAAGAATAGAGAGTTTGTTGGTTGCATTAAAATTTCATGGGTGAGCGTGGTTAGGGGATTAATGTCTAAAAAGGCACCTTGGGGAGATGATAATGAATAAAAGGGTGAGAAATAGTGATCTGGAGAGCAGATACTTCTCGCATGGCAGCTGATGCGTAGATAGTTCTAGAATGCAGGACCCACCTGTAAAGGGTAGTCTCTCTCTCTTAGAGCCGACAGACTGTGCTAACCTCCTGTAATTGGCAGAATATCTGATATTCACTAGCAAGTCCTGTGATGACTGGGCACACACTGATTTCCTCTCCCAAATCTGCGTCAATCGTGTGATTCAAATGTTTATAGAGTTTTTAACAGTTTTAAAATTTGTTTTTCTGTATTAGGAGAGGGATACGTATTACACGTATCATTTGAAACGAAGTCACTACAGCTTTCTTTTTTCTGTGTAATAGACATGTGTCAGAATTGCCTTGCAGTGTGGCTTTTTAGTGGAATGATGACTTTTGGATCTCTTTCCAGAGATGCGTCCTGTTTTTTCCGTGGCGGGAGAGTAAGCAACCTTGAGCCCTCTTAGAGGACGAGCTCGTGGGGTGACCGAGGACAGGGCTTTGTGGAGCCGTACTCTGATAGGTAGCATGTCTGATGCTACACAATAGCTCCACTTGGTTTGGAAGGTGAATGTGATAACATATAATTTACGATTTAGGATTATCGAACACATAACATATCATTAACTAGCAAATGAAGTTAAGTGCTCCGACACGCATATCTGTATTACGTTCATTTCATGAGCACCTTTGTCTAGATGCAAAAGCTTTTACTTAGTATTTACGAGACTTAATAATCGTTCCTCATTCTTGATATTTTAAACCTTTAAGCAGCTTTCATTGATTATGTGCTTCAGTGCTTGTCAAAAACAGGCGTATTGTGTTTTCTCTTTTAAATACAGAGCTTGGAAAAAAAGGCGAATTAGACAGTGGAATCGTAAGGATGTTTCATAAAAAATATTAATCTTTCTTATAAAATTAAAGGGGTATTTTCATGGGAAGCTAGTTATGGATCTTCTGCATGATAGATTCTTGAGATATATTGATTTTAGATATCAAAATTAGTTTTTTGTTTAATTGACCCTGGTAGACTTAGAATTAATTTTGAAAGGAGTAGAACTTAGTGACAATTTAGGTGAATGGGTTTTTGGCTGTTTTCTGACTATCATTTCACTGAATGGAAAATAGCATGCTTTATTAGAAAACCAAGCGATACATTTATTTTCCTTGACTTTTTGTATTTTTCTTACCTTTCCTATGCATCCTTGAGTAATTCTGGCAATATGAACTTTCGATGTATCATTTAATTTACATGTTCGTAGCAGCATTAGTCGTGATGGCCAAAAAGTGCAAGCAACCCAAGCGTCTGTCGATGGACAGGTGGATAAACTAAGTGTGTCGTGTGCATACAGTGGAATACTATTCAGCCATAAAAAGGGAAGGAAATTCAGAGAGATGCAGCAACGCGGATGAACCTTGAAAATATTTTGCTTAGTCAAAAATCAGTGCCAAAAAGGCGAATACTGTACGATTCTACTTATATCGTGGTATCTGGAGCAGTTAGAACCACAGGGACAAAACAGAACCATTATTGCTGGGGGCAGGAGGAGGCGGGAAATGAGAAGCGATCGTCTGATGAGTACAGAGTTTCAGTTTTGCACGGTGAGAAAGTTCTGGACGTCGCTTGTACACGGTGTGAGTGTATTTAACCATGCTGAGCTTTACACCTAAAAATAGCTTCAGATGGTAAGTCTTAGATGTGCATTTGACCCCAATTGAAAAATGAAAACAATTCTAGACTTAAAGCTTTAAAAAATCTTTCTGCGTAAGCGTTTGTTGTAAGCACCATTGAACCCTTTTATTTGTATTGATGACAGTTCTGTGTCGTGGCGTATACCGGAGCCTAATCTAGAGATGATGAGGCGAGGCAGGGGTAAGTGGCTCAGTCAGAAAGAAGATGCTTGTGACATAATGTCAGATGCGGGTTGAAAAACGTGAATCCCCCTCAGAAATCGTAAATCCTCTCGGAGAAGAGAAGCAACTCGCATGCTTTAGGTCACTCCCATTCAGTTGTATCAAATGATTTGATCACACTCAGCAGCATTATAGTTCCTTTTACGTGTGGCCGCCAAAGCCAGGTTCCTTCAGCATCCTTTAACGAGCTGTTGTGTTCCGAGACGAGAGCGAAGAGAAAATGGGCTTAGGTATGCCATCGGCCACGCCACTGGCTCTCGGCTTCTGTTCTCGGGGTGTTCAGAAGGCATCTTCAAGAAAGGTGACAGAACAAAGCCGCAGTTCTTATGCTATTTAGTTAAATACCATATGCAGATGCCTTATTTTCTTTAAATCACTAATGAATGTAAAGGGGAAGAGATAAATCTTGGGTCAGAGATTTCATCTTATTTATTTCTGTGGCTTTAGCACCTGCCACAGCGCAGGCATATAAAAAACTTAATTAAAGTTTGAGTGAGTGAATGACTCAATCGATAAATATGTACCAGTTTGTGAATTGGGATAAATACTATTTCCATCTATAATTCTTGATGTTATTTTCCCTAATTTTATTTTTTTCCTTTGAAAAGCTTACTAAGTTTTATTTTAAGTAATTTTGTGTGTGTGTGTGTGTGTGTGTGTGTGTGTGTGTTAGGATGCCACAACAAAGAAATAAAGGTATATATAGCAAACATTTATATAGCGCTTACTGTATGCCCGGTAGGGTTCTCTGTAAGTCATGTAATCTCATAAAAATCTTATGAGGTGGTTATTCCATTTACATGAGGACTGAGGGACAGCAAGTTAGATAACTTGCTCAGTTATCTGGCCAGGAAGTGTCACAGCGGGTGTGTGAATCCATCTCTGGATCCAGAGTCTGAGGTAGAACCCCTATCCTAGGCAGTCTCCTATTTTTAACAAATGCCAGATCTAAACATTACTTCATCTCCCCAAAAGACTGCCCACCCATACTGGTGAGGCTTATCTTCTTATTTATAGGAAATTTTGTTAATATAGACAATTTTATCAGTACTGTTCGCTGTCCTTTTGCCATCAGTCTGTTTAATGAGTGTGCTGTGTCACTGAAAGTTATATCTACTATAAGCATGTTCGAAATATGCCTGTTAACATTTATATTGATAAAATGTGATAGCGGTAAATGGCATTATTTCAGATGTCATGGTATACATACGTGTGACTGTCGGGGTGCTGGACCCTTCTGCCGGTACTGGGAAAGTGTTCTTTCTGTTTGAAATATCTTCGAGATGTCAGAGAAGACATGGGATCAGAAGAATTGGGTTTTGAGATCTCTTACCTATCCGTCATTTTGGACAACTTTGCTGGGTCCTTGATGAATTTGCAACCTCGTCCTGGCCTTGGTCATCCAGGCACCCGAGGAATCCAAGTGTTTCTTTTCCTGGCCTGATTCTGTGATCTAGGAAAGCGTTCTAACGATTCAGGCTCTGATCTGTTTTGAGTTTGATATTTTAAAAATTAAGGCACTTAAGTCACATTTTATTTATGGCCATATACAGTTCTTCTTTAAAGCTGTTTGGGATATTTCTTAGTACTTCGGTGGTTTAAAGTCCCCAGATAGCCTGAATCTTCAAATATAAAATGTCTAAATTCACTGCGACGTCTCTTCAACAAAACCTGTCATTGGAAAAAGGAGGGGGTGGGTAGGAGTCATGTGTTGTGTCCAGATGAAGCTGCAGCGAAAGGGTTAACAATGGTCAGACACTGTTTGTCTTGTCAGGTGTTACTGTTTTAGAGCGAGAATAATAACTACTGTTTCAAAACCTTATGTCTTCTCTCTTTCCCCTAATAATTAGTACTTTTACAAATACAGAGTCTGGCAAAAAGTGCTTTATGTTACAGGTAAAAACAGCAAGCAACAGTGACCATTATCTAGAGTATTAGTATTTTCCAAAGTATGTTCTAGTTTCGGGAGAGGATCTGCTGGAATATGGTGTTGTCATCAGACCGAGGGACAGTCGTGTAAATACCCTATATGTGCACAGACACACGTGTCACACTCAGGCTTTGAGCAGGTACAGTGTTTGAGCAGGTACAGTGTTTAGCCATGTATTAACAACACCAAGAAGTCTTGTAATAATAGAAACTGGTTTAGCTTTGTTTGGCTCAATATTTCTCATATTTATTTAAACTCAGGACCATTTTCCTCTTAATATCACTTGGTTTTCTAATGCCCTTTGGGAAATAATGCGTACAGTATAACAATGTAACTATAAATTATTTCGATGAGATTTCAGAATAATGGCACATCAAAAATTGATCATTATTATTTTACTCATAGTTAATAAATGAATTTTTGGAAATAGCATTTAGAAATTGTTAGAAATTTAAGGTACAGTGAATTTTCCTTGAATTTATTATATACTGTATAGTACCTTGCATTTATAGAATTATTACTTAAAAATACTTTCAATCTCTCTACTTGGTATGTAATGACAAACTTTATTAATTTCCAGCTAATCGGGGGAGTTATGCAAATCCAAGATAGCATAAAAAATACGGAATGGTTTTTACAGAAATGCAATTTTATCACTGTCAATACTTCATCTAAAATTATACTAAGAAAATATTCTCAAGGGGAAGATTTTGGGTGGAAATGCTTTAAAGAATCAATAACAGTGAGTTGTCATTTGTTCAGGTGCAAATATATAGGAACTTCTGAAATCCTGAGATGATTTTAAAACATTTCTTTCAAAAGCTTGAGCTTTTATAACATGACTCTCATTTATTTTATTTGCTTGCTAAGCCATTTCATTACAGATTAATCTATTACATCTTCTTGATATGGTATCTTACAAAACCTTGGTTATCGAGTGAGCTGTGTCCTGATCAAGAGTAGAACAGAACATGGAAATAAAGCAAAAGAGAGACCTCTAATGACGAACACGGAAAATGATTTCTTTGGAGCGGTGATAAAAAGAACAGACAAGAACCAAGACTTGACTATAACGGTGAAAAGGAGTGATTGATAACTGATTGATAAACCAAAAGGCAAGGCCTATGCTTGTCAAGTTCTGTAAATGTCCAGGTTGAAGGTCAAGTGTTGAATTACAATAGCAATCAGAAAACGAGAGAGAGAGAGAAAGAAATGAAATGATGCCGGAAAAGAAAGATGAACATCACAGCAGTGACTGCAGCAGCCGGCGTGGGTAGATGGGGGCGAGGTGTGGAAGCAGGTGCCACCTACTGTGCAGAAGAGTCAGCAGCAAAAGCAGGTAAATGCTGTCGCCATCGGTGGCCACGGCAGATGCTGGTATAATGCGGCCCCACCAAGGTTGTGGTGTTGGGGCTGAGACACCTGTCCAGGTGCGGTGCTTGCTAAGCCTGCATCTCTGGAACGTCTCCCACATAGCCCATTCTCCGCTCTTCGTTTTCATAGAATTACAAGGGCACGTGTATGTTTGTTTTCTAAAATTTTGTCCTATCAGTGGTTTTACCCCGCTTTAATAGACCTGATACGTTGAGATATTTTTCGGACGGTTTTTTACTTCCTTTATATATTTTTTGTGGCACAAGGAAGTATAGTAAAGCAGAGTGGTGACCCCTTCTTTACAGGAATGGGGCGATCAAGGTCAAGGTTAAGTGCCTTCTGTAAAGAACCAAGGGAAGGGGGCTCTCAAGAAGAGCTTAGAAACCAGGAGTTTAGTATTTTTATTAGGGAAAAAAGAATAATGGCTAATTGAGCAGGCTTTCTGAATTTAACTTTTTCAATGCTCGATTCTACGTGTCAGTATTAAATCTTTCAAGTGTTATCCGCATCGCTGCTGACTAATCTGCCTTTTGTTATATAATGGATAGATGATCCAGCCTTTTCTTTTAAGAAAATCCGGCATGTATTAGGTCGTTAAAACAAATTCTGACATTTGGTGCTCATTAGTGTAACCGAAACAAAAACAGTTTAAGGGTTGATCCCAGAATAGTTTGAAGTGAGTGTAACTTTTGCTGGAAAAGTATTTAAGCTGCAGTATCCATTGCAAATAGGCCGGGAGCCAATTTTCAAAGCTGTTTCTAAGTAAGACGTCGAGGTTTTGAGGATTCAGAAAAATAACGTGGCGGCAAAACAGAATGAAACAATTATAGTGGGATTTGTATTGATAATTGTGTTTCTAAGTGAGTTTTGAGATATCGGGAAACAGTTTAAAGGAAGTCCCCAGTGTGTAGACCATGAAAGGGGTATTTTGAATATAAAGCGTGAGACTATCTAGACAACCATTAAAACTTCAAAGTCAGTATATTTAGAATTTATAACGAAGCGACACCCCTAAAAATGGGATGCTCTGACAGTTCAGGAAAACGGCTCATTATCATTTCTCTATTAAGGTAAGATAATGACTTTCTGTAATCTAGCAATTAAGAGGTAAAACCTTAAGATCCTTGTTGCTTGATTTTTAGCTGGGCAGCGGAATTTGGCAAAGAGGAATTTATCTTTTAAAGGATGCTCTAACTTCCTCTGCTTGTGGTACATGCAGAAGAGAGGGCCAGTGAACTATTTATTACTGATGCAATTTGGGAGCTGGAAATTGATTCTGCCCTTCATTTGTCAATTTGTCATCGTGAAGCAGGGAGAGAAATGGAAGACAGTGATTAGGTTTGTAGTAAATACAATATAATGGTTTATTTGTGTGTTTTGACATTTAACCATACACACACACTATTACCTGCAAGAACTTAAAAAAAAAAAAATCTCAGGGTAAGTATGTTTTATTCAAAGTTATTTTAATGTGTGTAATTTTTTTTAACATGAAGACTTAAAAGTTACATAACGGTCAAAGTCTGTTTTTAATAAGTGTTTTTGAAATATTATATAGATTTGCAGCGTTATTTATATTGGGATGACAGACAATTCTTAACACAGTCCTTTATGAGTTTCTGGTTATTTGAACGATATGTTTAAGTTGTTTTGAGTTATTTTTATGATGACCGTGAACCCATTTGGTTTTGTGCGTGTATTTGTGTGTTTTGGCTTTATCTGGACCTCAACGAGATAGTTTAATGATAGTTCTGTAGTAGCATAATTTCGAAGGCTTACTTTTCACTTTTCCCCACTCTGATACATAACTTTTTGAGTAGAAATACGTTTTGGGGTATAGTGTTTGGAAATGTTTGAATCGCTCGACATGCTTCAATATTCAGAATAATTTAAAGGGAAACTGAATTTTCAGCAACTGTCCTTTATTGAATATCTGCTATTTTTACTGAAGTAAAAGATAAAATCATCAGGTTTAGTTTATAGAATATTTTGAAAGTGTATTTAAAATGTTGGTATCCGACCAGCTCAATGTGTCATTTTGAAGAAAATTCATTTTAGTTGAAAAAAAGTTAAAAATGTTTATAGTTGGAAAAAAGTTAAAATTTTCTATAGTTTATTAGCTTGTTTTCTATTTGTTTTGGCTTATCATTATCATCATTATTATTATTATTATTTATTATTATTATTATTGTTATTTTGTGCTAGATCCACATGGTTATCTCCAGACAAGTCTGAGTAACTTTTAAAATCATCTCAGTGATGCTTCTGTTTTTTTCTGTTTTTTTTTTTTCCTTGACTCTGGGGTATTGGGCGCATGTCTCCTTCTACCATATTCTGACTCAGCCCGCTAGGATGACTTGCAGCAGGCTGAGAGCTTTCTAGGAAGAGGAAAGATGGGACAGGGCCACGCTGGACCGGAAAGCACTTTCAGTGATGGACACAGTGGTACCCTGTGACAAACAAAACCCAAACATTATTTTTTGACCAAGTCTAGGTAACACTACGTGACCTCAGTAGCCAGGGCTGAATGGACATTTTTGAGTCTCTCAATTTTATTTTCTCGTACAATCCACTTTATCGAGATGCAGTTTGGGTACCAGAACATGTACCCATTTGCAGTTTATAGTTTTAGGTATTTGACGAATCTGCGCAGCCATAGAACCCCAGTACACTCAGGATATGACATATAACAAGCTTCCTGCCCCTGCCAGCCCTGGGCAGCCCCTGCTCTGTTCCTGTCCCTTTAGGTAATTTTTACCTGTGTTTGATTTGAGTTTAACACAGATGGCATCCCATAGTATGTCCCCTTTTCTACCTGGCTTCTTTTGCTCAGTGTAATGTTTCTGAGATTTACCCACGTTGTGTGTCTGGAGTGGGTTGTCCCTTTTACTTCTGAGTGGTGTTTCTTTGTCTGGATAGACTATAGAACATTGATCCATTTTCTGTTGATGGATGTTTGGGTCGCTTCCAGCTTTTTGGGTGATGCAAGTCTTTGTAGTAACTGTCTTCCTGTCTCCTGAGATTAAATCGGGAGAGGAATGCAGGATCACATAGTAAGTTTCTGTTTAACTTAATGACAAACTGCCAGATGGTCCTCAGAGCTGTCCTCTCCACATCCCCACCAAGGATGTGTGTGGGTTCCGGGCGCTCCCCAGTGCCATCATACTTGATGCTGTTAGTCCTTTTAATTTCAGCCATTCTGGTCACGTGCAGTCGTATTTCATTTGCTTTGGATTTGTATGTTTTCACGTGCTTATTTTCCACCCTTATAGCTTCTTTTGCAAAAAATCTTTTTGAACCTTTTCATCCATTTCTAAATTGGGTCATCTTCTTGTCACTGAATTGTAAGAGTTCTTTATATGTTCTGGATGCATGCAGGTCCTTTGTTGGACTCGTGTATTGTGACTATTTTCTCGATGGCTTGCCTTTTCGTTTTCTCGAAGATGTTTTTGAGGGTATACATTTTTATTTTGGTGACGCTTAGTTCATCGTTATTACATGGTTTGTGCTTATTGTTCCTTGTCTAAGAAATCTTGGCTCAGCCCAAGGTCTTGAAGATCAAGATTTTCCTCTAGAAATTTTAGATTTTACTTTTAGATCTGTAATCCATTTTGAACTAATCCTAGTCCACGTGGAGTATGATTTTTTTCATGGAAACCCTTGAAGCGTTTGAACATGGAACAACCTTAGTAACAGGGCAGAGGCTGCAGTGAAAGGGTGACCCCGACGAGGACAGCGGTCACACCCCTGAGAGCAGGGAAGAGGGTGGATGGGTGGCGTTTTGGGGATGGAATGAATTGGATGGAGAGCAAAGATGAGTCTGAGGCTTACGGTTCCTGGAAACAGTACGGTTTATGACAAGGACTGGAATACAGGACAAGGAGATGGATGGCGAATGGAGGAGATTTCTGTCTTTACACTAATGGCCTATGTGATCAGAGGATGTTTAGTCCTTTATGTGCATGCGTACGCACATGTTGAGACGTAGCCCGATGCTTACTGAAAACATTCTTTTCTTTAACTCACTGTAACCGGTTTTCACTGTTGTTATAGAGTTTCTATTGTAGTTTTTTAAGACTTCAAAATACTATAATTTTGCAGTGAAGCTACTTTAATACGCTTTATCAAAGAATGATCTTTAAAAAAAAATGCCACCCAAATGATCCCCTGTCTGCATCATAGCGTAACCACCGATAAGGACACGCTTTCCTTCTTTGTCTAGATATGCAGACTTCTCATATCATACTTTTCACGTAAGTAAGATTTCATTATCCTTATTTATTCTGATGCCAGATGATCTGAGACGTGGCCGGGAAGCCGGGCTCTTGCAGGCTGGGGCCTCGCCCTTCTCGCCTGCCCCCGTGATGGTTTACGCTCTGACATCTGGCATAATGGGACAGTCGAGGCTCCCCTGGTACTCTGGCCGGCCAAGCCCGACATCATTCATTCTCCCAGGGAGCTCTGCGGCTTTTCAGCAGAGAATGGTGTTAGGAGCAAAGAATCAGGGGCTCGGTGTGCTGGTTGCTGCCACGGCCTCATTGCAACTAGATCATATCAGTGGATGGAGCTGGGATTTAATGTTTAAATGTGTGTGTGGGTACGCATGCGCACAGGCAGATGTGAATGACAGTACGTTTATCCTTACACCTCTGGTTGTCATCCAGTGTCACAGCTTCCCCTTGAGCTGTCTTTCCACGCGAGGAAAACTGCCTCTCAGTCACATCAGTGTATTTATTACTCATTTGCTCAATTCCCTGATGGATGACAAAGCTTCTGGCTCTAACTGGCCCGATTTTTGCTCCAGGATCCGTCGACTCCCCTCTGTCCAGCGGCCTCTGCCCAGCCCAGGGGGATGGGAAAGGATGACAAAGCGGGGATGCAGGGCGGTCCCTCTGATGAATTTGGGCTCAGTTATGCCATTGGATTAAATAAAAAAACAACCAAAAGAAGGAAGGTGCCATATAGAATTTTAAACTTGAGAATAGTCAAGTTTGTCAATACTTGAAAAAAATTAGTTCTGGCTCTCATGTGACAAGCTAAGTTGATAAAAATATTTGTTGTAGTACTTTTTATGCTTTGTGTTCTATTTTTGATGTTCAAATCTTTTATTCGCTTGAGATTTATTTGGGAGGTATTTTAGGATCCGATTATATTTTATTTTTCCAAGTGGATAGCCAGTTATTTCAGCATTAATACTGATGAATCCATCTTTTCCCCACTGATTGGAGATGCCTTCTCTGTGGAATCCTGATTTTCATCGTTCTGTTCCTATATTCTTATGTTTCATTCATTTGTTCATTTCACTGCGTGCCCCATAGTGGGGTGGTGGAATGGTCCCTCATAAGTGACTGTCCCCCTCAAACGAGAAATGCATATACAGCGATTGGTGTCAGCTGTCTGCATAAAGCAGTCAACGCATATTAGCCATTATTATTATTATATCAGTGTTCAAGGAGTCCGTTTTTAAAGCAGTAGGAGAATACATTGCATAAAAAGGTAAAGTATAGTAGGAAGTACTGGCATATTTTTTTCCATAAAAATTTAGGTCTCCTAATTTTTATGCCATGCTTATGAGATGGCAAGAACTCATTCTCTATATTTAGATAACATATTAGAGATGCACCCAAGATTAGGGGAAGTTCAGTTCTTTAGAATTACAGGTGTTCTGGATTATAGCCCCTCTGTAGGCAGAGACTGTGTCTCAGTTTATTTAATAAATATTTATCGAGCACCTCAGCGTGTGAGGCACTGAGTGGCATTTACCGTGGGCAGCTCACTTGTCGCTGGGGGCGCAGACATATAAACCCGTAAATGCAAATGGTGTGCAAAGTGCTTGCGCCTGTTACACACACACACACACACACACACACACACACACCCGTGTTCTTAGTGATCTCCTGTGATGTAGACATGTTTAATCGGAACCACACTCACTCACTGGGACATTTTCCTGGATGCGTGGACGGGATGGTGACTTCCCAGGAGCCACGTCTCAAAGTCCTTATTTGTCTCGCCATCACCTCCTCCCAAATCCTTAGATGATACCAATCACACAGAAGGCAAAACACCACATTTTTGGGATGTTTCTTTTTTTTTTTTGTATATTTTCAGCTTTGAAAGATGTTAGCTCTGTGTATTCATTCCATCTTTCATCCTGAATGGTGAACGCATGTGTACCTCATAGTAACAAAACGATGGTATTTTCAGTACCCCATATTATACTGTTTTCTTTAGTTCTGTGACTAAAAAAAAAAAAAATCACGTAATTAATTTGTAGTTTTATAAGATCAAATGAATGCACTTTAAAATCCAAGCATCTGTTCTCTATATGTCCCACACCTGTGACGAGACGATTTTAACCGTTCACTCATAAAAGAGAACCACCTTGTCAGGGGCACCCCGGCTTTGAAGCATACCTTCTCATTTTTTTGCTTGGTAATCATGTGAAAAATACCAATTACCGCAACTTTGAAGCTCAGAAGAATGAAGTTATTTGTAAACCGAGGGTTCATACCAAAAAGGGCCTGAGAATCCAAACCATACTGAGATGCAGCGGACCAAATCTGTACGACATAAACCTTTCGAAATCGATACAACAACAACAACAAACAAACAAACAAAAAAGCACAATTTCAGGAGGCAGCTTTAACAAAACAGTCTTGTTAAAAATAAGTGACCTGTGACCGTTGGTGGCCAGTCTGACAAACGCGTGTCACGACAGGAAGCTGTGCAGCTCGAAGGACCTCTGCAGGCATTCGGAGTAAACGCTGGCAGGCTGTGACAGGCCACACACTTCCAGAACATTCTGGATAATATTTTAACGCATCTGAAGTATTTGGACAAGTGGAATTCTGGAATTTCCAAAAAACGAAAGAAGCACAGGAAAGCACCCTCTCAGTTGGAATGCAGATCGTGCACACGGTGGTACCTGTCAGTTATAGTTCTCCAGTAAAGCCGGGACAATGAAAAGGTGCATCCCGGCCAGAGGAAAGCATCACTTTCATCTCTGATTGGGCGTTTCGGATTTTGAGGAGTGTAATTTACATCCTGGACCAGTGCCTGGGAAGGATGTACCGTGTTCTGGTGTTGTCGGGTTATTAGGAGATTTCAAGATGGGGACAAGTATGGGGGGCGTCTGGGAGGCCTCTCGGGGTGCCAGGGAAACAGTGCGTCACGGGCGTGGCCACAAGACGCGGAGGCTGGCGTCGGGGTCCGGGTCCGGGTCTCCGTTCAAGCTCCAGCTCTGTCACCTCCCAGGCTGTCGCACAGTGAGTGCACTCAGCCTCTCTGGGGCTCAGTTGGTTGAGCTGTGGAATGCGTGGATCTCTGAAGTGGTGGGATTTCAGCAAGTGCGTGGATGAGAAGCCCTGGCCTGTTATGAGCACGTGAGCAGCGCGAGTGATGCTGGCAGCCGGCTCCACGAGAGCAGACATTGGCTCCTCCTGCCTTTTCCCTCCATCTTTCTTTCTTCTTCCTCTTCTTGTTTCTTCCCTTTCTCTCTCGTTTCCTACCCCCCCTGCTTTTTTTTCTGTTCTGCTAGCTCCCTTGCTGTTCACTCTTTCTCTCTTTTAACTCTGTTTTCTCCCATTTTTACCCCCAATTTTGATCATCTTTTTAAATTTCCCACTTCTTGCTATTTTGTGTGACAGGCCCAGTGGGCAGACTTTCTTCCTCCCCACGGAGGCCTGTGTCTCTGCCTCGGGCGTAACTTGAGGTCTTGAGGGCCCTTCAGAGCCCTGAAGAACCCCTGGAATTGTACGCAAAATGTTATGAAGACGTATTTTTAAGGGAAACATACCATAGTTCTGCACTCAGGTTTCAGAGGGTTTCACGACATCTCCAAGATGAGGAACCATTCATTCGTTGCTGTGGGGACCGTCCCTGCCCTCCCTCCCACGTGACTAGTTGGGCTACTTTGCCAGTGGCCTTGTTGTCATTAGGGGACCCCTCTCTCTCGCTCACGGAAAGATGCTGACACTCTGCTGTCTGTCGTCAGAGCACCTTCGCACCACGATATTGTAAAGGAGCTGAAGCCCCAGGGAGCCACTAAGTGTCACATGACTGTGTTACACCTTCATATCTGCGTGCGAGAGCTCCGTTTGTAAAAATGTTAGTGGTTTCAGAGAAACGGCCTTATGCGTTCCCTAAAGTCCTTTTCCCCATTTTAAATATTCATGACAAATGGCCAGCTCAATTTTAAAACACAGTAGATATTTCTCATTTTAATTCCTTTTCCTTTTCTGTATGAGACACCCAAACCGACTTGGAAACAAAGCATTCTGTATTTTAGAAACGAATCGTCCAGTGAAAAAGCGGTGTTTGTGGAATTCATTATAAATTCATGAGAACAAACATTCCAGATCGACAGCGTTTTGGGTTTCTCTGAAGCTTGTGAAGGCAGGGATGTCAATTATCACAAAGCAGGAATGCGGACTTTGGGGACATTTTTTCCTAGCTGGCCAGAGCGCCAGAGTTGTTTGAACTAAAATCGTCATTCGCCGGCGTCCTCATGCCAGCCTGAGACACGTCGGACTCTCTAGGAAAAGAAGATCCCCGTGTCACACGTTTTCACACGCCTTATCGTGCGTGAAAGTCTACAGAAGGAGAACAAGCCTTCAAAGCATCCCTTTCATCTCCGCACGGGTAATTCTAACCTGGACAGTAAAGCATCCATGTGAAAGGACCCTGGATCCCACGGGGCGTTAATCAGACCAGATGGACCAAACCCCTTGCCTGGGCCTTTGGAAAAAAATAGTGCCGCTCCGTCCTAGCTGAGTGTTTGGAGCTGAGCCGTCTGTGTATTTAACAGAAACCAACTGGGTGTGCAAGCGTGAACACGACACGTAGGGTGTTTGCCCTGAGAAAAACAAACACACGCAGATACACACATGTATGTGTATTTATGGACACAGTGCGTGTCCGTATACAGGTGGCGATGGGTGCAGATAAATGAACAGGCCCGAGGGGAGGAGATTTTGCTTTGGGATGCCACCTACAGTGAGTCATCTTGTGGAAAATATAAAGCCCTTCACTGGGACTTTTTTTTTTTTTTTTAGATTTATTGGGGTGACAGTGGTTGATAAAGTTATATAGGTTTCAAGTGTATAGTTGTCTAACATATCACCTGTTCATCGCGTTGTGTGTTCGCCACCCAAAGTCAGATCTCCTTCTGTCACCATGGATTTGACCCCGTTGACTTTTGTCCCCTCCTCCCACTCCTTGGTAACCAGTGGAGACACCCAGCTGCTCCTGACAGACGAGACTTTGGGGGACAGGAGAGTGACATCTCCGGAGCGTTCGACTTTGTGCTTGCGTTCTGGGGGACCAGGGCATTTCAGTCCAGTCACTTCCAGACGTGTCCAGAGAGCTTTGGGGCCCTCCGAGGGGCCCTCAGCGCTGCCGTGGGAGCTGGCTTACGGGGCAGGGAGAGGCTTATGTACCCCCTTTCCCTTAACCGGGGAGCTGTTAGAGACAAAGCAGAACAGAGACCTGAGGACAGCAAAGGCACTCTTGCTTCTTGGTCACAGACCCTTCCTGAGTCCGTGTGTCCGTGCGCCACCTCTTGAGGATGGAGCCTCTCTAGAACCTTCTCCCCTGGGCTCCCCTATCCTTCTTGCCTCCTCTGCCTTTTCACAAGCCCTTTTGTCGAAAGGAAAACAGGGAAAAGAAATAGAACACATGAGCTCCACACTTGGGAGCGTGCAAGAGCTGTTAGCAAGGATGGATTTAAACAATGAATGACTATTTTCGAGCCCTGAAGGTTATGTCCTTAAATCTAGCAACTAAGTGGCGAACGATATTATCCTCATTAGGGAAACTATATATGAAAGTGACCAACACACTGAACAATATAGAAAGCAACATATTTTGGCTGATAATGAGTCTTAACCTTTACAGGATTCGCACACGGGACGCGTTACTCTGTCACAGCAGGTAGGACCGTCCGTCCGTGTCACCATGTCACCATGTCACTGCAGTTCCTAAGTCTAGGACCAAGTCTCATCATCCGAGGCGTTCCGATGGTCTCAGTTCATCCCGTTTGGATGTTAAGTTCTCTCAATGCTTAACAAAACAAACTTCAAAAAGATGACCAGTTGAATTTTGCAATGTAAAATGCTTCATCCTTTTTTTTTTATTTCAAAACATGTTTTTCTTCTTACCTTTTGAAGATACATTGACTAATTCAGATTTTTCTTATTATTAAGAGTACCACAGTTTCTAAGCTCTAAAAGTATGCGATTTGAACGCTTCCTACCTAATAGGACTGGAATTTCTCTCCAATTATTGGAGAGCCAAACCATCATTCTCCAGTTTCAAAAAAAAAAAAAAAAGAAAGAAAGAAAGAAAAAGAATGCAGCTGCTTGCAAGAGCGAAAACTCACTCACAGGACATTTAATATTTTGAAAAATATGCCCTCGGGGGGAGAGACGTTTCTGTTCAAACATCTATTGAATTATTTGGCTTGGCAGTTCCAACATGGGGCTCTTTGGAACCCCATCACTGTCATTTCTTTTATTGAGTTCAAATGGAAAAATGGAAAACTTCATTCTGACATGTAGTGTTTTATTAGAGCTCGCATCGCATAAACCTTTGGCCGCATCTGCCCGCACGTTACAGTGATCTGTGTGGACACATCCCACTCCTAGAGGATCAGTGTTTAATTTTCAAAATTCTCAGCAAATAGCAGAGCCGCGGCCAAACATTCCTCCACCAAGATTCCTTCCGGCCCACATGAAACTAATCGTTCCAGGCTGTGTTGCTGTCATTCATGACTAATCCAGGTATGGCCGCTTACTGTTTTTAATTTTCTTTTTCTGAACTTAAAAGCAGTGGTTTGCCTTTTTCTCTTGGGAAGCGGTGATAATGGGCCTGGAATTCCAGCAACTGGAGGGAGAGGGTTTTTCACACACCGATCTATAACGAGGCTTTGTTTTAGGGCTGGTTATAGAGGTGAGCTTGATGACAGACGTCAGACAAGGAAGGACAGGCAGATGGTAGGATTTAAAGGAAAAATAAGAATATAGTAGGAATGTGTGCCTAAAATTGTGAATTTAGTGTTATGGAAGGCAAGGCAGCTGTTTTCTGCCATAGGGTATCCGTGATGCCACATGCCATGTTGGGACAGAAATGGGGAAATGGACAGACAATTGTTTTTATGTTTATTACAATTCTTGTCATAAAAATGACAGAACAAGAGTGGGATGTCATCACGGGTAGGAATCTGTGTTCTGCTCATGTTTGTCCGCTGTCTAACGTATAGCCAAATCTGAACTGTTAACCGAACTGAGCACCTTCATGAATGAATGAACTGTAGTGTTAGAGGAGATAGGACTCTGTACGAGTTGTCTTATAATTTTACCATTTAAATCATGAATCCAGAGACATTTTTTCAGTGCGTGCAAATAGTCCCTTTTGCAAGAAGAAAAAGTCATAAGTAAACATAAGATTGCTTTGTCCCCAAAATAGTTCCTTCGTTTTGTTTAAAAACCATCAGAGACAAGCAGCACCATTGAAAAGGGTTCAGCATTTCCAGTTCTGAAATGGGTAGCTTGCAGAGTGTGTCTGGATCATTTTCCACACATTTGTTCAGCTCCGGCGATGTGACATATGTCCTTCATCTGAATTCTCGTCCCGCACCCCTGCTGTCAAGGCAAAAAAAATCCCACTCGCTGCTGTTTAGGATTAAACTGCTGTAAACGAAGGTGCTGGAAGGTGATTTGTGAGCCAGTGATTAGAAATTTCTGATAAGCTGAAGACTCATTGCCAAATCATATTATTGACTTCGTGAACAATCTGAGCAAACAGTAGGGGTTCACTAACCTGTGCCCTCAAAGGTCATAGGTTTACAGTTTAGGACAGCCGTTAATGATGTCACTTCTCGAAGTGGATATTTTTTCTTGACCCACATTCAAGAAATGTGGTCTCTTTGTCCCTCTGATGTAATTGAAACATCAGCTTACTCATACATTCTTAGTCAATCCCAGGAAACTTGCTTAAAAACTATTCTATTTTCGCTTCTCTGTTTACCTAAGTATGTTAAGTGTACTTAGGATATGTGTTGTAGCCTCTGATACAGGGTTCATAATGTGTGACTTCTCATGAGTTATACTATCAGAAAATTGGGGGAAAAAACCAAAGTTCTTTATTGATCTTAAAGTCTGTGTTCTGAAGTCTTTTCCACACAATTGGTTGGGAATAGACTATGATTTTGGGAGTCTTTCTCCTTATAGCTTCTTTAACCCTTCATAGTACCATTTATTTTAAGTCCCCTACCTTCACGTATCGTTTGTCCGTAAACAGGTCATTCTAATATTCTTATGGAGGTATTCAGTTTGCTTTCTTGAGTGCTGAAAATATTTTTTTCTTTTAACGTTATTTGCAGAATTTCTAACAAGGTGGTTTTCGCAAGCTTCTCTCCCTGGACTGTTATTAAGGGTGCATTCATGGACCACTCAGGATTGTGGACTTTAAAAATTATTTAGTAATTTATTATTTACGGGAGACGACGGACCTCCAAGTAGTTGAGTAGCTTGTCGGTGTCGCATCCGTGGTCCACGGACAGCTAGCAGCAGAGCCTGGCTTTTATGGTTCCCTGTCTAACCAGCA
The DNA here is from genome assembly GCA_004027375.1 of Macroglossus sobrinus. Lineage (NCBI taxonomy): Eukaryota > Metazoa > Chordata > Mammalia > Chiroptera > Pteropodidae > Macroglossus > Macroglossus sobrinus. The sequence continues at coordinate 332,174 of PVKZ01001476.1, read as the reverse complement.
TATAATATAAGAGGTCAGTATCTTTTGGTGCATAGTTACCATGGCAATGAAGTACGTTAAAATAGAGAGCATCGAGGGGCAGCCTTACACGTAAAGTTGGTTTAAAAAAGGCAGCAGGCCAGTGTGTTGGTGGCAGAGGGGCTTCGTGAAAGGGAGAGGGAAAATTCGAAGGACTTGGAAAGAGTCTGCATATTGATGGAGAAGAGGAAGAATGAGTACGAGGAGAATAGCTCATAGCTCGTCTCTGTCCTGGGTCATATTTTTGTAGCTGTTAGAGAGACCGCGTTAGCTCTGTATCTGCTGATTGAAGCACAGCCCCAAGAATAATTAATTAAAAAGGCAAGATGCAGTATGAAGCGTATTATCTCATTGGAGGTCAAACCAAACCCCCATCGTATATGTCTCTGTATGTGAGATGTAGTAATTCTATGTGTGAGATCTTTATCTATCTCTGAATGAGCATTTGCGTATAAGATGTTTATTGTACTTGAATGGGCGTGGAAGAATAACTAGGCTAATTAGCATCGATGACCTCATGGAGTGGGATTTACAGTTATTAATGATTGATTCAATATAACTTATTGTTATATTGTTTAATTTGTTAGGAAGCATCTATTACTTTTGTTATTAAAGAGATCTAATACATACAAATTAAAATCAATCTCTAGCTTTTATGATATTTTTAGTGAAATTATAACAGTACAGTCAGGTGACAGAATTTTCCATAAAAATCCATAATATGTGGCTGCTGGTTGGCTCACTCTGGTAGTTTCCACTAACCCTGAAATTCTTCAGTATTAATAGCATCTCTGCACAAAGGAACGTCCTCAAGATAATTTTTAGATGTGCCTTCCCTAAGGTCAGACTTTTCAAATGCTCATAGTCTTATTTCACATAATTTTAAGTGAAATAATTTAAATAAATAAACAAATAAATTATTTTTATTTTTATTTCAAGAATCTTTTGTACTTAGCAGTAAACCGATCAAGGAAAGGTGAATATTGTATCATGTAATTGCTTCGTGTAATTACAGTTTTTTTTAAAAAGAGAACAAAGTAAACTCTTTGCATTTTATGAATTTTCATATGTTCAAAAGCTCTGAGCCTTCAGTAAGTCCAAACGAGTGTAAATGCCCTTGTAATTTTCCAGCAGGAGGGCTGTCTCAGGCCCTAAGAGGCTGTTTGTTTGTTTTGAATCATAGGTACTAATAAAAGCAAAATATTTTTGAATGTAAATATTTACTGGGAGTTTGTTAATCATAGGTTTCATGTAGCACTAACAAAGCAGTTCTTCACTGGAAAATATAAAAAACTAGTTAATTTAAAATGTAAGAAAAATATCAGTGTATTTGGGATGGATAAAACAAAATACTAACCCTTTTCTTGGTTAAAGTCTGTGCGTTATAATTAGTTGCTCTTGTAGCACGATTTTTTTTGTTGTTGTTGTTAAGCTGGCATCCAATTAATATCTTTAAGAGACCTTGAGACTGTATGTAGCCAAGAGCTGATTTGAGCACCACTGTGTTTTAACAAGTGTGTTCTTTCTGTCTCGGGAGCTAGGAAAGCTTGTGGAAGCTGTGAGCATCTGATCCGAAATCAGTGTAAGGGTTAGTAGGTTCAGGCAGGCGAAGGAAGAACAAAATGAATTATCCGTGATGAAACCATTACAGAGAAAAACAGAAGACTCTTATCTTCACGATCTTTTCTACATCTTGAAAGATGTAACTCATAGGCAGCTACATTTGCACGTTAGCTTTTCAAATAGAACTGTTAAGATGAACCCTTCCCGAAGAATTCAGACTATCTCTTTTACTTGCTCTTATAACTTTACATGAAAATTAGGTCATTGTCAGGTCAAAGGAAACCATTCCTTTCGTTTACTAATTTTTGGTAGGTATAAGGTAGAGAGAAAACGAGAGAGCATTTGGGGCTTATAATGAGCTGGGGCTAGTGAGTCATTTAGTGTGAGCCTTAACATTTAAAGTTGCAACTTGTGTACCTTATTCGGGTGGTGCTAAGTGGGAGGCCTTAGGTTCAGTGCTTAGCTGGGCTCCCGCTAAGATGTTGGACCTCGTGGAGAGGCGCGGGGTGTTCAGGGAAGGTCTTGGGGAGGGGCCCCACTCTGTCATTCGCCCCTGGTGGCACATGTCATAGTCTCAGCACCGGTGTCCTGTGGGAAAGAGGGATTGAAATCTAAGGGTCAGCTACACCACCTCTGAGTCAGAGCAGGGCATAAAGGGGCGCTCACTCGGAGAAGTGGGGATCCGCTGTTAAAAGTCTCTCCGGTGATTCTGGCATTCACCTGGTTCCAGAGCCCCTGGTCCAGCTCGTGGCCTTGGCAGACAGACCTGAACTTAAATCCCGTCCCCGATCGGGTCTGTGATGTTGGCTGCATCCCTTTCCCTCCCTGACCTGGCAGCTTCTGCCGCTGAGGATGGTCATGAGGATGTAAAAACACACGCCTCACAGTTCCCATGTTCGAAGGCTCACAGCGGTTTTGCAGAAAATGCAATGACCATTTCTTACATTGAAGTGCAATGTAAGAGGCTAAAATAATTATAAGTTGTAATTTTATGGAAGCTTTTTTCTAGAAAACCTCCCTAATACAGGCTCTTTCTCTCTCTCTCTCTCTCTCTCTCTCTCTCTCTCTCTATATATATATATATATATATATATATATATATATACACACACACACACACACATACACACACACACATACACACACACATACATATATACATATATATGTGTATGTATGTATCTCTTTGGCGAACTATCATGGCAAAAAAAAATAATAATCTAGAGAAACGGAGAGTTCTGTGTCTCTGATTCTCATATATAAGCCCTTTGAGGCTTTTAAGCATGTCTAGCTGGCAGGCTATTTGGAGGTGAATTCCCTCGTGGCTGCCTGTGGACGGGTGTTCCCTCCTCCCAAATCCTGGACAGTCGGGAGGAAGAGCACTTTCTCAGTGTTAACACACACGTTACCCGCGGGTCTCGTGAAGGCAGTTCTGAGTGAGTGGGTCTGGAGTGCAGCCTGGGACCCTGCATTTCAGCAGGCGTCACGTGACGAGGGCTCAGCGCCCTTGCCGGGATCATACTGCGTCTGGCCTGGAATCCCAGTCCTCCGACTTATTGATATGTGCCTGTAATTGGTGATCGATCGTACTTTATATTCTTATTGTACCTCGAGGTCCAGTGCTGGCTGCCAAAGTCACCACTCACGGCGTCTTAACATTCAAACGAACACTCCGTACAGAAACTTTTACTACACAATAATACGATAAACATATATATTTTTTGAATGGGCAAAGACTCGAAAAGACACTTCAGTTTTTTAAAAAGCCACAATGAGATCACCACGGACAGCCATCAGAACGGCTGAAATTAAGACCGAGGATGACAAGTGTTTGGACAAAGCAGAAATGGAACTTGTCTAATGAGAATGTAAAATGGCAAAACTTCTTGCAAAACAGGCAGTTTCTTAGGAGACGAGCTTGTACCTTAGGGCCCAGCGATCATATACCTCTATATGCACCCCAAAGGAATAGAAACGGATGCCCACAAAAAGACTTATTCATGAATATTCACACTGGCATTACTGATGATGAACAAAACCTGGAAACTATCTGATTGTCTCTCAGTGGGAGATGGATGGATGGACACACTGTGCAGTGACTTAACTTCTCAGCAATTAAAACGGAGAATGGACACAGGCCACAGTGTGCACGAGGCTCCCAGACATGGCGAAGAAAAGAGACTTGGCCAAAAGAGCACCTATTATATCGGTTCCATTCGCAAACTTCTAGCACAGACAAAATTAATCTGACTATGGGAGTTAGGTGACTGGTCACCTGGAGTGACCTACGGTGAGACATTGGTCACAGAGGGGAGCAAGACAACGGTCTGTGGGCATGAGAACGCTGTGTGGCTTGCCCGAGATAGTGGCTTCGTGGACGTAGCTGTCCATCTGTCCACGCCGAACTGTGCTCTTTAGATCGTACATTTTACTGTGTGTAAATTACACGTCAACAAAATTGTTTATAAAGAAGAATGACGTCATTTAAAAAAATATATCATTGAAATGCTGTTAGCATCTAGTTTCATGTATGTTTTTTAAAAAAGCATCTGTCACTTAAATTTGGGGGGAGTTGTGCATTTCTAGGATGCTTTCTTTTTCTAGGGGCAGGTCGGTGAACCTGTCACGAATAATTAAATCTTGTCATTATTAATTCTGGTGAAATCCAGACATAACGAGGTAGGCTCCATTTCCTCGGGGGAGCGTTTCTAAATGAACGTCTGTAGCTTTCGCTTTCATGTGAGTGTTTTTCTATTTTTTAAAATTATTACGTTTACTTTTGTGTGTTTTCAGAGGCTGAAGTACTTGGTGTCTTAGTTAGCCTACCCATGCCTTCCAGACACGACTGTGTTCATTTTGGGTTCACGCTCAAGAAGAATAGTCTGTATCTATCTAATCTGGATCCTAAGAAGACACCTTCTTCTATCTAAGGCTTAAATCTTTGCAGATAGCAGTGCATTTTTCCTGTCATTTTTTTCCCTTCTGCTTTGTGTCTTGCTGTTTTGTGGATGAATCGTTGCCATCTCATTCTTACTAGCCATGTTCTTTGAGATAAAAACATGAGTCTTCTGATTAAATCCTCTTATTTGTGGAGTTCTGGCCCCTTTCTCAGGGGTTGCAATGTGGAGTATTTGGAAGCAATTAAATGCAGAGATGTAAACATAGTTTTTGAAGGGACAAAGTCTGCAGTAGCTGATGTATTATAAAAGTATCAGAATGTTGTTTCCAGATGTGGTCACGAGAATAATTTTTTTAAATTAGATCATACATTAGGCTGTTTGAAAAAGGAACACAAGATTGAAGTATCAGTTTTTAAAAAAATTTTTAATTAAAATTTTTTTTTTATGTGGCCTCCAGTGTTCTTTAAAGAGTGAGAATAATTCTGTTGAAAAATAAATGGAACATTCTTAGATAATATGTAATGTTTGAAACCCTTCCTGCTGAAGTTTTAGTTTAATAATAACAAGGATGATTTGTTTTTTCAATGAAAGAAATGCCTAAGAGTTTCAAACTTGTTCAGATGCGACATCTCAGGTGACTTACACAGCAGCTCACTGTGTTAGCAAAACAGGTGTGGTTTTTCTTTTCAACAGAGAGTGTTTGAGGCTGGATTCAGGGTGATATAATGAATTATATTACACTGCTTACATACTACGCTGCTTCCATACCCTTACAGCTGTATATCTGAGCTCAGCTTTTTGACTCGTTTAAATGAAACGCTCTAGTTAGTGATCTCATTTATCTTAGCACACAGCTAACACTGAGTCATTTAACTTTTGTGACATTGAATCTTTAATAATTCTGGATTTGAATATCTTTAGAAAAGAAATTGTAAATCCCTTCTGTTTGAAATAACGTTTTCTATGACTATCATTCTTTATGTTTTACAGTCTCTTCCAACAACAAGGCCACTAAAAAACCAAAATTTCCAGAAGTTACGTTTAAACAATTTCTCCACTCCTGCCATTTTCAACCTGTTGATTTTAGGGGGGCAATTCAAACAAATAGTCTTCGATGTTAGTGCTGGGGAGGTTTAAAACAGTTTAAAAGTTGTTTGCGTTCGGTATCTGCCTAAGAAAGTTAGACCATGTCTTTTAAATAATTGATAATTGCCGAATTATCATCTGTGATTTCCAAGGTGGAGAAATGGTTCACAATAATGACGGGCGTTAAATCTCAGCTTTTATGTTCATCCAGCATTCAGAATAAAATCTTTATTGTGATTATGACCTGGTTGCAAAGAGTGAGGGCCTTATTTCACACTGTCTAGTGTAAAAGGATAAAATGGTTTAACTAGAGCGAGAGGAAGTTTAAAACTAAGAATTGCTTTGTGGTGCTGTCTTTGTGGTACAGTTTATCAAAAAATAATGGTATGTTTTTACACCTTTCGAAAGGTTTCTGGCTTCGGGAGGTCAGATAATAGTATTATATGGTTTAATAAATACCTAATTATACATGCTATAGGGTTTAATAAATACCTAATTATATACACTGTATAATTAGGTATATTAGTAAGATTAATTAAAGCAAGTCATATTCAGGTGATTTAGTTTTTAAAATCTTACCAGTTTCTGGCATTGGATAGTATATATTTCCTCATTGACACTAATCCTTAGAACTGAAATTAGTGCAGTGGTTAAGAGTTTGGGGTCTGGAGTCAGACTGTCTATATTTAAATGCCAGTTTGCTTTCTCATTGTGTAACTCGGGACACCTTTTGTAAGCTTTCGTTTTCTTGTTGGTAAAATTACAGCAATATAGTACTTGCTTCTTTATGTAAATGAGCATTAAATGAGGCAATATATATGAAGCATTATGTCATATCTATACAGTCCTATGGTCCACGTAATTTGGATTTTCTATATCAGTAGATGAGATTCATAAAAAAGAAGATCTAGTTAGTGAGTAATATTAACTTCACTGCATACGAATTTATTGGTTTTTAGTGCTTCCATTTTCTTCTGTTAGGGGTCCCACTAAGTGATAAATTCATCAGAATATGTAAAATTAATCCCTCAAATTTGCAAACTAGATGGTATATAACTGGATAGTCTGGAAGACTGTTTATGTTTTAGATGAAAACAGCAACAATCAAAATCACCCAGAACATACTGAAAAGGAAAGAAGAAAAACTTCAGTTTTTCTAGCGCAGTTTTAGGTTTACAAAAGCTTCGAGAGGATGGTACAGAGCGCTCACATGTGCTCAGCCTGCCCTAGTGCCAACATCCCCCAGCAGAGGGGGACATTCGTCACAACCAATGCACCTATAGGGACACGACATTGTCACATACAATCCATCGCCGATGATGGAGTCCACTCTCGCTGCTCTGTGGGTTTGGATACGTGTATAATGACATTTATTTATCATTATAGCGTAGAGAGTATTTTCACTGCCCTAGAAAACCTCCGCTCCACCTCTGCACCCTTCTCTCCCAGCGCGACCCCTGGCGACCCCTCACCTCCTGACCGTCTGCGGAGTTCTGCGCTTTCCAAAATGTCACCTGGTTGGAGCTGTACAGAACAGCCTTTTGAGACTGGCATCTTTCACTTGGTCACATTACTCTCTGTCTCTTTACAGCCTGATAACTCATTTCTTTTTAGTGCTGAATAATATTCCATTGTTTGCATGTACCTTAGTTCGTTTATCCATTCATAGCATAGACTGAAATGGTGGTTTCTTCCAAAATACACTTTTAAGGCACGATAATAATTCCCCTGAAAAATTAAAGATAGATCAGTATGAAAGTAATGAACCATGATTTCATTTGACCACTATGATCTCACTTTGAATAAACTATAATCTCAGCTATTATATGAATGGAGAGATGAGAGCTCAAGTTAGGTGCTTTGTCTACAAATTATGCATTAGTTCGAAGGAGGTGTAGGACCAAGGGAGATTTTACATTAGTGGTGCTGTTATTTTTCAAGTGGGGAAAAATAAGAGCATGTTTATAAAAGGATGGGAATGATCCAGGAGAGAGGGAAAGAAAGTTCTACAGATGAGAATTGTTGGACAGTGTTCTGTGGTAAGTGAGAGGGAATGGGCTCTCAAACACAGTGTAGGGTTCAGCCTTAGAAGTGAGAACAGCATTTCTAGAATGAAGCAAGATGGCGGCATACTCATCTGTATGCAATGCTGGTAGATGAGTAGCTATGATCGTAGAAGTTCTCTTCTGCTTGTTTGTGATTGCTCCATGAATCAGAAACCCAGGCCATCAGTGCAACATGAGATAGAGAAGGATTTGTCAGAGGTTTGAAGAGCCAGGGAAAGGTACAGAAGAGTGTCCTAAAAGAAAAAGAGGAAGTATTAATAGTTACCAGAGGCAAAATGTTTCCTACCCGAAGATTGAAAATCAAGACTGACAGCAGACTTAACAGATGCCAGAAGGCTGTGGAATAATATCTTCAGAGTATTGAAGGAAATGTAAGAGTAAGAATGAAAAGAAGACATGTGGGGACCCCTAGAGACTCTTCGTAGATTTTTGCAGAAAGAGCTAAGAAAGCATTTGCTTCAACTAGAAGAAAATTGAACCCAGATGCAAAGCGTGAGATACAAAAATCAGTATGAGGAAAGAAATGGGTAAATACTTTAATATGTCTGAATAAGTATTCATTGTAAAAAGTAAATATTAAAATGTAAAGCTACATTAATATAGTAAATATTAAAATGTAAATATTAAAATGTAAATGTATTTAATATATCTACTAACTTAGTGATGGGAAGAATTCGGTGACAAATTGCTTAGGTTATTGTGTTTTTCCCTTGAGGACGAGCGGGAAAAGCCAAAGCTCTATGGACAGCTGTTTTGAAAGAGCTCGTGTTGCTTAAGCCGCCTGTGTGATCACCATTGAAAGTTTTAGTTGTAGAGCGACTTCAGTCTACACTAAAATCATAAAGTGAAATTCGAAGACACCCATGATATTGGACATGACATTCTAAGTGTACTGAATACTATTACTCTGAATCCTTGACTGATCACATAGCAAGGACATCCCCAGGCTCTGAGCTGTTTGCCCAGGGCAGATCTCTGAGTCGGGCAGTCTCCCACAAAAAGACAGGAGAGAGAATGAACCCTGAATTTGTGCTTAAACATATTTCTGTTACCCGCGTCTGCTTCAGTGTCTGTGTTCAGCGCATGCGCTGCTGTGTACTCCTGCAACCCAGATCCCTTCTCTGGAGAAGAAAAAAGTCATCTGCTTATTCCTTTCCCAAGTCAGGAAGGATGAAGCTAATAAGTGTTGGGCAACAGCTGAAAAATAGTCCCAGGTCCTTTATGTAAAGGTTTAGCTTATCTTTCGAAATCACTTGAAACATAGGAGCTATTGGATTCCCTGCCAATGTGAGATTTTTAATCTATTTTATTTTTCCTAAACTAAAAATCCATCTCGAAGATTGAAGTCTGACTTGTTCGTTAAATAGAAAATATATTTGTGTGAGTTTCCTAAAGCTCTGAGTTTAAGTGATCATGAGCTGTCAATCTCTTACCCTGGGATATTTCATTACTAAGCCATCTCTTCTGGACCAGAGCAAAGATGCTACTAATATACTAATATGTTTGTAGATTTTTCAGCACCGTTTAACACATTATCATTCTCGATGATCAAAAGAGACTGAAAGTTCATTTCTGAAACCTTTTCTCTTAATATACTTTACATCAAAGAAAATCATTTATCTTTAGCTTATTCGAGGACTTGTGTTTTGCCTAATAAAGTGATTTCGAATCACTCGATGATATTGCCATATTTTACCTTTTTAAACCATATTTTAGTGTTACTAGAATAACATAAATATACTCGTGCCACAAGTGATGTTTGTCGGTAAATTCAAGTCACATAATTTATCTCATTTCTCTCGACTGATTTTATTGGCTTCTGAGATGACTATTTCATTATTAATACATATGAACATTAAAAAGGAATTAAGAAACTGCCATAAGTCCTTTTACGAACAAGGTGGTGCGCAAAAATGCAACAATAAGATGACTTATGACATATGAAGTGTTCTGTTGGGTTAATATTTTTTTTATATAAGTAGTTAAATAATGTAAGAGCCAGTTCTTCCCGTCAGTGTTCATGCTAAATCAGGTTGGTCTGAGATCCGTGTTACCAACGGTCAGAGTGGAAAATACACGCCAGCAGTGGAAACCGACGTCACAGTAAATATGTTTGCACAGCTGTGTGCTCACGTTGGTCATTACGGGCGCATTCCCGAATCGCGTAATGAGACTCGTTTTCAAACGGCCATTCACTCGGGCATAGAAATGGCTAATTAAAGAATAACTTCATTTTTCAAACGCAGACTATATAAACACTCTATAGAAGTGCTGTAGCTATCCACAGATGCTGAAAACATCGATCTGATCGTGAGTCTGTGTTGGCTAATTTCTGAGGAAATAGAGACTTATTCTTGGGAGATTATTTCGATTTTTTTCTGACTTGTAACTGATGCTTTCGTTGCATAGAACGCCCGCCCTTAGTACTACACTGAGTTTCCATTAAGCTTTATGGCATTTACATGGACCCTTCTGTCATGCTTTAATAAAATTATAAAATGACTTAATTGGGTCTGTGTGAAAGCTTCCTTTATCATTCATACTTGCATTTATTCCACGGGGTTATTAGTTTTGGATACCTTGTATGACTTCATTCAGATTGGTGCTAGAAGATGAAGAAATACTGTTTAAAAATGAAGCATGAGTCAAAGCAAATTTTAAAATGGGCTCATAGGATTTTGAGGATTAAAAAAGTATTTCATTCCCAAGAATGACTAAAATGTTCTTGTGACACATGGTCTGCTATAGTGATATCTGTAAGGCTATTTTATTGGAAAAATTTAACGGGCAGTTAAATTTAACGGGCAGAAAAATGTAACGAGCACTTTCATCCTTTTGTCTAATTTTGAGCACCTTTTGTGTGCTCTGTTAAACTCCAAAAGTACCAGGATGGAAGGATTATTTTTTTTTCCTCAAATATTGTACTTTCCTTCTATCTAAAGAGAATGCCAAGCATCAACTTGTCATTACCAGCAATTACTTTTTTTTAAAGCCTTCTACATGAGAGGAAGTTATCGCAACGTTTTTAATACATACACGGTGGCATCTTCATTATACCCTTATTTAACCCTTTTTAGAACTCTCTAGAACACATACTAAGTTATCAGTAGACCGGGAAAGAAAATATGGAGATTTACTATACATCCGTTTCTACTCCTGGAAAAACGCAGTTCCAAGCATTTTTGGGGGCAGTCGATTTTGCTTGTTGGATTTAATTTCTGAGTTGGATGTCAGCGTCACAGGGTGTTTGGAGTCGGTTCGAGGTTAATTGCAGAAGGGTTTGACCTCAGTCTTTTTTTTTTCATAGCGCTAAACACAGACACTGACATTTTTCTGGTGCTTCATAAATATTGAATGAATGAATGAATGAATAAATAAATAAGGATCTATAAAACAGTATTGGCGGATGATGAGGAGAGCCTTTTAGCAGAGGGAGGACTGAAGTGGCAGGAATTGTGGAAAGGTTTGCTAGGTTGGACAAGAGGGGAGGAAGTCGGGGCTCACGTGTTAAGATGGGGGGCTCATGTGTTAAGCTGCGTAGTTTAAGCTTCAGCACGAGCGCCCTGGATGTCTGCTCTGAAAGGATTCATTTGATTAAGTCTGCAGGATACAGTAAAAGGGGGAAGAAGCTGGAGCAGTGGTTCTCAAAGAATTGTTCCCCAAACTTGCATCTTCTGCATGATCTGGGAGCTTGTTAGGAATGTATGTACCAGGGCTGGACCCCAGAACTCCTGAATCAGAATCTCCTGGTGAGCAAAGGGGAAGGGAGGTGCCCAGCCACCTGGGTTTTCGCTTCTGATGTCGGCAGCATCCTCAGGTAATAGCCGGAAGATGAGGGATTCCGTAGACGAGATGCCCACGGAGGTCGTGTCCAGATGTACATGAATGATTTAAAGATTCGGTGGTTTAGTACCGCCATGCAGAAATCATGGGCATCTTTTAAAAGAAATAGAGATGTTTATACTCTGATGGAATGACCTGAGGCTCTCACTGGTGCAAGTGGAAAGACACTTATCAGTTTATCCATAAGTAATTGGAGTAACAGTTTATCCATAAGTAACTTACTGTTCATAAAGTACAGTTTCAACGCATAATGTTATATTGTGGGAACAAAACTCGCTCGAATCAGAATGATGCGTTTCCATTGGATGTGTTTATTTTCTAAGAAGATAAAATTATAAATCAGAGCAGTTGTGTGATGGACACAGAATTCAATCTAAGGCACTTGGATATTCTTAAGCATTATTTATTTTGAAATCCATAACCTAGTGATTTTATTTCCTTCATACCAAGATTATTTTATTGTTAAATAAATGAGAGGCTTTTCCAAAATCGAAGAGCAGTTTCTTCTGGCCAGTGCTGAAGACACCTAAAGAATTTTTATTCTTTAACCTCTCTTCCTTTTTTTTTTGGTGAGAATTTTTAGGGATTATTACACTTCTCTTTGTGAGGTTAAGATACCGTACCTTGCACATGTGTTTTAGAGGCTTCATGAGGTGGTTGGGTTTTTACACTCTTCTTCCTTGGAGTATATACACCTCCTTTAGAAAAAACTTCTGAGAATGATGCGGGCTGAATGGATTTGCTTTGATTCATGTTTATTTCGGTTTGTGATTCAAGGTAAACTTAGAATTTTGTCACCCAAAATACATTGCATGTGAAGAGCAAAGGAAGTTACCAAGAGACGGGACAGGCGCTGTCTTTGGCATTTTATACCTGTTAGCTCACTTGTTTTCTTAACATGGTCAGAGTTTCAAGCCCATTGTGGATTTTACAGGAAACTCGCATTCATGTGGCCGACAGTGACATCATGGCTATTTTTAATCAAAGCAAATAAAACATGTGTCACTCTGATTGTTTACGCGTGTGTTCGTACTCTCCTGTTGTGTGTCAAGGTTCGGTTGACATGTCCTCATATACACACGTTTATGTGCGTTTATGAAAGTTATTCACAGAAAACCTCCCTGCATTAGGCTCACGCTGGACACGCAGGTGCAGGCAAAAGATGCAGGAGCTTTGTGGTCCTGTTTCAGCATCTTCTTCCACATCGGCAATGATGGTCTATAAATGCGAAAACTAAAACGACATAGCCAGCTTTAAAATTAAGATGAACACCTCAAAGACCACAAAGTGATGAGGGATAGAAACTTGTAAGTGGAGGGCTGGAACCATGGACCTGCCGAGCTCCCGGCCGGAAGCAGAAAGCTGCTCAGCTACTCCACGGCTGCAGCATGGGGGATGGGGGAAGGGGCGGGCATGAGAAGAACGCCTTCTGCAACCTGGTTTCCATCACTGATACTGGAAGCTAACAGGTCGCCAGCTCTGCCGACTTTTGGAGGCCACAGTGTTATTAGAAGCTGTGGACCAAGGAGAGAAAGTAGAATAAAAATACGGTCTTGTGATCAGAAACTGAGTCAGATCGTCCGCTGGCTCTGTAACTCTGATATCACCGTAGTGCTGAAGATTTAAACTGTCAATATCTGCACGCCTCCAGAGCTAACAGGTGTGCAGGGTCATCCTTGGCGAGGGAGCAAGTGCAGACAACCACAGAAGCAACTGGAAGGAGAGAGGAAGAAAGAAAAGCCAGGTCAAAGGAAAATGAAAAATACTCCTCGTTGAAAAGGAGTGTGGAAACCTGGTTGCCAAAGCACATGTTAAAAAAGACAGAAAAAAAATGGAACACGAATTTTCTACTTTGGCAAAGATTATAGAACAAGTAGGTTCGTGATGCTCAGCGAACAGAGGTGATACTATCCCAAATTTTCCAGAACTGATGAAAGTCATCAGATCCAAAGTGCATTAAACCGTACTAAATCGTAAGTAAAGGCAAATCCATACCTGGAAACATTGCAGTAGACCAACATCAAACATAAAGAAAAAATATTAAAAGGACCAGGGGAAAATGGCTTTACTTGGAGGACTGATGTAAAGTCTAGAATGGACTCCTCATTGGCAACTCAGATGCCACACGACAGGGAAGTCACAACCTCAAAGTGCTGAGAGAAAAATAATAGAATTTTATACCCTGCTAAACTATTATTCTAGGGTGAGCAACATTAAGCGAAATTCAAATAGATAAAATAAGAGTGTTTACCATTCACATAACCTCCCCCAGAAGAAATACAAAAAAATGCACTTAAGAAGAATAAAAGTTATTTCCGAGGGAAGGTGTGGGAGAAATTAGAAAATAATACTGAAACGGGTATGAGATTTGTCAGAGAAGTATAGGGGCCATTTCTCATCTTTGAGAATGTGTGAACACAGTATGTTAATAGCGTGAATTATTCCAACTACCAACACAAGCCCTTAAGAATGCAAATATCTGATGCATGGCGTAGAAACCAGTTGTTTGGTAGTCAAAGGAGAGAATGAGCTGTAAGCCAAGAGGGTCTCAAAAGAGAAAGGGAGGTTTAACTCTACTTGGAAGAAACACGTGCGATTCAGCTTTGCCAATCTCATAAGTGGCTGAGGAGTGGAATGGGGCAGTGTCCACAAATTACACATTGGTAATGAAATTCAAAACTCATTTGAGTGGAGTTTGCCAGACTCGCGTATGAATGTGCAAGAGAGAGATTGGGGAGGTTCTTTTGAACCTTTTGGAACCCCTAAGGTAGGCATGGGGTACGTGTGTATTAAGAGGAATGAGATGCCTTCCTTTTTAGCAGACTTTTTTTTTTTTTTCTAAGCAAACTCTAGTCATTTATTTGTCTTCTATAAATAATCTATATTTCTTGAAGATTTAAGAGTACTTGATTTGGGGCTGGCTTTTTTTAGGGGGTAAAAGTTTCTGTTCTCAAGTTGTGTCATCTTTTCCCCCGATGATTAGTTTAGAGAATTTGAAAGGCTCCGTCTCCTGTGGTATTTTAAGTTAAGATGAGACCTATTTTTCACTTTGTCCTTCAGTTAATCTTGGATTGAATAAAGGCCCAGTCAGTATTAGAGTAAAATAAAGGTGTCGTAATATCAGAGCATCTTCTCTATCCCAAGCCTGCTGCGTTTCCACTTGGAGTGATCTGGGGGACAAAGGTGTCTCTTGCAACAAAGGGACTGGGAGACCTCGGGTTGACTTTACTTCTAAGGCCATGTGTGTAGAGCAAGGGTTAAGGAACTCTTAAAATGGGGGATGCCAGTATCTGGTGCCTCTTTATCTCTTTGACAGATGGAAGAGATTATTTCAGCGGGGGAGGGAGGCGGTGCGTGCCAGCTCCCAAGAGGAGCAAGGAGGCGGCTCCAAGTGGGAGTCTCTGTTTTTCATAGTCTCTTACTAATGTGCTTTAACCAACTTCCTTTGTGTCCGGAATTGTAATGGATGCGATGGGGTTGTAAGAAAAAAAACGAAGTTGGAATCTCAAAGACTGCGGTGTCCAAGAGTGCTTTATCATCCTTGTGCAATAACTCTGTAGATGCGCGCACGCACTGTTGCAGTTTTCTCAATTTGTGTGTTTTCTTCCAATACATGGTTTTCAAAGCCAAGATGACCGCTCTGTGTTAGATGACAGCATAGAACACCTAAATTTGCTTCTTCCTTTACCTATTTTCGGTGTTATAATTTGTCCCTTAGTTTTCTATTTCCTTAGACTGCCTTAGTTCATGTCTTGCTTCTTTTCTTCTCCATTATTCGATGCGTATGTCTTAAATTTATCATATTGACACCCCGGCTGTTTTCCATTTCCTGTATTCCTTTTATCATTGGCTCTGCTACTTCCTTTCCTCATTCTCTCTCTCTTTTTTAAATCCCTGTTTGTCTTACTTTCCTCATATGTCAAAATATTTTTTTTCACAAGAATTTTCTTTTAATCATGAGGGATCGATTCACCTATTAATCACATTGTTCCTTTTAAGTTGAATATGTCCTCAGGGCGTCTTTGTAGAAAAATAAAAGCCAAAACACACTATATTCATCACCTTCAGTAAACTTTGGTTGACCTTATTTGGTTATTTTAGGCGTCCCTGAAGAATGCGAGCTAGAAAAGTAATAGAGTGACGGGCAGGTACTTTCCTGTCTGAGCACTGGCAGATGAGGGGGTCGAGGTGAGTGGCACTGAGCTGCCATATGCAGTGATGTGACCTTGAGATATGGGACAGTTTGCAGGGCGCTCCAACTGTGTGGCTGTGTTTTTATAGCAAGAATGTTAAAAAAAAGAAAAAACTACATAAAAAAACTTTTAACTGTACTTTAGAGTTTTGGAATAAGGTAACGAATAGTAGTTGGAAACTTTGTATATGAAAAAGATTTATTTTGATGTTGTAAAAAGTGTCACCCCCCCACCCTCTCTCCGTGGTTCTTGGTAGTCGCTTGGAGTCATTCTCTTAAAATGTTTACCCGTGGAATGGTTAGAAATGAAACATAAAGGTAAGACTGAGCCATTTTATAAAATATTATAGAATTAAGCAAATAAATGAATGGATTGTTTGTTTTTCAGGGATATAATAATTGGCTTTTCGATATCAAAATATGAGCTTGTTATGCATTAGAGTAGAGATATTACTGTGAGACCCATCTTATCCAAAATATGAACTTCCGAGTTACTTTATTTGAAAAAGAACTTGGTTCATAAAACAGTAACTTACTCCAACTCTATTCTTTTATTAGCTTAGCAATAAGAAGTCACCCTTATGGATTCCTTGCTTTTACCATTAAACCTTCTCTCTTACAGAAAAAATGACAAGATATTTGCATTAAACAGTAAAAGGGTAGATGAAAAATAAAGTCAGACCCTATTATTAGCATTCATCTATGGGATAACTTTTATAAAATTTGAGATTTAAACATCCCTTGTTTCTGTACAATTGGTAAACTCCAGAGCCAAATGGAGATCACTTGTTTTATTCCTATATTTGTACTCAAAAGTGAGAGTAGTTCGTTTTTTAAAACACATTCTATACCAAAAAAAAAAAATTAGGGTCTGATGTATAAATAACAGTATTATGTGTTTCTCATCCGCAAGCCAGTGTGGCCTTCTCTCATGCCGAGTGATCTGAAGGAAATCATTGAAATCTTCGGCTGTTAGCAAATTCCTTGCTTGTCTATTTGAAGTTAGTCTTTATCAAAGGGACCAGGATTTAAGTTTCTTAAAGGAACTTTTTCAAAATAAAAACTCTTTTAGGGAGACGCATGCAGCTCTACAGTTGAATGTTTCTGGTGGAGTACCCGATCCAGAAATAAATGTATATTCCTAGAAAAAATTAGTGACTTTTCAAAATCTGTTACACGAATGGGATATCTATTTTATGTGTTGTAGTTGAGATAGAAAACAGTGTTTTCTTGTGGCCTGGTGAGGTCTGTAACATTATTATTATTAATTTGGATTCAAGGGTCTTCTTGATTAGCTCCAGGGACTTTCCCCCCAGAACCATGATGGGTGAACCCCAGGAACTTACCTCATTTTTCAGTCTTCTCACCTCTCCACCTTTTCTCATTTGCCCTCTTGAAAAGGATACAGAACTGTTTATCGCCTTGAGAATAAGACAGTCAATGCTGCTGCCATTTCAGCAGGTATGCTGAGACGCCTTGTAGAATTTAGCCTTGGATGGCGTTGAATTACGTAAGGAAGTTAAGATCGCAGTAGCAAAGCCTAAGCATCATTCCTCTGCTCCTGGCTTTGTAAAATCCAAGGTCAACTAAGTCCTTTGTAAAATCCAAGGTCAACTAAGTGGTCGTCCCGGACATGGTCTGTGGCTTCTAGATGTCGACAGTGACCATCATTGCAAACATAATCGGGGACTAAGAAAAGCAGATGTTTCTAAAAGCTGTGCTTCTTTGATCTACAGAAAAGAAACATTTTAGCTTTATGCAAGGTTAGGAATTACTTTCGAGATCTGCGACAGTTCTGCTCGTTTCTGCAGAGGGGACCTGAGCTCCATCCTTGAAGCTGGATTTGACGCCTTGTGAAGCCAGCAGGGCGTGGATGCACATTGCTAAGGCATTTATTTCATTTGGCAGAGGACGGAATGAGCACTGCATTGCCTGGCATCCCCTGGGGATGGCTAAGGGGATGCGTGATGGTCCTTTGCCGTTACTGCGGGCCGCGTGGGCTGTGCGCTACGTAACCGGGTGTGACTTGAGGATACTAAGCAGAGTACATGCTTAGCAATTCTCAATCGTCGATGACACATCCAGGAAAGCAAAGACTGTTGATGACTCAACCAAGCAGATGCTTTAACTTAGGAACAGAACAAAGAACTGACTAGTTTCGTTTCTCTGACTGCTCAACTTATCTTTTCATCCTTTCTTCTTCGTAAATGAGGCACTCGCAGGGACGGACCTTTGCAAAGTCTGAGTACCGGGCATTCCTGTAGCATCATCATGTGACGCATCTCTTTTAGGGCAAAGGTGGACCAGCTGGTACCTTCTTGCTCACATACCGTGGACCCTGATATGGACACCTGCTTTGTGAGGAACTGTGTGTGTGTATTTCATTTTTGCTCGGCAGCCACGGTGTGCGCCTCTGCTTCGGTGATCATTCCTTTGCCAAAGCAGCACGTGAACCACTGCTGGCTGTGTCGGAGCCGTGGCTGTATTCGTGATGCGGTTTCGTTATAAAGGAATATAAAAGCTTACATTCGCTTTAAACGTTTCCCCTGACATGTTCATCGAAGGTTTTGTGATCTTAAAGGTGACACTCAGGATGCTGGTGACCAGCCAGGGCCGGCCTAGGCCTTCGGCGTGGGGTTTGCAGTGAATGTGCCGAGATGCCTGTCCTCAGCGCGCCTGGTTTTGGGGCACACCGGTCATCGGGGCGGTTTTGGTGTCAGTGGTTTTGAAGTGGCTTTTGCTGAGCTTTGTGGCGTGCTGTGTCTAAAGATGTTAAAGTAACCTTTGACCTTCTGTGACGTCATCCTGGGTTCTAAGGCACCCCATTTATAAATGTGTCCTCTCAGCCAGGACTTCGTTTTGAGTTCGATAACACCGCTTTGTTTAAAAGATTTTCTTTTAAATCTTTGTTTAAAAGAATTTTGAGAGGCCTAATACATATCTCGCATTCTTAGATCCTGATATAAATATCCTTACTCTTTTTCCATTTGTTATTACGTGATTTCTTATCTTGTAATAGTCATCTCGCAGAATTTTATTTCATATAAACAACTTTCTGAAGCCAGCTCTAGCATGAGTTCATAGTTTTGAACGGCTTCAACTTCTGAATAACTAATGTGTGTTTTCCACTTATAAAGCAGCTCCTGCCACATTTGCGAAATGCCTAACCCTAATAATAACTCTGTCTCAGAGCTTGGGTAATCTAAGGTTTTTTTCCTTGCCAAAAGTAATATTACCACATATTACAAAAAAGCATAAATCAATAAAATGGAATTAGGATGTTCCTTTACTTTCTTTTATACACCTTCGTTTTATATCAGAGAATCGATGTGTCCCTGTGCTACTTAGTCTAAGCCTTTAGCAGTGGTGACAGGTGTTGGTACGCAGGTGACACATATATTTTCCTGTGAAGCCTGAGTTTTGGAAAATCAGCTCGCAGTTATTTTTATTTCATGACGTAAGGAAAGTAAGGGTAACTTTCTCCATAAATATCAGAAGTCTGACTTCTGGAAAATTTCAGATGATTGGTCGTCATCCCTCAACAGATGCAAACCTTCTTCATTTAGGGTTTGGTGACAATGCGACTGTAACTTAAAATAATGTTCTGATTCGCTTAGAGTTAGGTCACCGAGTGTAGCTCATGAGGGAGGATCTGCTTAGAAATAAAGCATCTTCTTTTGAAATCCTATGTTGCAAACCGAAAAGCATTCTGGGAACTCTGCAGAACCCACTGGATTCTGTGTGTTGCTTTGAAGTCATAACGCTTCTCAGGGTCACAGTCTCAGGTGATCTGCGATCTGGTTATTTTGTTAGGGCTGAAATGACCCAGCCTGTTTTTGATATAAAACTAGCAGCTCTGAGCCTCCTCTCGTCTTCTGAAACTTAGCGCATTCTTTCTGCTCTGTGTGGGAGACGCTGTGTAAGACAAAAGTCGGGGCCAGAATTCCAGCGTGAAACCCACGATAAACCAGGCTGTGTGAGTTATTTTCACATTTAAAACATCTTTTTAATAGTTATTCTTTGGTTGGGTTAAAGAGGGCTTCAATTTTTGTCTATTTTTTGTATTGCCTAGTAAGATTTTTTTTTTGCCTTCACAGGAAAAAAAGTCTACCTGTTTTCTGAAAGTTACTCACATCTGTGCTTTTTTGAGGATCAGCTTCTGATGGGCATTAAAATTTTGGGTGGTATATAGATGAACAAGTAAATTGAATTCTCGATGGCCGGATGCTTTGGGAATTACATTTGACTCTGGATAATAGGGATTTTAACTGTGATGTGTCTACTTAGGCACAGGTTTTTTTTCATAAGTACATGGAGTCCTGTTAATGTATTTTTTCTTTCTACGATAAACCAGGCTGCCCATATAAATCAGAAGGAAAATAAAATTTTGTATACCGTATCTTATTTTACAGATTGCATCCCAAAGCTACCTTTATTCTGTTTAATGAAGGATATATGTAATAGTAACGAAGTAGAAAACATCATTTTTTTCAATTAATATTTGTCAAGGACCCAATAGTTCCTAGGTCTTCCAGAGGGGTGTAAAAAGATAATATAATAATAGAGCTTGTGCAGTTAAGCACAGAATAAGAGGGTAAAAGAGGTCTCCAGATGACCATGATGACAAATTAGCACTTGCTAATGTACGAGAGATCTCAGGGTCATATTACTTAGAGCAGGATGAGGGGAGGGGATTTCTGGTTTAGGTAATCAGAGAACGCTTCATGGAAGACAGATAATTACTCCTACATTGTAGAAGAATGGGATCACAGAGGCCACTGCAGGTGGAAGGAATGGCGTGAGCACTAGGGGGGTGCACGAGCTTGTTGGGAGTGAAGCAGATTCTGTGTGGCGAGGGCTCTGAGTGTGGCGGGGAGACAGGTCCAGGTGTTGGAGGGTCCCGCATGCCAGCGAAGGGGTGTGCACTGCGTGGCAGGCAAGGAGGAGCCATGTGTGTGTTCTGGTCGGATCTGCCGCGTGTGACGATGGGTCGGGAAGCCCTCTGTCGCCTGGATTGGACACGGAGGATACCGTCACTGGGGTCTCACGATCGGGCCATCGCGGTGAGACTAGTACGTGGAAAGTGGGAGGGCAAGTAGAGAAGAACGGACGGGTACGTGGGACGATGGCTCAGTTCCTGAGAGCAAACGGACATGGCATGAGGTGGCATAAAAGCAAAGGACGACTCTCAGGTCGCGATGCGGTGTGGACCAGGGCTGTGCTGAGGAAGGATCTCAGTGAAGATCTGGGGCGTAAGGGACCGAGAAGGTAAAATAGAAATAGGAGAGTCAAGAAATTGTTTGAGGATAATAAGAGAATTTATGTTTTAGATTATGGAGTTTGAGCCCATAGATTATGTTTTAGATTATGGAGCTGGCAGGACACATATTAACTTGTCCTCCGCTAGCAGAAGCCACAGAAACGGAACTCCGAAGTCAACACAGGACGACACGGGCACCAAGGACAACGGCCTTCGATGTCATTGCCACAGATGTAGAATAAGAATTCAAGGGATCTGCCCAAAAGAAGTGGACTAGAGGTCAAAGAGGCAAAGAATTCTAGAAGAATCGAAACTGAGCAAGGGGAATATCGCCAGTGGGGCTGGAGAATGGAGAAATGTAGAAAAAAATGGGTGTTGAGAAAGGATGACCGAATTTACTTTTTGAAGGGACAGTTTCCTTAGGTGGTGGGGGACACTGTAGGAGTTAGGGCGTGAGGGGAAGCAAAGGGGTCCTTCTGCCTGCGTGCGTCTGAGTCCTTGCAGCAAAGGGCGTTGTGAGCTCAGAGGCGCAGGTGAGCTGTCACTCAGTCCCCTGGGTGACTCAAGAGGACAGATTATACAGGGGAAAAGTCCTTCGACACGAAGCTGAGGGAGTAAGGGTAGTGGGTGTCACTGATAGGATGGGGCTGGGCTCATCGGTCATCAGATCTGGTTCCGGGACCAGCCGTGGCGTCATCCCGCTGGTCCTCCGTCTGGTCCCGCCGTCTGTGGGGCTCTGTCCCCTCGAGGGGCCGGGCTGAGGTTACACTCCGGGACCCCACGGACCCCTCGCCTGACTCGTGAGTGGCAGGGGCCTGGGCTGAACCCCTCACTGTGTACTTGACGGTCTGCACTCCAGAAACAAGTGTGCTTGGAGTATCGCCCACAGACCTCTCCCGCGATCCCTTCTTCTGAACTTGGACTTTGCAGTGGCCGAGCTAGCGGCTTGACCGTACCGAAAGGGATATTGGGGTGATTTTCAAGGTATTACATACAGCCTTAGACCGCAGGTGACTCACGCACGACTGACATTTAACACACACGTACAAGGATGAATAGGTGGGACTTCTCAATGTTAATAAATATAACAGAGTCTAGAATTACATTTGGGCTGAGTGCAGATGTGAGGGACTTTATTAATTGGCAGGTGTTGCTTTTTTCTTTTTTTCCCACTTTTTAAAAGCACCTAGTGTTGTTCCTTCCTGCCAGCTCTTGTCCCTTTCTTTCTCCCGTATTCGCTTTTGATAATGATCCAGAAAGACGCCTAAATTATGTGATCTAAGGGAAAAAAGGAAATATTTTCAGAGGACATTAAAACTTTGTAAGGCTGCTAGCGTTTTCTGTTTTACTCAATATATTGAGGAAAACACTGAAGCGATTGGCATTCATCTCTCTCATTCTTTATAAAATAACGTCTGTGTGACAGTGACAGGTGTAGATTAAATTTTCAATTTTAACTTGGACCCAACGGTTCTAAATGAAGTGAGGAAATGTCCAAATCAGTAATTTTGCCAAAAGCGTAAATAAGAATTTGCAGCTTTATGAGCTGAATGTTTACGTCTCGGCTTCCTGTGACATGTGAACTCAGAGAAGGGGTTTCTGCAAGAGATTTATAGGGTCAGCACCCCACGATTTTCCTTATTCTTTCTTGCAAGGACGAGCTCAAGAACTAAGCTACTGGTGTGATGGCTGGACATTTATACCTTCCTCATCTTTCTTTTTTGAATAGAGACTCCACATACCACAACATTCATCATTTTAAGGTACACAATTCAGCGGGTTTTAGTATAGTTACCAGGTTAGGTAACCATCGCCCCGATCTGATTCAGAACATTTTTATATCACCCTAAAAATCCTTCAGTCCGTACTAGGAGTCTCCCCCACCTTCTGTCTCTGCTCAGGCACCGGCAGACGCTGATCTGCCTTTCGTCTCCGGATCTGACTGTTCTGAATGTTTCATTTAGATGGGATTATGCGAGACGTGACTTTGGGCGTCTGGCGTTCACTTACGCCCCGTTTCTAAGGTCTGTCCATGTCAGAGCATGTCAGTGCCTCGTTCTTTCTCACGGCTGACGACTAATATCCCATCGTCTGGACACACCGTGTTTGCTTTATCCATCTTCCTGTTCACGGATGTTTGTTTGAGTTGCTTCCTTGGCTGTTGGGAGTGATGCCGCAGGGAACGTTGGCATGCAAGGATTTTTATGAACGTGGGTCGCCTCTCCTTCTCTGTGGCAGTTACGTCTCTGCAAACACTGAATGAGTGAACGCCGAGCCATTGCTTCCCATGGAAATGCAGGATTAGGGGACCGGTTGCGTGTTTGATGACCAGTCTAAACGCGACCTTTGTCACGTGTGTTTCTGTTTCAGTGTACATTGTTCGTTCGCTAGCACTGAGCTCACATCCAGCAGCCCTGTGACTCCCGCTCGAGGGCATCTGATCTGACACGTGTGTGTCCCCCAGGAGGCACACCGCGGCCTTGAACTTGGGGACCATTGCCAGCCCCGCTGACGCAGCTTCGGGGCCATTTTACTTGGTGAAACTGCCGACAAAAAGCACAGACACCTGAGAAGAGTGGCACTAGTAGACTGCGGAAAGGATGCTTGCTTACGGCGTGAGAACGGGACTCCGAAGGCCGGGTCACCGGCTCGTCCCCACCTGGGCGCGTGTGCACACGCCTGATGGGTGTGCAAGCTCCGTGAGAACTTCTTTGCGGTTAAAAATAAAGTTTAGCACATCTGCGAATACCTGCATTCACAGATAATGAGAACCAACAGTACGTAGGAGTGAAGTTGCTCTGTCACGTGGTAGCTCTGTGTGGGATTTTTGGGGGGAATCGCGGACTGTTTTCCGGTGTACCTCCCCAGCGTACCCCCTCACCAGCGGGGTGTGGGGTTCCTCCCATCCCTGCATGTTTTTCTTTTCTTTCCCTTTCTTTCTTCCCATTCCATCCCTTCTTTCCCTTCCTCTTCCCTTCCCTCCCTCCCTCCTCTCCTTCCTTCCTGCTTTTGATTATAGCCATCTTAGTGGATGTGCAGTGTCATCTATACACTGTGGTTTTAATTTGCATTTTCTTACTGATGAGTGATATTGAGCCCCTTTTCACGGGCATGTTAGTTATTTGGGTACTATCTGTGGAAAACAAAATTTTGCATTTTCTTAGGTTATTTATCTTTTTCTTATGGACTCATAAGATATATCTATATATTATGGATCCTGGCCTCTTAGATATATAAATTACATATATTTTCCCCATTCTGTGGGTTGTCTTTTCACTTTCTTAACGATGTCCTTTGATGTACAAAAGCTTTTATTTTGGCTAAGTGCAATTTTATCTATTTTCTGTGGTTGCTTGGGCTTTTGGTATTACCTTTTTAATTTTGAAAGTGCTGTGTTCATATAACTAATCAATACAGCCTGTTAAAAGAGTTGTTTACACGTTTTATTAAAGAAGTCATTATGAGTTAGATTTCACAGTTTCAGTCATTATCACTTATTTGCCAGTGGTTGGTTGTCCTATGTAAATTTAAAGCATTTGTTTGTAGATAGTTACAAGGATTTTATGTCGTGGTTGTGGAATTTTAAATACGTTTTAAAAAGCAATGTCAAATTAATTCATTGAATTGCTCTTTTTGCTTGGGACCATTGAAGAGAAACACTTATAACTGCTTTAAACAATGCATTTGTCTTTGATAAAGAAGACTTCCTCTTTTGACAACTATGAACCTTATTCCCTAAAAAGCAGGCTCCATCTGTGACAGGACACGGAAATTTCTGGAACTGGGAAATAGACACGGATCGGCGTTTATTTGTGTTTGTTTGTATGCAGTAGCTCCGCGTGTCAGCAAACCGAATCTGTGACCGAAGTGAGTCTAAGCGAGCAAATAATATCAGCCAACGTGGCTTTAATCTACTAAGTAACGTTAAATCCGCAAGATCAAAGGGAGTTATAACTGAAAACAGTCCTTCTCGCCGTTTCCCCGTAGAAGCAGGAAAAGGCTAGAAATTGCATGTCACCTTCATATCCTGGCTGGCTGACCTCGTGCTCAGATCAGGCCCCTCTGGGTGCCAGCTGTTACCCGTTAGTTATGAAGACCTTCCCCTGGGGGTTCTGTAGGGAGAGAAAGTCCTGCCCTATAGGAGAGCAGACGCTGGGAGTTCCAGCCCCTGGCAGCCTCCCTCAGCTGGGTCCGTCCTGCCTCTCACTGGAGCCGCTCCTACCCGTGGTCACTTTCTGTCGCGCAGGGTGCCTGCAGCCAGGGACGCCTTTCACTCCTGCGGTCATTTGCGGACTAAAATGATCCAGGAAACCATCTCCTTTTAATGTCAAGGTAATACATTCCTTCACGCTTCTGCATGTGTGACTTTGTTGTTTGGGGAGAGTTTATTTCAAAACCGAACTTGGCTCTGTGCTCCTAGGACTGCATTTAAAATCCCAACTCAGTCTTTTTTTTTTTTTTTTTTTTTCCGATGGAAACTTTTGAACAGCATCTTGATGTATTATTAGAATCTTAGGCAGTTTATTTGAATCGTAGTGTACCACGAGGGGGTCAAGCCAGCTGTTTCTTAAGGTTTATTAAAATGTGCTTTCTTTATGGAGTTGGAGAGAAACCTCAGATTTAAAGCACTTGAC
The DNA here is from genome assembly GCA_004027375.1 of Macroglossus sobrinus. Classification (NCBI taxonomy): domain Eukaryota; kingdom Metazoa; phylum Chordata; class Mammalia; order Chiroptera; family Pteropodidae; genus Macroglossus; species Macroglossus sobrinus. The sequence goes on along the minus strand of PVKZ01001476.1, from coordinate 306,612 downwards.
ATTGTTTCCTGCATTGAGGTTTTTATTTCACCGCTACCTAAATGAGAATTATAAAAATCTGTGCTTCTCTTATTACCCATTGGTAGCAGAATAGATGCAGAAATGCAGGAATCCTTCGAATCACTTTAGTGAATCAACTGTTATAAGAAAGTAATAAAATATTAGCATCTTTCTACCTGTAAAAACAGAAGTTTTGTGGAGATGTCTATTTTGGAGTTAAGCATCCATCCATAGCAAGTTCAATTCTTTATCAGTGTCGTTGGAAATATATAGCTCAGTAATCACTGTCCCATTGTGTTTGAGCTGACCTCATGTTTTAGGTACCGTGTGCGTTTTAATGGGAGCAGTATGAACTATACTAGAACTGGATTCCCTTCTTAAAGGAGAAATCAGAATATATTTGCCATACTGATTGACTTTTGCTTCAAATGAGGATGAGTTGTTTACATGTGGCCGGGAGAAAAATGGAAACTGGTTAAACCCGTGAAATATTTTTTTGTATGTCTGATAGTAAAATGTAAATTTAAAAAAAATTAAGTGGATAAAAATTTTACAAAAACTGAAGTATTTCATGCAAATAAATCATTGTCTGACCATAATGACTTTCTTAGTGAAAATGCAAGAAACAAAGCATACTTTACAATTTGCTAAATTCTGACGTAATAGATATTCCTATTGCAAAAGTGAGTGAAATATGTTCTTTTTATCCAAATGAGGGTATAATGATAAGTACTCTCATTAAAGATGATGGTATTTATAATTCAAAAAACTGCTGTCCCCTCTGATGGCTGGGAAGTCACTTAACTCTGCAAATAAGCTCTACACTAGTGATTCACTTGCAGACTGTGGGTTGCTATTTCCCATGCTTTTAATATCTGTAGACATTAGTCTTTCTGTACTATTTGATTTATTTTTAAATTTGCCATCTCTCATAAGCTCTCAGAATGCTTTCATGGCCAATATCTTGAACATCCGGGTATTTTCTTGGATGATCTTTCATTTGTTTTAGTATACACAAATAAGGCGGAGTATTTCTTTATGTATCTTCTGTGCTTCTTGTAGCTTACGTCTTGCCCCTGAAGGATGGGACGGTTAGGTTAAACTATTTGCATTGATCATGAAAAAAATGTGTGATGTTTAAGTGTCTGGAAATGATTGAACTCCAAAGCAGTTTAGAAAACACATGTTAACTTTGCCTCATCTGGGAAACAGTAGGTACTATAAAATGATTCGTTTAACTTTTAATCTAGCCTCAGTTGTCTGTAGTTCGTACTGCAGCCGTCAGCCCTGGTTGGCAGCCGTAGGCAAGTTCTTTACCTTTCGTTCTAAGCGCTTTGATTTCTGGGGTTGGAGAAGACACTCCACCTGTGTGAATTTCCCAAGCCTTACAGCCCAGCCTGGGTGATGGGCAGCCTTGGTACGCTGGCCTTAGGAGCATTTCCTGTCTTAAAAAAAATGGTGATTTTTGACACCATCCTCACCCAGGAGGCAGACAGATGAGCTGCTCATTCTGTCAGCCTTTTGGAGAACTCTAAAACAAAGCAACCGAAGTGAATTAGAAAAGAGAGACTCGGGAAAGAGAGTATCCTTTGTTTTATCTTAATTTCTATTCTTCTATTATTTTCATCACTATTAAATGGACTCACTTATTACAGACTCACATATTAGATTTCAAGGCAGCTATTCAGAAGGGACACTGTAGGTGCTTATTATATGCTTGCTACGTAAGAGCATCTGTCTGTTGAACTGGAAAATATGATTTAATTACCTTTGCGAGCAAACAAGAATCCTACATAAACGGCCAATGTAATTTCAGTTCGTGTAACATGTACAGGAAAGCAAATAGCAGCATTCCTGAGCATCCACAGTGATAACTTAAGGGATAGAAAGCGGTATCCAGGTTCTCATTAAGAGTTTACTTACCGACCCGATTCAAGTAAGAAAAAGAGTCAAAACTGGGTGTTTTCCTAAGCTTCAAATCTTTGAGTCCTTTCCGTAAAAGGACGCCTCTGATTGTGTCTGACACAGACTTTGAGGGACGTTTCCCAGGCCGCCAGGGGACCAGAGCCCCACCCTGCCATGCCATGCTGCCTGGTGGGCAGCACGGGGCTGACTCAGGAAGCCGGCCTGGCTGCTACTCAGATGTCCCCAAGCAGCTGGGCCTGGAGCCGGAAACCAGGTTCCTAGCACTTATGGGACAAGCCGAGATCATTCTCAGTGTGGCACCAAAACACAGCACCCTGCCATGTGAATCAGGCAGCTTTCCAGTCCTTCACGGGGGCTGGTCTCAGTTTTTGACTTGATGTAGAAAGCATCTTTCAAATTCTTTCACACTCTTTTTGCTTCCCAGTTTGTGGGAATAGCGTTTTCTTCATTTGATGGACTTCGGCGATGTTTTTTTTTTTTTTCCCCTTTGAGCCTCTAAGTTCTGCGGTTTTGAGATGTGACGTCTTAAACATTCACGGTGACTTTAGACACACTTGTGATCTGCTCAGCAACATTAGCTAAGCTCGGAAATATGATCCCGTTTCTACTGTGAGCAGGGCACGGTGATACAGAGAGACCGTTCAACTGTAACGTGGCCTGTTTTTTTGCGATTTTCGTTGAGGCAAATAGTTTGAGATGAAATATTACGGTCTAAAGTTAGACTTATCCCATCTTAAGGGGCCTGTTTATTACCAAGGCATTTTGTAATTCTTATTTGGCAGGGATTTGAGGCGAGATAGTGGACCCGGTGTCTGGAGACTGTCTGATCCTGGAACGGGAATGTTAAAGATGCTTACAATGCAATCGGGAATCTATCTTTTTCTTTCTTTCTTTCTTTCTTTCTTTCTTTCTTTCTTTCTTTCTTTCTTTCTTTCTTTCTTTCTTTCTTTCTTTCTTTCTTTCTTTCTTTCTTTCTATCTTTCTTTCTTTTCTTTCTTTCTTTCTTTCTTTCTTTCTCTCTCTCTCTCTTCTTTCTTTTTTTCTTTCTTTCTTTCTTTCTTTCTTTCTCTCTCTTTCTTTCTTTCTTTCTTTTTCTTCCTTCCTTCCTCCTTTCTTTCTTTTTCTTTTTTCTTTCTTTCTTTCTTTTTTCTTTTTTTCTTTCTTTTCTTTCTTTTCTTTTTGTCTTCCTCCCTCCCTCTTCCTTCCTTCCTTCCTTTCTTCCTTCCTTCCTTCCTTCCTTTCTTCCTTCTTTCCTTCTCTCTCTTATCTCTCTCAATCTCTCTCCCCCCTCCCTCCCTTCTTCTCTCCTTCCTCCCTCCCTCCCTTCTTCTCTCCTTCCTTCCTTTCTTCCTTCCTTTTTTCCTTCCTTCCTTCCTTCCTTCCTTCCTTCCTTCCTTCCTTCCTTCCTTTCTTCCTTCTTTCCTTCTGTCTCTCTCCTCTCTCTCTCAATCTCTCTCTCTCTCTCTTTCTTATTCATAAAACTTTAGGGAATACACTCTTTTAATAGAGGAGCTTAGGGCTTTATTTTGGAGATTGACAGAGGTTGGGGATATATTTTTTCTCAAGGGTTAAATAAACTCATTAGACAGATTGGCTATATCCTAAACTTTATTCAGACGATCCGTGAGTAACTGAGGCTGTGTGACAACTTGTTTACCTTTCTGTCACGTTGTCCCACATGTGTTCCGCACTGTCTCTCAAGCTAACGTCTTGTAAAGGGTTCTCTTTGCCGCACCCTGGTCCCCACCCTTATAAATTCAAAAGTGCTGTAGACAAAACCTCTTTTTATTGCAACTAGAAAAAAAAAAAAAGAAAGGAAGAAAAGAAAGGGAAGATAATCCAAATACCATAAAGCACATCCCACATGGAGTTACTGGATCCACTATTTTTTTTTTTTAATATACAGCAACATTCTTTATTGCAAGCCGTATTTTCTGAATGGTGACTGTTTTGAGTGGCAGTTGCTTAATTATATAAAGTATAAGTCATTGGTTCTCAACCCTAGCATATTAGAATCATCTGGGGAATGTTTTTTTTAAAATGCTAATGCCCACACCCCATTACATTGCAAATTAAATCATAACCTCTGGGGCCAGAATCCCGTCTGTAATTTATTTTTATATTACTGCAGTGACTCAGATGTGCAGAAAGGGTTGAGGCTGCTGAGACAGACTCGTGACTTTGTAAATATTTGTTGTACTCATGGCATTCCCTCCAAGATGTGCAGCAGACTCTAAATGAGTATCTTGGGTGGGTCCTAGGTTCGCGAGTGACTTATCAGAGGGCTTTCTAGAACTTTTTCTAAGGAACTAAAGACATTTCTGATGATAGGAAACTTCTCTAGTTTTATGTTGTATATTCTTAATTATACAAATGACCACAAGTCTCCAGACTTAGGGTGCAAGAGAAATTCGTGCAACTTAATAGAATTAATAGAATAGTTCAAATAGAGTTGCAACTCCGTGGAACTAGGAACTCAAAGCTATAGAAAGCTTTTCCTTACAGGTGCCTGATTTTCTGGTTGAAGATACAGATTCTGCTATCGGGTCACGGCTACGTTATTTTGAAACAGATACTGTTGACCCACTGCTTTGCTTCTTGCATCTGCATCCATGGTGGGGGACCCCTCTTCTGAAGTCAGAGAAATATGACCCTGAGACTCTGAAATGCTGGGTTGTACCTTTTAAAACTATCTCGGGAAATACCGAATTCAGAGGCTATTTTTCATCTGGACCTTCAGACTGATTTTGATATCAGTGGCCTCTGGTGGTCTTATAAAAGCAGGATGAAGTTGGCAGTGCCCTGGAAGCGTCTTGAGGTAGTGGAAAAGTCTTACTTTTAGAGACATACTGGTCCAAGATCGAGTTTTAATCATGTGATTTGGATTCGTCATACTTTAATATTTCTGACCCTCTATTTTCTCTACAATGAGAGTGATAATATCTTCTTAGAGGTCTTGTGAAGACATAGTGAGATGATTAAAAAATACATTTTTAATGGCCCTTTGAGTAGAAAATTCCTCCTAGAGATGGGACCCGGTGATGCCCTGCCATGCAGCTTTAAAAGCCCACGACAGAAGATGCCCCAAATACGATGCTTTTGTCCGTTTCTCTGTTGCTTTCAGAGAAGCTGTTTATTCTCTGGCCATAGCACCAAGCGTTCATAAGTCAGTTTAGTACCAGTGATAGAAAATAGATAAGCATCAAGCAAGTTAAGTAGAACCGTTTCCTATTAATACAAGTTTGGTAAATGATGGATACTGTCTGTAACTCCCAGACTTTTGACCTGGTGTGAAAAAAGACTTCAGGTGTCTTTGTAGAATCATCTTCTACTATCTAGTTCTACTCGAGAGGACAAGATCATCTCACCCAGGTACGTGGGCAAGGTGCGTCCATCCTTACACCTGTTGCGCTAACAAGATTAAAATTTCGTTGGTTGTGATCTCTGCACACACAACAGTTGTAAGTCATCGTTAAACTCGGTTGTCCATTAGAACCCTTCTCCTTAAAATCTGTCACTTTTCTCTGCCTTCATCAGAAAAATGGGCCTTTCCTTCTCTGTCAGCGTTCGTATATTTCTTTCGTCGTTTCTGCTTTAGTCGTGCGTCATTCTGCCGTGACTTGGGCTTCACTCTCTTATTTCTTCCCCACCTGCTTTGTGGCTTTGTGCTGCCACACTGTGTGACCGGGGACCAGCAGAGCGGGCGTGTTGTTGGGGCACCACTGCGGATGGACTCTGATCGGAATCTGCATTTGTAACAACAGCATCTCCCAGTGGTCCATAGCGTTAGAGAAGCACTGGTTAGCGTTTTATTGTGCTAGGTTGGCTGCAAAGTGGCATCTTTCACTGAGCCATTCCTGCCTTTTATTGCAGCTTGGTGTTAGGAATCCGACGAGGCAAAGGATTATTCTAGAATACATCATCTGGGCTTAAGGAGTGTAGTCAGGCAGAAAGCCCTCCAGACCTTGGCATCGGGCTGCCCAGCCTCACCCTTTAAGACTTCCGTTTCTCGGGTTGTCTTTTGCGACATGGAGCGGTGAATGCCTGCCACACCCGCTTTTCCGAGGGCTCTTAGGAGGATCAACTCGGGAGAGATCATCCGGGAAAGGGTGGGAAACACCAACGAGGCGTGTGGACGGGTCGGAGGCATGCCCTTGCGGGCTAGACGAGCCCCGTGATTGTTAAGGAGCTGGTGGCTTTGCCAGGTGGTGGGTACCCTCTGCAATGCTGCGTTTCGGTGTTAACATGACTGCCTTCTGGCCATGCTGGCAATTCTGATTTCCGATTCCAAATAGTCCCTGTGAGGTTTTGTAACACCCTGGAGATGTGAGATTTTGAGCAGGCTGAACAGTTTGCATCCTTTGGGTAGATTGTTTCATTTGCATATTTTGGTATCGGTGTGTTGACGAATGGAATTTCTGTAATTCACACAGACCTTCCTTGGGATATGATGGCATTTTCAGTGAGATGCTACTTTTTTTTTTGTCTCCGAAGCATGGTGATTTCTTTATATCTCAGAGCTGTTAGCTTCCCTGGGTCTCAGACTAGAGTGAGATGTCATTATCGGGCCCTTGTACTCACGTGGACTCTGATCGCCTTGTTCTCTGCATTTCAGCATGGTCCAAGTGTGTCGTGTTTCTTGCTGTCGAGTCTGCGTACTGCTTATGGAGCGAGGCGCGGTGCTTTTGGTCCAATAAATGATAACTTATGTTTCCAAAACTTTGGAAGCTAGGAGATAAGGTATACCAAAAACTTTTTTCCTGGATCGTTTGTATTCATCTGCTCCTTAGCTCCGATTTCATTTCCTGCTTTATCCAGTTATTTGATATATTGTATGGTGTGTTATAATCAGAGAACAGAGATACATCAGAAGATGAAGAATTTTCAGTGCTTCCAGTAATTAGGCATCTAGTTATCCTTTAAGGTAAAATAAGTTTGTTTCTGTTTTTTGAATTTTAATAATAATGACTTTTTGTTCATTATTAGTCACTGTGCTAAAAACTGTTTTTTTAACTCGTATTTCATTACTATATAGAAGACACATTTGTAGTACAAGTTGCAATAATACAGAAGTAAAATATGAACAGCTCCTCCCTTCCAAATGGCCTCGTTCGGTTTGAAATAACGCTAGCCTCTTCTTATGCCTTCTAGAAGTCCTTTGAGTCTGTCCTGCACACAAATCTCTCTCTCTCTCTTGCATTCTTAACAAAACGGATTCATACCAGCTAGGTTGGAATTGACACATGAAGATGCACTTAGTTCTTTTTTCCATAGCAAGAATCCTGATCTGACTCATTTTTTTTTATTGTATAGCATACCCACATATGGATATGACGGAGGTTAATTCTCCTCTTGAGAATCTAGAATACTCCCGATTTTCATTGGTACAGCCGGTGATGCAGTTAACACCTCTGTTTATCTTGATGCATTTTTTTTAGTTTATCTATAGGATAAGTTCTTGGGAAAGGATAAGGGTGTTCTCAATGTGGATCGATGGTGCCATGGCTCTGTCTTAGAAGGCTGAAGCATGTCAAGCAAATTTAATTCTGTAGACAGCTGAGATGTAGAACCCCTAAGAGTGTAAGTAGCGTCGTAACTAGCAGTCAGCTCTCACACTCACACTCACACCCACCCAGGCCGTTTCTTTCAAGGCGCAGATGTCTCGGCTGCCTTTGTAAAACACGATTCTGGGTTTCCAACGAGGAGGCATCATTCCATACTTTCTTATATTTCTCATCACTCAGTGAAGCAATAACGATGGTCCTTCCATTCTGAATATACAGCCCTTTGTGGTTTTCAAAACATTTTTATATTCTCATAGTCATCCTATCAGATGAACGTCGATTACGACCCTGATGTATACATGTGCAGAACAGAGGCTCAAAGCGAAAAAAAAAAACTTAAATTTTAAAAATGGAATCAGAAGATGGTCCCACGACAAAGGCTTTGTGGTCCCCACAGTGCTAAGTCACTCAGGACTTAAAAACACCCAGTACCAGTGGTAAAATGGGCAGAATGAGATGAGTACTTGACCGAGTTGGTACTGGCCTGCTATATTCCCAAACACACTAGAACATCTGGCTGGGGGCCCATCACACCTCAAGGCGTCGCCCCAAGAATAGCATCCTCCGGCAGCCCCCCGGGAAAACGGATGTCTTAACATAGCTGACATTCCAGGCTGTTTGTTCTGTGTGACCCAAAACTGAATTTGCACTTGCGCCATAAACACTGTGATCACTGCCCTTAAAATCACATAGCATTACAGTTATTATAAGTTGTCCTTTCTTATGCTCACTCTTCCTCTCTGTCATCTCCTTTCCTGTTCTATTCTAGGCTCAGATCAAAAATGTTGTTCTCATTTGTCTCGGTTCCAAAGAAACGACATCTTTCTATCGATGGCCTTGAGTCAGCTGTTGACTTTAGATTGAAACTTTGCTCTTCTGGTCGCCTCAATTTCTGCATGAATATACATCCGCTGAACTTCACAGCTGTTTCTTAGAACAATCTTTTTTTTTTTTTGGTTTTGCTTTTTATTATTTTTATTTATAATATATAACTTATAAAGTCGATTCGATTCTTCGCATTTTATCATTAGAGAAAATGAATCATGGGATGCTCAGACGACTGTAAATACCAGCCAAAGTCAGAGTTCAAAATATTCTTTACTATCCACGAGTTCCTACTTCCCTGCAAGATGTCTCCAAGTTACAAAACGGGTCGTGTTCCAGAAATTCATTTGAAAGTCAGTTATTTGGCACTTGAACCGCGTTTCACCAGAGTGGGGGGAAAATGTTATAAATGGCGATGAGGTCCCTTGGCTGGCCTGTGAAAATCGTTTTAACTCTTCTATAACTACACAACGGCACATTTGCAATAAAAAGAAGAGGGAATAATAGTTGTAATTCTGGTTACAAAGAAAACGAACAATTATTTTTTTCCCTGAGGAAAAGCAGATTCAATTAGAAGGTAGGGAAACAGACGAAACCTCAATTCCTGCATGAATACATCTGCTGAACTTAACGGGCATTAAGAGGGGACTTCTCCCCACTTTGAAGCGACTGAGGGCTCTCTGTTTGAAGCCCACTTTCGCTTAAATGCTGTGAGGATGTTTGCTGTTAGAGACAGCTAACGACAAACATTATCCGCTGTGATGAGCATCAACAGGATCGATCGAATGAAATACTTACCAAAGAAATAGATGCTCTGGGATATTAACCAACCTGGGTTGGTAGGACCAAACCAGCAAACCAGAGACAAGTTTGCTTCCTCCTGCCCTCCTGGCAGGAAAGGTCCAGGGGGTTCCTGAGTCTCCATCCTTCCCAGCAGGCCCCCTTGGCTGGGGCAGCTTGGCCGAGGTCTGGGAAGAGGGCTCGGAGCCCGTTTCATGGGTGGAGGTGATTTCAGTGGAGAGTTTGCTCTGTTCAGGGGAGTTTCCCATTCTGCGAAATAACTGTGTCGATCTCAACCACCGTTTGCTTCCAACATTATCTAGACCGTCTTTCATTGAAGCTTCCAAGTAAACATCTTAAATTGGCGTTGACTTTGAGAAAAGTCTAACGCCTCTTTGGATGGCCTGTAACATATGTATTTATTGTGTTCAGAGCATTTGCAGGCAGCTTTTTCTTTTGTAAACAACAGAAGAGAGGATATATTCTGAAAACGGACGCTGGAGTGAGCAGACCTTCTTGCCGAGATGGCATTTTAAGAAAATAATGGAAAAGAGATTTGAATTTGTACATTTTGGGTCAGATATAAGGCTTTTACCAGTTACCTACGCTTCTCACCAGCTGGATGATGCATTTAACTGCCATTGTATAGCTTTGTGTTGGGTGTATTATGTGAATGTTTTAAACACACATAAAACTGTGTTGTGTAGTGTATATTTATATCCAAGAGTAATTCAGTGAGAAAGAAACGAGCAAGTGTATATAATACAACAATTCAGAATCTGTCACAATAATCATTGGAAAAGGAAGTTGGGATTGGCAGACTGCTTTCAAAAGTAACATCTACTTGATCTTCTCTATTTTTCAATATTTATAAATGTTTTATCTTTTCACTAAAACAGTTTAGAATGAAGTCCTTTACTGCCCTCATCAATCCTTCCATGTCTTATAGTGTTGACGTTTATGTAACTGAATGTGGCGTGCGTGCATGGGTGCGTTTGAGGAGTTTTCTCCGGAAGATAAATAAATCAGCAACGCTAAAGTCCGTATCCTAGTGCCTCGAGCATCTTCTGGGTACCAGTCTTGAGATGGAAGCTGTGTGCATTGTCCGGGCGGGCCCTGCTCGGCACTGCGTCAGGACACCGCCACGGGCCTCTTACCCCTGGGGACGGAAGTTTGTCAGGCGAGACTGCCAGGCACCCAGCCCGAAAAGAGAGGGGATATCTGTCCAGCCCCTGCGTGTCTGCAGGAGGTGGGGACAGACTGCAGACAGATTTCTGCAGAAGCTGTGTGTGTTGTTGGTTTTCACGTGAGGTTAAAACAGACCGATAATAGCATTTGAAGACCCATTTTTTTTTTTTAACTGCAGATTTTTAGATTTGTGTGTATGTTGTTGGTCAGAGGGAGAGTGTTTGTTTTTTTGCTTTTGTTTGTTGACCGGGCAGACACATGCTACTACTGGTCATTTCAGCGTTATTTTTGTGTTAAGTGAAGGCTTTCAACTCTTCGGTTAGAAAGAACAGAATTAACCACAGAAATCTCATGTGAAGCAAATGCCATCCATCATACTAGTTTCCTCACGTCCCAGCAATCCTACCTGTAGTGTATATAACATAAAACAGTAAGTTCACGGCAAATTATGTCACATATTTATTTATTTTTTTTTATATTCATCTGTTTTGGGAATAAAACTTTTTTGTGCGATCCCTTAGTAGCCACAATTCTTTAGCTGACTAGTTTTCATTTTCTTTTCTTTGTTCTTATTCTGAGACCTGAGTGACTTAGAGGAAAAATCCTATTTTCTTGACATTTTTCTAAGATGTAAGACATTCTTAAGATTACTCACATTATTTTAACCCACACAACTCACAGCCATCAGAGGGACCCTTCATTTGGCTCATTATGCCTATGTCAGCACATCCCGAAATGGGATTCTGTTGAATAGTTGAAAGATGATATTGGGGTCCTATTTCACTTCTTCCCCCTTCCCACCCACACCCTAAAATGGTCTGATTCTTAGCAGATACCTGCTCATCTAGGGCTGGGGTGGGGGTGGAGAAGAAGGGACAGGAAGTCGGGACGAGTCGGTGAGGCCAGGTGAGGGTGCCTGGGAGGAGGGCGGGGGGCGCCCAGGTGTTGGCTGGTTCCGCCGCAGGTGTGTCCAGGTTCTCACGACTCCTGTTAAGACCCCTTCTTTCCAAAGAGCTGTTTTTAAGGATCTTTCCTGTCTTTTCCACATAGTTATCTGCCTGCCTATCACTGGATGATTTTATTTCATTTTTCTTCGCAGGGTCGGGACATCAGAGCATGGCTATGAGCGATGGGAACAACGATTTTGCGGTCCTGAGCAATGGCAGCGTTGCAGCCAGTGCCCCCAGCGCCAGCCCCCTCACCCCCGGCGACGGCGACCTCGCGGCCCAGCCGCTCACACCCAAAGAAGCACCGAAAACGAAAACGAGCCCCAATGGATGCCTGCAAGCCAACGGCACAGTCAAGTCATCCCTCCTGCCTTCCGACAGCCAAAGATCGCCTCCGATGCTAGCCCAGTGCGGCCACCCCTGCCCGTACCATCACCCTGCGACGAGCCACCACGGCCACCAGGAGCGCCACCCCGAGGCCGGCTCCGCGTCGGGCCCCGCGCTGGCCCCGTGCTGCGCGCAGCCGCAGGCGGAGTATTCTGCATGTCTCTGTCCACACCACACCCCCGTCTATCAGACCCCCTGCTGCCTCCCGCCCCCCGCCGCCTTCTGCCTGCACCAGCCGTGGCCTGACCACTTCCAGCACCAGCCCGTGCAGCAGCGCGTGGCCGGCGTGAGGTGAGTGCTCCAGAGTCACAGGTCTCGCCCGCTGTTAGCGTCCACGGTGCCACATGCGCGAGGCTGCCCGCGCTGGCTTCCCAAAGGCGGGAAACACATCAGAGCAAGAAAACCAGTGACCATGCGTATTGTGGACCGTGTGACATCTGCTAAAATGCAACTGAAATAATAGGATACCTGTTTGATCCGTTGCCTTCTTAGTCGGTTAAACCCTCCGTTCTTTTTCTGGGTCTGCTAAGACCTCCTTGTTGGGTCTTGAGTTGTAATATTCAGAAGGTTTTATGGTTGGCAATTTCTGTTATTAAATACCGGGGATGTATCTGCGGTGAGGTTGCATTTAAGTCTTTTTTTTTTTTTTTTATTTTTGGTTGTGATCGTCCTTGGGTGGAGAAGTGGGAAGGCAGGCTCTTCCTTGTGCTCCTTTGTGACTGTCCCCCGTTTCTGTTCGTGTGGTCTGGGGGGGCTATGTCATATGTTGTGGTCCGATGAAAGCAATAATTTTTTTCGTGGCAGATGAACCCTATATCTGCAGCGTAGGCGTTTAAAAAATGTCTTTTTTTTATAAAGCGTCTTCAGATCTGCTAGATTGAAAAGTTCTAGAAAAATCTCTCGTTTCTAGTTCATCCTCACCTCTTAGCCCACAGCGTCTCTTTCTGTGCTTTCCAGCTGTGCGCTCCGTGAGGGAGCCGAGTCACACGGCCTGCACGTGGGCAGTGGGGACACGTTTTATAAAATACCAGTTAGTCCTCTCTCGGGGCCAAGTATCTAATCCACGTTTTAATTAATAAACAGGTTTTAAAAGTCCTAGAAAAAAGCGTTCTCTTTTCAAAGGGAGGGGGTGTGATTCACATACAGGGAGATGCGTGTGTCTTAAGTTGACAGTTTGATCGTCTTAAGTTGACAGTTTGATCAGCTTCCGTGGACGCGCCCACTAGTGTCACCCGCACTTTGGTCCGGGGCTAGGGGGCACCTCCATCACCCCAGGAAGTCCCCTTGTCACCAGAAGCGATCCCTGTCACCGCAGATCTGTTTTACCTGCCCTGCGTCCTCGTGTGGATGGAATCCGTGCTCGTCTGCGTCTGGCAGTTTTGAATCATAACATTTTTGAGACTCAGCTAATTATTAGTTATGGGGATTCATTTCTCTCCCTGTTTATCGCTGAGTAGCACCCCCACTGTATGCATGTAGCAAATTTCCTTAATTAAAGAGTAAGTACAGACTTCCAGTTATAAAGTTAATGAGTCCTAGGGTTGTAACGTACAGCATGGCGACTGTAGTTAAGGTACCACATTGTATATTTGAAAGTTGCTGGAAGAGTAACTCTTAAAAGTAGTCATCCCAAGAGAAAACGTTTTGCTAACTGTGCGAGGTCGTAGAAGTTACCTAGACTTTGAGGATCATTTCACAATACATACAAATATCGTTGTGTTGTACGCCTGAAGCTAATATAATATTATATGTCGATAATATCTCAAAAACAGAGTCAGCTCCACGCACGGAGTCATTAATAAATACTCTTCACCTCAATCAGGTGTTACATGCCGTGTGATGGTCTCGTCTCAGCCTTACAAGGAGAGGAAGAGGGAGACGGGGACGGAGGTGGAGAGATGAGTCCCACGCAGTGCGTTTGTTCATGTCAAATATAGGAACATCTTTCAGTTATAGGTGGGAATGCGCACCGAGGCCGTGTCTCAGGTGTGTCCTGTCAGCACGGTGTGGGCTGGCCAGTCTCAGAGTCCACTTTGACTTACCCTGTGTAAGTAACTGATTTTTAAATTATGTAGCTGTAAACATGCACGTGTTTGAATCATGAGTTATACGGCTGCAGAGGGCCAATGGAGATAGGTAGCTGTACATTCAAAGCTGGTCTCATCTTTAAAAAACTTTACAAGATATTAAAACGATGGGCAAGTCACCCGTTCTTACAGTGTGGCTGACACGTCACTATTTTCATGCCTTTGGCTTCATTTTAAAGGAACGAGAGTCCTATGTACAGACAGCTTTGGACAGAATGGACTTGAAAAACAGACGGAAAAAAATGCCGTATTTGTCCATCGAGAAGATTCGTAGAAGAAACTGGAATATTATGTGAGAAATTTTTCATATTTAGAATTTGATCTCAGGAATTTGAGCAACTATTTGTAACAGACATAGAATCTTTTAAAGATGCTTTTTTTTCCCCTAGTTGAATATGTCACCTATTTTGTGACGTGTATGCTTCCAGAATTTTTTCTTTATTTTCTATGTTTATTTATCTTTATCATTCACAGCAAGTTTTTTCCTCCTTCTTGACGCTTGAAGCTGCAATAGATCTTTCTAAACGATTCGTTCCATCAGTCACCTACGTGTGCTCTTTTGCTTTTTGAAAGTCTCTGTTAATCTTCTGATTGATAAAATTAAGATTACTACAAAGATCACAATTAGTGAATCCCGTTTTAATCCATTTATCACCAAATATCAAGTAGTTTAAGTTGCTGTCACTTTAAAGCCGCTGGCATTTTCATTCGTACATCTCTGACCTCACACCTGTCCATCAACGTGACTAATTAATGGACGTGACTAATTAGAATAGTAAGGAGCTCAAAAAGGCAGAATGCCATCTCTCCCTACGGTGTGACAAGGCCTAGGGCCACAAGTCCCCAGCCCCGCTCGTCACACTCAGCCGGGGCATTAAAGAGTAAAAAGTCAGTGTGAAAATAATAAGGAGATGTTTCCTTTGCCATGGAAACGATAAAGAACTCTGGGAGTCGGAGGTAGAAGGACCCCAGTGGGCGACAGAGGTTTGGGACAGTGTGACTGGGAGCTGGGAGCCCGTGATGACCACCTCATAAGGGGCTAGAGGAGGCAAAACACGGAATGTCGGGGAGAGCGTAAGGGAAAAGCATGCGGAACCGAAGGGACGTTTAGGGAAGAGTCACGAGGACGGGAAGGGACCGTGTCGACGGCCACCAGACGCTGCTTTGCCGAGCTCTCCCTCCGTCCCGAGCCCAGCGCAGCCGTCTGCGGGGCCGCCAGGAGCTGGTCTGCACGTCATCCCACAGAAGGACCTGGAAAACGTCTCCAGAACCTGTCACGTTCCCCGTGTGCTGCTCGAAGCAAAACCATTCCTCTGGGGTCTCCTTACTGCCCCATTAAAGCACGAGGGTAACGGCTTGTGACAATTAATAAGGACTTCTGCGTCCAAAAACAGCACACACAATTTCTAATCCAAACTGTGCTTAACTTTTTAATTTGGTGCTGTGGAGAAGTGGGCCTGACTGTCACAGGGGGCTTCGTCAGCGGCGCTTGGCAGGGCCACGGGCTCATTAGCGTGGTAGGCAGCCGGCGATAGTTTTGGGTCCCTGCCAAACGCGTTTTTATTTCCCCGAAGGTGGTTTCGTAGACAGATGGTCACTTTGAATGTTCCCCGTGGCAGCCTGGGGGGATGACAGCCATTCAGAGTGGAGAGGGCTTGGCACAGAGGCATGGAGCCTACTATTAACTCAGCACCTCAAAGGTTACATAAATGTTGTGCCTGACGCCCCCCCAATCCCCCCAAACTCCGTGACCGTATAATTTTTTGTAACCTATATTTCCTTTCCCCTTCGCTTCGTTATTAGCTTTCTAATCTCTGGCTCGCTTTTCCCAGAGGTTTTCTGTTCGTTTCTCCTTAGGATGCGAATGACTTTCTGTGATGCAAACTCTTTTTCTTAGCAAGTAAGAAATGACAGCTCTTGCTTTGGGTTAGAAGAGGATCTGCCACTTGAAATCTTGTCCGTCTGTCGATGTCACGTCCTGACATCCTGGGCTAACGCTGCAGCTCCGAGCATCATTTTCCGAAGCATCTTACGTGGCTGCACCTGCTGCTCTGCAGTGGTCCAGGCTCCCGATGATTGCGGTCTTACATTTAGCTAGGAAATTTGAACCCAGAATCACTTTGGATGCTTCATCATTTGTCTAGCAAAACGCTGGACGTCGACACAGGTCCCAGAGCCTCTGATTTGCCCCCGTTATCAGACTCAACCCATATGGCTCTCCTAAGGTTTTAGAAGCGATGAAGTTGAGGTGAGTGACTCGCCGTGTAGCAGGTATTTGATGAGCATGCGCCAAGCGTTAAGTGATGGAGACGGAGGTCAAACCCGCAAACGCGGTGTCCGGCCTCAGCGATGTGGCTGGTGGTCACACGCCTAGGGAAAGGCCTTAGACTCAGCAGGAGCCTTCCGCAGCTCGACTGCCTTCCTCGGTCAGTAAGTAGTGACCCAGTAGCTGCTGGTTCCGTGGGGCGCAGAGGACGGATGTCCGTTCTCCTGCAGGGCACGAGCCAGGTTTATATTATTAATTCAGGAGGAAAAGCAGACTCTAGTTTTATCAATTTATTTCTCTCTTTTTCTCTCTCTTACTGCTGAAAGGTTACTGGCAGCTAAATAATCCTTTGCTTTTGTTTATCGATATAACTCGTAGCCTGTCCAGGACAGGTGTCTTTTGCAAGAAGAGATGGAGAAACTGCATTTTTGAGACCTGTGCTGTTCAGTCGGGTCCATTCAAGTTAAAAATTCAGTTTTTCGTCACACGGGGCACATCGCAGGTGCCCGGTACCCACAGGTGGCCAGTGGCTGCGGGTGAGACAGCATGGATGTCCCCCAACACCTTCTGGAGGCCACAGTCACTGCCCCAGAACCCCGTGTCATTAGTTCATCTGAAGGCAGAAGCATCTGCTGATTTCACCTGTAGCTGCCCGGGCTGTTTAGAAGTGGATCTAAAATACAAACGTATAAGTAATGTTTTTCTCAAAGGCACAGAAGTACAGTGGGCTGTGGGCGCGGTTCTGGGTGCTCCTCCGTCACCCATGTTTTCCTTGTCCCCCCCCTTTCTCGCTGCACATCCCGACGTAAGAAGAGCACGGGCTTGTAGCACATTTGAATCCTGGCTCTGCCACCCACTGGCCTCGAGATTCTTGTTTAAAGATTTGGGCTCTTATGGCCTCGCTTTCTGCCTCGGCAAAAACGGGAGTGACAGTGGCCGTGTCTCGCGTAGTCCCGTGGCCGGAACGACGTGTGTCTCCTTTCTCTTCTCCATTGTTCCTTTTGTTCACTTCTGCTTGCTTGCTTGCTTTTTTTCTTTCTCTCTCTCTCTCTCTTTCTTTCTTTCTTTCTTTCTTTCTTTCTTTCTTTCTTTCTTTCTTTCTTTCTTTCTCCCTCTCTCTCTCTCTCTCTCTCTTCCTTTTCTTCCTTCCTTCCTTCCTTCTTTCCTTCCTTCCTTTTCTTCCTTCCTTCCTTTTTCTTTCTTTCCTTCCTTCCTTTCCTTCCTTCTTTCCTTTTTCTTTCTTCTTTCCTTTCTTCCTTTTCTTCCTTCCTTCCTTCCTTCCTTCCTTCCTTCTTCCTTCCCTTCTCTTTCCTTCCTCCTCCTCTTCCTCCTCCTCTTCCTCCTCTTCTTCCTTCTCCTCCCCCTCCTCCCTCTCCCTCTCTCTCTCCTCCTCCTCCTTCTCCTCTCTTCTTCTCCCTTCTTCCTTCTGTCATTATTGTTCTCTGCTGCATGTGTTAATTCTCTTAGTTTTGATTTAAGTAAGTATTGCTTTTCATTCTTAATAAATTGCACGCTTCACCCCATCTCATCAAGCTCCAGAAAGGAACACGTGGAAAAGATGGTCACTCATTTGCCTCCCGCAAGAGGGAAAGGGGGCGTCTCCAGCCCCAAAGCCTCAGAGCCTTTATACTTTATGCTAATTATATAATCTGATTATGATAGTTAATTTTAGAAGTCTGGCAAGATTTCATCTTGATTTCAGTGAAACCGAGGTTTATTTTTACATTTCTTAAAGTAGTCCAAATTAACGTTTTAAAATAGGATAACGTGTGTAAAATATAAAATGTTCCAGGCTCGCTTGCCAAGTAAGTCCGTTTGGCAGGCAGATTGAGTGACGGCCCTTTTTATGAGTGGAATTTCTTTGAGAGATTTCTTTATGTTATACATGAGCAGATTTCAGAGCGTGCTGTGCCTCGTGGAAAGCGTTGCACCGTCTGTAATACATTTTGGAATATGAGCCTTGGTCATCTTTTACTTTAATAATAAATGTCAAGAAACAATGTCCTTTTCATTTCATAAAATGAATTAATATAACATTTTGCGATGAAGTAATGCGTTCTTTACCCCTTTTGCATGTTATTGGTGGCATTTAACAGATACCCAAGAGTGACGGGAAGAAAGGAAATGGTTCAAATTTTCTCTTTTTCTTTCTGGTTCAAAAAGTTTTAAAAAGTAAACTATCTGCCAGACAATAAAACATAAAAAGACATTGTTACGGGTCCAATTCCAGGGAAGAAGCAATTATTATCCACTGCGTCTTCTTTCCAAACTGAAGTGGATGGTTGAGTGTAATTTAAAAGAATTTATAGAACTTACCATTTACGGGAGAATTTGGAGTGCTGTACTAGTTTGTGTTCTTTGTAGCCAACTTGATTCTACAAAATTATAGCTTTTCTTTTCTACTCAAACCAAGAGAGTCAACCGATGGCTTGGTATTTTGGAATCTGAAATACAGCCTACCGCCCGGGCCATATTTGGAAGTCCGTTTGTTTGTTGAGTGAATGTTGACCGAACCGAAGAAATCATTTAGCATCAGTCCCATCCCGCTGAAGAGCTCGATTTTATCATGTCCCGTGCGTCCCGTGGCGTGAGGTGCCACCAGACAGTGCAAGAAGGTCGGAAAGGGTTCTTTCCTATAAAATGCTGTTTTATTACTGTTGTTGGAGTCAGTTTGGGGGCTCCTTCTCCTGTCCTTTAAATCTCCCTCCAATATAAAACCGATTTCTGACTTTTAACAAAATCGAAGAAAGAAAGCAGAGCTAGAGGCCCGGTCCAGCCCACGGCTGCTAAGCTCCTTTCCTCCTGGCTTCTGATGTCCCTTTGACACATCCCAGGAGGGACCAGGAGTCGGAGGCCCTGGGAGATTCAGCCGGGACAAGCTTTCTGTTTGCTCGGCTTTGGCCATCTCCAGGATGCTTGCAAATCCAGGATAAGCGACTTCATAAGCGATTGGATTATAAAACTGGTGGATGAAACAGCTTCCTGAGTAAGCGCGTGGGCGCACCTTTGGTCCTGCGTATTTGATGAATTCAGAGGGTGGAATAGAAGGGGAGGGCCTGGGACCAGAGACGACGCCTTTGTCCCTGTGGATGGGCTGAGTCCTCTGTTTAGTTAAACTGGTTTGTCTTCTCCCTTTGAGGGCTCAGGGCCCCCACTGTACCCAGCCGTGCGCCCCTGCAGGAATGCGCGCGATCTGCCGTGTCTGAGCACGACTGTGTGTGTGTCCGGTAAGAAGCATGCCGACAGTGAGCACACTCATTCCTCCAGACCCCGTGCGAGCGTCTGCGGTCCCTCGGGGCCACCCCCGCCCCCACCCCGAAACACTGCTTTCATTGTGCCTGTTCGGGAGTCCCCGTGCTCTCCCCGGAGCGTATGACCTGGCACTGAGGGTCCCTTTGAGGGACAGAGGGTGTGCCTCATGGGGTAAGGAGGGTCGTCCAGGTGGGAGGGGTGAGGTGACACATCTCAGGAAGCAGACGATTGACACAGAAATCTGATAGATGGCCTTGTCTTATTCTCCAGTTATATTTAACTGACGTCTAGACTCAGGTGACTTCAGTCCTGGCCAGCACGAAATATTTTAGGTCTTTGTGTCTTAGATATTAGTCTGGGACTTTGTTTTTGTAGCCGTCAGCCGTTGATTGACCCAGCATACTGGCTGTCAGAACTAAAATGACATCATTGTTGCACTGTCCCTAGGAGAGATTTATGTAAATGTGTTCTTTGGTTGTTAAAACATCTCCCTGTAATGCGGAGTTCAACCCTTCATTAAGCTCCAAATTATATTATTATAATAATAATTATTATTATTATTACTTTCTTAACCCGTTCTTCCAAAGCTTAAAATTCTAGTGAGCAGGAGCGGTGTCTGGTATTTTGGCTTGAGAATTTTCGACTTTGTTCCGGCATTCCTTACTCTTAAGTTAGTTAAGTTTAATAAGATTTTTCTGGCTTTCTTAGCAGATTTTCTTGGATCTCTTATTAGTGATTATGATTCACATCTTATTAAGAAGTCGTGTGGCCTGTACACTCATTTATCATGTTTTGTGCGGGGCTCACAGCAACCATCGGGCATGGGAAGGCTCAAGTTTAAGGGCAAGTGCTTTATAATTGATTCTAACTTTAAAATATAACACACGAGGCTGTTTGCTTTATAACCGCCAATGACACCGTGCAAATGTAACTTCACGGGCTGAGGAAGGATGTTTTCTGTTAATCAAAGTACTTCTCGGCCGTCTTCAACTGTGTAATGAACCGATTGTCCTTGTCAAAATTCTAATTGCTTTAAACTATTAAAAAAAATGCACCCATAGACTCACCTTATGGGGTGCGCAGTGCACAAGACCAGGGTCATGAGTTAGTGTGACCTTCAGTACTGTCCCCCCTTACAAGTGGCAGACACAGAATGTATATGAAAACGAATTCGCCATGACCCGCTTCCCTCAGCCGTCAGCGACCAGCAGAGTCAACTTCTCTCGGACTCGTGACCTGCTAAGCCTCGGAACTCTGTCGTTTTAAGGAGAAATAGGTAATTATTAGTAGTAGAGGAAGTGATGCCCCTCCCCCATCTCACCTGGGTTTCTGTAACACGACTGGTTCTCGTTTGCCAAGCTGACTGCGGCGGGGACAAAAGCATCACTTCTCAGTGCGCTAGGATCGAGCCCTCCTCGTAAGAGAAGACAAAACCTTTAACTGCCATCGGAACTCACGCTGTCACGTGCAATTCTGGTCTGTTCCAGCTTCGTGGGGTTGAGCCTGAGTGGGGCACACAGACTCGTGGACACTGCGCACAAAACCCATCTCTCTTCTGGGGTCTCCGGGGGATACCGTCCCGGATGTTCTGGGCTCGGGCGCTGACAGGTGATCGTGTGGGCTCAGGGCCGGCGGGTCTTGCTCGTCATCACCTCCGACCTTAAGTGTCTGCATTTTTCTTTTCTTTTGCTGACAAGTTTGGTTAAGTGGGCGTGGGGTTTATAAACGTGTGCGAGGTACCGATTTCATCATTGTTCACTGCGGTCTTGCATCCTGTTCCTGCAACGTGTTACCATCTC
The DNA here is from genome assembly GCA_004027375.1 of Macroglossus sobrinus. Lineage (NCBI taxonomy): Eukaryota > Metazoa > Chordata > Mammalia > Chiroptera > Pteropodidae > Macroglossus > Macroglossus sobrinus. The sequence goes on along the minus strand of PVKZ01001476.1, from coordinate 285,591 downwards.
TAGCGGGGGGTACCGTAAACCATTTCACAGTTAAGGTGAGGGTGCAATTTTCTTTGCTCATCAGAAGCCACTGTGGGCTCTACAGTGGACAGAAGGGACAGGCAGCAAAGGGCATTCATCAGCATGGTCACCCGAAATCCACAAGCATCTCAGCGTTTTCTCCCACAGACTGGCGTACTCCTGCCAGTTAGAGAGAGGACCCTGAGTTTCGTATTCGAAGCGTGGACATTCGCTGTTGCAGGGACAAACTGTCACAATCTGGGGTCCAGATACCTTTGGGAAGTTCAGGTCAACATGGATTCCAGTGTGATTCTTAGCACCCCATAGGTTAGAAATTATTTGATTTTCCTTAATTAAAATAAGTAACCCAAGACATTTCTGTTTAAAAATTATGTAAAAGAAAAGCAATTCATTATCAGTGTGAATTAGGTCTATAAAATGTAAATTATTGAGTATACTAAAGAGAACATCGTAAGTGTCCCATTAAGGTTTTAAAATGGGGACACGTGGGGAACATTTTCGAGGTGTATAAGCAGTTAAGAATACTTAGCTTTCTCTCAGCGTTGCAATTTAGATTACATAACATTTAAATTCTTTCATATTCTGCCACTTCATGACTATCTTCTTTATGTCATTTTAGAACAAAATGATCTCCCTAAGAATATTCATACAATTTTATCACCACCATAATTATTCTAGAATATTCCAAAATAATGAATAGTCTCTTGAGTGTAAAGATTTTTTTTTTTAACTTATGAAATGAATCTTGGTCATACATCGTACCTGTATCTTTGGTGAAGAAAATAGACTTTAACGGTCTCAGTTAAATTTATAATAACAGTATTAACGATTTTAATGAACCTTCACTATATGCCAGACATGGCGCTATATTTTACGTGCATTCTCTGATTTAACCCTGAAAACGACATAAGGAATTCAGTTATTATGGCCATCTCCATTTTATAAATGCAGAAACTGTGGTTTGAGAAACTGAGCATTTACAAGATGAAATGGGTAATAAATAAGCAGCAGAGTGTAGAATTGAGTCTTGGTCTGTCTGATTCTGAAGACTTTCCGCCACCTCTCTGTGCTGCTCAGATGAAATTTTTTTTTTTTTTTGCTAAAGCTTCTTATTTTTAGTTTCAGCATCAGTTCAAGAAACAGTTGCTAAGCGCTCGCTGTGCAGTGAGCACCATGCGGGGCCAGCACACAGCTGAGCTGGCCCCGATCACAGATCATGCAGGTGACACGAGAAGCTCGGGTGTCTGCCCTGGGCTGCCCCACTCATCCGTGGGTCATTCACGCGGATGGCAGGTGCCCAGAGCTAACCGTGGACAAAGTAACCGAAACAGTGTGATTCTGTGAGAAGAACTGGATCAGTGGAATCAGACAGAAGGAGCAGAGAAGCTTCATACATGAAACCCCGTGATAATCCCCGGGTCCCCTGCCTGCCACCAAGCTCACATTCTCCAGTGGGACCAGCCCAGCATTCCTTCCTTCCGACAAGTCATCCCTCTTCCGGGGGGCAGGAAGGCCTGGCCTGGTACACACCTCCCCGGCCCAGTTTCCCCAAATCTGACTGACTAAGCGAGACATGTCTGTCACCACTGTTTAGTCCAGAAGAACCCGTCCATCTCAGCATCCGCATTTGTCCCAGTGGATCATTCAACTCCAGGGCGTACGTGTGACCTGGTGGCACCAGCCACAGCCCATACTGGGATGGGTTCGGGTGGTCCAGCTGGGCCGTGTGCATCAGCCCCTGGCAGCTCTTTATTCTCACCGTATCACATGCCACGTGTTTTATGAAAATGAAGTTTTGGACTCTATTTATTTATTTTTTTGCCCCTTAAAACAGAGCTTTACAGAAGATGATAATCGAAGCATCACAAAGTTATAGTAAGTGAAACGTAGGGAGAAATGATAGCTGGCTCAAGGAGAACTCTGACTGTAAAAGAAATCATAAAAATCACAAAAGAAATTTAAAAGGTGCCACAGACTAGGGAAAAATATTGGCCACCCTCGTGAGTTTTCATAGCTTTAATACAGGCTATGAAATAAATGAGAAAGATGTAATAAACAAAATAGACAAAAAGTAATGGATTACTATGATACAGTTGCATAATATAAATAATGGTAAATTTAATGGCACGTTATACAGCTCCTGAAAATTATGTTTTCTCAAGATTTTCATGCCACGAACTTTAAGCACCTAGTAGGATCCTAATTGTGTACGTATTTAACATGTATATTTAGGCCCAAAGGATAAAATACTGAAAGGAAATAGAGCAGAAAGAATGACAGAGGTTAGATCTCTATGGTGAGAGGAAGGGCGATTCTTTTTCTGTATAATTTTCTGCATTTTCATACTTAAAAAAAAAGAACGTGTTTTATAATCAGAAAACAAAATCAACATGAAAACTGTTTCTCATCAAAGCTTGGCTCTGTAAAAATCAAAATTTATATTTAGAATGGACAAACATGAACCAAAAAAGCCTATCAAAGGTCAATTTTTTAAATATAAAAAAAATGAAGATGTTTATACCGCCTGTCTCGGGTAGCGGGTCGGGGACTCAGGAAGGAGGCTTTTGGAAATTTAAAAATAGCCGTTTTAACTGAGCACTGTTTTGTGCTTGCTTTCCCGGTGACCTGGATGATGTCTGACCTCTGTTTACCGCGAGCGCCTCTGACAACCGGACATGGATTCCGTGTTAGCACAAACGCGTCCCTGCCATCAGAGTTCCCACGTCTCCTTCCTCCCACCAATCATTTTTCAGCACCTTTTCATTAACCCATGTACCCAGCCGCTTCAAACACCCTTCTCTCTAGAGATTCAGATAAACAGCCAACATTATCGGGCAAGGAATTTTAAAATACTGGTTTTCCTCGACTATTTACACGAAGTATTTCAACACAGAATTTTGATTAGGAGAAACCTGGATTTCAGCTTTTGCCATGGCAGGGTGTTAAAAATACTTAGGTGGCGACTTGGATTGTCTAACATTCCAGAGGAGACTGCGGTAGAATTTCACAGCAGGAAAAGACCTGAGCAATAATTTAACGCATCTCATTTTATTTTACAGATGAGGGTTGAAGGCAGAGAGATGACAGCCCAAGACTAATACCTGCTTGGTGTCCATCCTGTGACCTCTCATTGTGGTCTTTTTAATACATTATCCTTAGAACAGGGTCCTAAACTTTGATGTGTGTGACATAAATACATTGAACTTAAGGTTTTAGCCGAGCTGCCCACTGTAGCTTTAAAACATGTAGTCCCATGTTTGCCCTCTTTTTTCCTTTGAAAATTCTCAGTTGTCTTCATTCTTTTCAGCTAAGTCAATTTTTTTTTTTTTTTTTTTTGCCTCAGATTCCTGGCTGGGAAGAAAAACCCTTTTCCTTACATTAATTTTCTAAAAACTGTGGATAGTTTTGCTTTGATCTTTATGAAAGCTTTGGACAGTGAACCGAGTTACAGAAATTTCATTTTTTAAGCAAAAGGATGACTCTGAGAAAATTCAGTTAAGGAAGAAAAATCGATTCGCTGTATACTGTTGTTCTTAAAAGCATAACTAAAGAATTTCTGGAGAAACTGAAGTAGTAGTCTATTCTCCTAGCTAGTAAAATGAAGATATCACAGCAGCTGCAAAGTATTGGTTACACTGTTGGAATTCATTCTGATACAGTGGGCTTTCATTATTTTTTTTTTAACTCCCCAAGTATGTGTGTGTGTGTTTGATAGCAGGTGTGACTTTTAACCTTCCCAACTGGAACTTGTATAATACTGAGTGAATTTGTAGGGACAAAATAATCTAAAATACGTAGGACATGAATTTAAGAAAGATGAATAATGTCATTTTGAGCTCAAATAATATTTCTCACACTGAACAAAATGTTAGACATGTTATACTGAAAATTGAGAACCATCCAATGTTGGAGAAGATAATTGGTAAGTTTATGAATTATGATTGTTTATACTTTTCATCTCTAGTCTCATCGATGAAAGCCTTATCCTATTAATGAAATAGATAACTTTAATTTATTTTCAGAAATACAAGCATACCTTCACTGAGATTACAATGAATGTATTAACTCTTATTTGTATAATTTGTACAGTTTATAATTAAAATGCAAAGCATTTTTACTATTTTATAGATAGAATTCATAAAATTTCAGAAGTGGAGAAATGTTTGTATCTTATCTTAAGAAAAGTAATGAAATATATTCTACGTAAACATTAAACAACAGTGAGTATGGAAATGTGTCATAATGTATATAAGTTTGTATAAACCTCGGTTTATCCAAAATTTCACCAGAATGTTTTTCTTGCAACTCCATATGCATTTATACCACTGATAACTCAGCGTTTTGATTCACGCTTACTAAGGCTCTCAGAGGCTTTCTGAGGCATTTAGGGAGAGTCAATATTGTCCATTTGTTCCTCTCAGCGCTGTGTACCTGAAACCAGCCCCCAGCCTTGTCTCCCCCTCCCTGCTGCACCCCCTTTCTCTGTCCCCCCGCCTGTCGCCACCAGGCCATTCATCCTGAACCGTGTTTGTGTCATATTCCCTCAGCATCCCATGCCTGTCACCCATTTGGGTCTCGTGCTGTCCCCCAAAACAACCGCTCCTGCCACGCGCTGCCCCCCTCGCTCTGTCCGGGTGGAACGCGCTGCTGACAGCCCATCGCCCCAGCCGCTGCTGGCGGGGCGCTTGGCTCAGCGTTCTTGTCCCTTTTCTGTTCCTCCCATTCGTCCCTCTGGAACCTGCCCATCCTTTGAGACCTGGCTCAGATCCCACCTCTCGTGGCAAGGGCTGCTCTTGGGGCTGTTGTGTTCCACTATTAACTCCCCATTTCCCACCCATGGGATGTCTGTACACCTTTCGGTTCCGATGGTTTTCTTGTATCGTCTCTTGCGTGAGGGTCACGTGTTCCTGGCAGATCGTCCGAGGCGGGAGGTTGAGGCTCAGATGGTGTATTCCCTGCTCCAAGACCCACCGAACCAGACCCCAAGGACGGGCCTGGATGTCCCTGTGTTTACCAATGCCCGTGATGATCACATTAGCTGGTGTCACTTAAACCGTGTGCTAATCTTTGAATCGAACAGAGTAAACTATAGATTTTGTATTAAATGCGTAGTTTGAGTTCTTGGAAAATTGATGACCCATGTGTAATGTTAGTTCTTTTCATCTAGTGGAGTCATCCAGGGTACCCCGACTGTGTGTCAGTGAGAGAGATTTTCAAATAAAACATTTCGGTCACATATGCATTGATGAATACTTATTCAGCTTCTCTTGCAAATTTCTTCCTACAGATTCTTTTCACTTCTTAATTCTACAACTCATTCATGAACACATTCCCATGAAGTTATCAGAAATGCAAAGTAAAACTCACTCTCGATGTCCTCCCCCGCCCCTGTGATAAACGGGGCTGTCACTCTGCTGTGTCCCCCTCTGAATTTGTAAAACGCCTTTATATAGTGTATAATTAGTGTTTTCCACGAACACAGTGTGAGTTGTTTTGAGACGTCTCCCTTTGTCCTGGCACAGTCTTCCGTATCAGTGCGTGTGTGCATGTGTGTGTGTGTGTGTGCACGCGCGCGTGCACGTGTTCACGCGCATTTGTGTGTGTGTGTGTGTGTGGTCCTTCTGCACAGCGTTCTGCAGTCTGGATGCATCACTGTTGATCTGAGCATCCTTTTGCTAGTAGCTGGACCATTACGTCGCTCTCACTGGTCCCCCGCTGTAAACCTCCGTGAGCATCCTTGCTGTGCCTCTCGTGAACGTGTGCCGTTTGCTCCTGACCGACTCTTCCTGCCCTGCCCACCGTCCTGTTGCAGCTCAGGCGAGGTCTCATGGCGGACACCGGTGTGCCCTTCCTCGGGCTGTGGCCAGTGATCACTGATCCAGGCCCGGGAATCTGCGTTCTGTTCCCCCCTCTTCATTGATTCACTCCGTGATCTGAGACCCTTTTCTCTACTCTCAGGGTGACAGCGCCAGCCGGGGTGACTTCTAGGGCTCCACATAGTTCTAACAGTCTCTTCTTCTAATTAGGCCGTGGGCGTGATTCTGTTCGTTTCCATTACACTCACCTGTCTGCAAGCATCGTCCGATCCTCGTACAGTACATCGTGAAGGGTCACAGCGCTCGTGGACAAAGGACCTTCACACTTTATCCCGCAGTGGTTGTCAGTCTCATGACTTCTTAATCGATGCTCGATGCCATTCCTAGATGAGCTAGTCGTGGTGATGCCTTTTTTCTTTTAGATCATGCTTGACGGTTTATAGAAACCAGTGAACTCATCCCACCTCACCTTTGGGTGTTACCCATTTCTCAGGAATCCTGAGAAATTAAAGGGCTTGCTCAGTGTCACTCCACTCATGAGCTGGAGGGCCCAGACTCTTTCCTGTCCCTTGAGTCACTAAGCTCACCATTTTCTTGAAGATAGCAAATATCAAATAGTCAAATAGTTCTTTAATGTACGCTCAATTGTTTTTTTTTTCCTTCTGAAATTTTTTTTAACATTTAAAAAGTGCTGGCTATTTACCAGATGCTTTAAATATATTAGTCATCCATCCTGTGCAGTATTTGGGACTCTTCAGCTGTGACAATTCCAGACGCAGTGATGACCGACCCTCAGAGTCACCATCTCTTGCGCTTTTGGGAAAAATGTCACGCGAGCCATTGTGGTTCTTGTCATTCTTCAGATCACTTGACTCAGACCGTAAGCATTTGGCTCTGGCGCGTGAAGGATGAATTGGAGGCCAGGCTGAGCATGCCCGCAGGGTTTCTGTTTCATCTTTGGGATGGAACCCATGTCAGCGTGATTCATGGCAGCCGTCGTGATGAAGGATGGCAGTGTTTTTGTTGGAATACTTTGAAAGCGTGCTCATCAAAGGGTGGGTTCTTTCTCCTGAGACCCCTTCTCTCTAGCGCGGCAGCCCGGGGCTGAAGTTATTACTCGCAGAATGTTTATGAAAAGGCCACATGGCACCTTCCAGGGGGACTTCTGAGATGGAATGGGCCACCTGAGTGCTTTCTTGCTTAAATTTGGTAAATGTGGTAAATGTGATAAAGCTTCGGAAAGTATATTTCCTTCATAACATTCTCGTTGTTCAGAAATGTACGACTCTACTTTTTTTTTCTTTTTTTTTCCCAGGGTTTTGATTTCCCCAGATGTCAGGAAGAGCTATTTGGAATTTGTGAAAGCTGATACTGTCCCTTTCTTTGTAAGTCGCGCTGTTAATCCTGCGGCTTTGTCACCAGTAGAGTTCTCCAGACAGGGGACACATTTTCATGTTTCAGCATTCCCACCTCCCTCACCTTACATCCCTCACTCTTTCCCCAGAAATGATTCAAAGAGAGAGAAAAGGTGAGGGAAACAAGAAACGACCGTTTATAGCGTTTCCATTTTTTTTCTGTTTCTCGTTAACTTTCCCCCTGCCATACAATTTTTTTTTTTAAACCTCCCTTGCATCCGTGTCCGCCCCAGCCCCCGTATCTGGATGACTCTGCTCTGTACCTTCTTCTCCCTCCTTCCCAGAAAGCTTTGCAGTCTCGCTGGCTGTTCCCTGGCCCAGGACGTGTGCACACACCTGAGTTCCCTGCTCATCGGCGTCCTGGAGCCAAGGTTGGCAAGGGCTCCTCCAGTCCTCGAGAATGAAGTGCCAGGGACTATTTGTTACTAATGACGAGGACCCGAGTTTGCCAGTGCTTTATTTATGTAAGCGGACTTGAGCGTAGTCCTGTGACAATGTCACTGTCACCCACTTACGTGCAATGATGCTTTCTTGAATGAGAAAGAAAGTGATACTACTCCCTCTGGTCCTCTGGGAACTGGGCACAGCCCAAGCTCATCTCAGCGCCCAGCGAATGGGAGCGTGTCCTGGAAAACGCATATGTCACCTGCCTTGGGGCTTTTTCTCATCAGAAAAAAAAGGCTAAAAATATAACTAAAGAATGGGCAGATGTTCCTGCCTAAGATTATGATTGTTTGGTTTTCGGTGCGTGTTTTAGAAGGGGAAAGAACCCTGGAAAAATATCGTTTCTCTCTATCATAGAGATTAGGTTGATTTGTTTGTTTGTTTCTACTACTTGTTATTTTCAACAGAAGACTGCAGTTAGTGTGAAAAACCATCCTGCAGGCTTTATTAGGATATTAAAAGTAGCAAATTGAAAAGACTTTGCAGATGGAGGAAGGCTGCTTTGGATGGATGAACATCTCAAATACTTTCCGTTAAAAGATTGCAAGGGAAGAATTGAAGATGGTGATGCTGTGACTCAGAGAGGTTTCATGTTCTACCTGTCCTTGTGCTTTGCGTGTTTCAAACATCTGACTGTCTCATCCATGAGTATAAGACACTTCAAAGTGATCCGATGTTTTCCAGGCGGTATCTTTGTAGTAACCTCAATTTTTCTTTTTCAGTCGATGTCGACAGCCTCAATTTATGGTCTCCAATTGAACATAAAATGAAGACTTTACTCAGGCAGAAAGAATGCAATGAATCTATAGTTTTTTTTCTGTCTCAAGGGAGTAAAGTAGTCACAGATCCAGAAATTTCTCAGTTAAAAGAAGATAGGGGGGATGAGTAGGGAGACAGCGAATATTTACATTAGTTACAACCCAAAGTGTGTATAATAAAATATCATTTTTTTGCGACTGTTTAGTGTGATTTGTCACAGTGGCTCTGGGGTCACTTTAGACCCAAAGATGGCAAAAATCTGTTAACTATGGAAATTCAAGAGATAGTTTTGAGCCTGGGTAACAGGGAAACCTGGGGGTAAAAAATTAAAGCTTTAAATAATTTGCATCTTTATTCAGTGCCTTAGTCTCCTCTGTAGGAATAAATTTTCTTGCATAGCTTTATCAATAGCTTCATCGTTGGCATTTAGATAGCGTATTCTTTGCAAATCAGTGAATGGTTGTGATGGTGGATCCACAACTCTGCCAAAGAACTGAAAACCATGATCTCTTACATCTTAAGTGGATATTGTGGCATGTGAATTACATCTCAATAAAACCATTATTAAAAAATTAACATGTAGTTATGTTTGCAAATGTCTTAGGGTTTTTTCCTTGGAAGAATACCCAAAACGAGGTATTCTTGTGACTTCTTCGGTAGTAGACATTTTCACTGAAAGCCCCTTTTGTTCACCAGCTCAGTGAGGGTCCCAGTCACCCCGTCCTGTGTGCACCCTTGGGTGGCCTAGCAGCGGAGCGCCCGAGGGTAGGAAGCCGTACCCCACTATACCCACACACTTCCCCTCCTAGCCTTTGACACATGTGCTTCCCACAAGCGGGGCTTGTTATCATAATTATGCCATTTAATTAAATATTTAAAATAATCCATTTATATACAGATTGTAAAAGAAACTGTTATTATTATTATTTTTTAAAGAAAATCGTGGGCTTTAGAAGACTAGATAAACGTAATTGCTACAAAGGGTTGATATCGAATTAGGCCTGGGAAGAACAATGATGAAGGATTGAGGAGGAAAGCATCAGAACTGAGATGTGTGTCGTGGTCAGTGTACTCAGGGGACGGGTAAGTATCCTACGTAGTACCCTACATCCTCCCAAAGGCTGGCAGTCGCCCGATGCGGTGTGGTGTGGCTTGTGTAAGACAAGGCAGGAGGCTGAGTATATGCCGATGTTCATTACCGTGGGGTATTTAAGGAAAGTGTGTGGTACTTTTTTAGAATGTTTCACTGTAATAGAAGCCCTTCTGATGAACCATCATGCTAATGGTTTCTGGAGTATTGAATAAAAGGACCTCTACTGTGAAGTGGGAAAGGAATTTAGGATTGACGGATGAGAATGGGTTGAAGTTACAGAGGAGTGTGTGTGTGTGTGTGTGTGTGTGTGTGTGTGTGTCTGAGAGAGAGAGAGAGTGAGAGAGAGAGAGAGAGAGAGAGAGAGAGAGAGAGAGAGAGAAACAGAAAACTAAATGTACCCGATTGATATTTATGTCCCCATATTCTTGCTATCCATTGACTACTGAGAAAAGTGACAAAGGATGTTCATTCATCAAGCTAACAAACTGTGATCTGACATCTACAGAGGACCATACGTTATCCCAGGTTCTGGAGACATGAACACAAATAAGATATGGTCCCTCTTTGTGCCTCCGATGTCTTTTTTTGTTCACTTTTAAAAATGAACTCTCTTTCCTGTACATACGTAAACAGAAGGCGGCTTTGGTCATCTTTCGTAACACAGCAAACATGTGGGCTCATACTTGCTCTTAAATCAACGAGATCTGATATGCTCATCTCATTGGAAACCCTGACTTTAATTACCACAACTTCCGGAAGAAAGGATGCTGCTTTTCCCATATGGCAGATCATACTTTGTGATTATTCTTATGATGCATTCTTTCCCTTTGGTGTAACCAATAGAGACACACCAGAGAGCAGCAGATTAGGTACCAAGAGGCAGGAGTTCTCACTACAGACCCTACAGACAGGGTGACCAAAGGCAAGCTGAGGCTTGACTCACAAATGGGACGAAGATGGAATCAGAATCTGTCTTCTCTGAGACTGTTTCCAGTGCTCGCAATGTCTGAGGTGGTTCCGTCTCCTGGGTTTTAATATTTGTAATGGGCTCAGCATCCCTAATGAGGACATGTAAGTAAAGCATGGCATTTGGAATACGTGTCTCTTTCATGTAGGACAGCCTGGCGAAGATTTCGGGTTAGCTCAGAGTACACAGGTGGGCCATTCGCTTGTTTATTCAGCAAATGATTATGTATCCTCTTTATAGTAGTGTCACGATTGTCAAACTTTTTGATCTCATGACGCTTGACAATTTCAGAACTTATTAGGGATCCAGAGAGCCCGTGTTTATATGGATCGTATCTGATCGGTACTAGATTGGAGTTGAAACCGAAAAATCCAAAATCTCTGATTTGTCAACTCATTTAAAAATAAGAATGAGCCCTTTATGTGTGACTATAACATTTTTAGGAAAAAATATTATCGAAAACAGAAAAAACATTAGTGAGATGATTAGCGCTGTTTCATATCTTTTAAATTCTCTTCGGGGCGTGGTTGACGTAGAAGGCGATGGAATTCTCATGTTTGCTTCTGTAGTCAGTTTATTGCGATATGCCATTTGATGGAATATATGAAATGACATAGAATATGTGTGAATTATCCAGAAAATCTAGCCTTGCACAAGTATGGGTTGGAAGAGGGGGGCCCTCCAGGCCTGCCAAGGGTCTCGGGAACCCCCACAAGTCTTCAAACCGCACTGCGAAAACACCGTGAATAGTGAGACATGAGTAGTAGATTTATGTTTGTTCACCAAATATTTATTAAGGGTTTACCATGTGCCAGTAGATTGGTGGGGGGGCGACAATAATCTGGTAGGAATACAGAGTTTGGAGGTTGAGACAGAGTCGGAGTTTGGAGTTTCCTTAAAAGGCTTATCCGCTCTGGCGCTGGGGGCGGGGGCCCAAAGGATGTTTGGAATAATGACACAGAGCACGGGGAAGACTCTCTTGTCACACGGTTGTGGAAATAGATACGAAGAAACTGAAAGGCAAGGGAATAGACTCTTTCTAATAAAAGGTGTTGAGATCCTATTTTATTATAGAGCATCCTTGATAAGTAGGAAGCAGCTTAGATCGGAGACAGGTGGATTCTGTAAGGGCCATGAGTGGTCATCGATAGTTAAATCCACCGTCTCTTTGGACCCGTCCAGAATTCTAACAAAAGGAGAGGTACCCAGTACCATGTTAAATGTACATGTTCACCTTTCATGCACGTTACGTGCTTTGTTTCTGATTTTTTTTTTTTTGCTTTTTTTCAGACCATCCAGACCTTTCAAGTTACCAAAAAGGTAAAGTAACCCGGATCATCTTATGAAATGACAGACTCACTTGCATGCGTTTCCCCTTCTTGCGTTTTCTCTGCCTTTTGCTGCTGTTCGCATTTCCCTCGTTCATATTTTTAATGCATTTAAAAAAAAACTATTTTCCCACGTGTTGGCTGCTTAAGGAATCTAGAATCTCCCCAAATGGTTTTCATCTCCAGGTGGATTTTTAACTGGGATTCGTGGCACTTCATTTCAAGTAGGTTGTAATTCTTCCTAAAATTTTTGTTACCATTTTAAGATGGAGGTATTTTTTTTTTTTAATGTAGAAATTTTAAAGTTTTATCTTTTCAGTAAGAAAAGTAACATTTTGAAATGGATAAAGTTTCTGGAAAAAAGCAGTCTCGTCAGATGTCTTTGTCCATTGTGGCTCCATATGTAATTTGATTATACCCAAAGAAACTGTTAAGTGATTTTTGAATTTCACTTCTTAAGAAGTTCCGGACAGTGTCCCTCTCTTTGGAGTGAAATTACTACATAAATTTTCATTAGTTAATGTCCCTTTCATTTAAAAAAAATTATTTTTTAATTGTGATAACATATAACAGCATAAAATTGATCATTGTAACTGCATTTTTTTTAAGTGTATCATTTTATGGCAGTATGTATAATTCACATTATTATGCAGCCATTTCCACTATGCTTTTTCAGAGTTTTTATTTCATCTTGCCAAACTGAAACTCAATACCCATCACTCAATAACTATGTATGCCTCCCTCCCACAACCGCTGGCAACCGCCATCCTACTTTCTGTCTCTCTGAATCCGACTACTCTAATACCTCATAGGATTGGACTATTTTATATGATTTTGTGACTGATTTCACTTAGCATAATGTCTTCAAGTTCCATCCGTGTTCTAGCATATGTCAAAATTTCCTTCCTTTTTAAAGTCGAATGATATTCCATTGTATGCATACACTACATTTTGTTTATCCATTTTTGCAAAAAGAAAAAGTGGAAAAATAAAAGGAAGAGATTATATAAATACATTTGGCATATTAAGAAAATGAATTTCTATTTTTCCAAAAATAATAAGCCTTCTCAAATGACTGAAACTTGCATTTTGCAAAAATTTTTATAGTTTTCTGTTTAAGATTGCTATTTTTAGAAGTTGTCATTTCTGCTTTTCAGTGTATACACATATAAATACAACTTCTTCAAAAAAAGCCTTTCCTGAATCCTCCGCTTTGTGACATTTTTTTATTGAGGAATAATTGACATAACAGTATATTAGGTTCAGGTGTGCAACATAATGATTTGGTGTTTGTATATATTGCAAAATGATCACCACGGTGAGTCTAGTTAACACCCGTCGTGTGCGTGCGTGCGTGTGTGTGTTTTACAGATTTTTTTCTTGTGATACGAACTTTTGAAATCTACTTTTCTAACAAATATACAATATGATATTATTAACTATAGTCACCATATTGTACATTCATTCCGCGACTTATTTATTTATTTATTTATTTATTTATTTATTTATGGGCCAGTTTTGTGACTTGGAACAAGATATTTTATCCTGTCTTCCTCACTTTTATCCAAAAGTCGTGAGAATTAAATGAGAGGAGAATCTGTATAAAAGACGAGACCAGCTGGAAGTCCTCATAAGGGCAGTTGTCACGCTTTATTTTTCTAAGGTTACTTTTAAAAGAACAACAGTGAAAAATCCCCATGCAATTATTCCCTTAAAGCGTAACTACTTTGTATTTTCATTTCCTCATGAAAATTTAATTTGCAGTCAATATCCCCCCAAATCCAGATCTGTGAAGTTGCGAGATCAAACTATGAACCTCGACAATCAATTTGAGAGACATATAGTAGCTTTTTCAAAACGACATTTCGAGTTGCTTTTTAAAATTTAAACTGCTAGCAATCTGGAATGATGTTGAAGAAAAAAAACACAAATATTTGAGTTAGAACCCTCATTTCAGATGAGCCAGAAAGAGCCATGACAGCCGCCAAATGAGCTAACGTTGATGAGAATTTGAAGATAACGGTCCACCCATGAAATGTTTCTCTTTTTTCTCTAATAAAAACGTGAGAAACCTGAAATTGGCAAGACATTTTGGATTTTAGAAAAGTTCAGTGTTGTCAGCTTCTATTGAGCAGTGAGTTCAAACCACGATCTGGAAGTGTCTAGATGAGAAGGCCTGGCCCGGGATCTCATGGAATGAGACAGAAACGGGTCTCTGTAGTCAGAGGGGGTAAACGGGGGAGAGGGAAGGGTTTCTGGAAGAAATGGCTTGATGGTGGGATTCGGTGAGGGGGAGGGGCTTGCGAGGTGCAGGGAGATGGCTAAGCCAGGGCAGCGGACAGTGATGGAGCGTAGGTACCTGGACGTCTGTTGGACAGTGATAGAGCGTAGTACGTACCTGGGCGCCTGTAGGACAGTGATGGAGCATAGGTACCTGGGCACCTGTAGGACAGTGATGGAGCGTAGGTACCTGGGCACCTGTAGGACAGTGATGGAGCGTAGGTACCTGGGCGCCTGTAGAACAGTGATGGAGCATAGGTACTTGGGCGTCTGTTGGACAGTGATGGAGCATAGGTACCTGGGAGCCTGTAGGACAGTGATGGAGCGTAGGTACCTGGTGTGTCTGTTCCTCTCAGCAGTAGATAGTTATTGAGCATCTTTTAAAAGATACCATTCTAAATGCTGATGCTGCACTAAATAAATAAGTAAAATGAAAATGTCTACCATCACAGTCTAATGGATATGCTCATCATGGTTTTAGCTGGAAGGAGGGTTACAGGTTTGGGGGTGGCGTGGTTTGGTTTGGTTATTCTTAAGATTGACACCACGGGAACCTGCTTACGGGCTAAGTTCTTTCTCAGGAACCAGTAGAGTAGGAATTAGAGCATCGGACGTTCTGGAAGAGTCTCTGAGGACGGGTCCCTCGTGAAACCATGTGTCCTTTTCACGCAGATGCAGAGATGTTCGTTCTTGTTGTAGATATAAAACGTCATTTCTCCAAAACAGACAGTCTTCTGACTCTCCTTAGCCTGTGGCACATGACCCCTGCTACTTCATCACAGAAATGAGAGGACAGTGATCTTGTAATTTTCTATAATGACATAGAAATACGTATAATCTCTTGAGATCTTTTTACTGGTAGATAGCTATAGTGTTTTGGAATTGGAAGACTGAACAGACGGGTAGCAAAAAAGCTGACGTTGCTGCTAAGTGGCCTCTTCTGTGACTTCTGTGTCTCCCACAGTTATGCAGCCTTGATCGCCGACTGGCCCGTGGTGGTGCTGGGCCTGTGCACCGTCCTCATCGTGGTGTGTGCCTTGGTGGGCGTGCTGGTGCCCGAGCTCCCTGATTTTTCCGATCCGTTGCTGGTAAGGAGAACTGAGCCAGGAGGGTTTATCACCATCTAAAAGCCAGAAATTGTGTTTCTCGAGACCCATGTGTAAGCTGAAAGGCAATTGCAGACTCCGCATACCACGAAAATTTTTTCAGTCTTTAAGACTGAGCGTCAGTTACTTTTCTCCCTCAAGAGTAAGCAGTGTCTGTTTTTAAGCAAATGTTCCTTGGCAGTAGAATCGCAAGGGACACGTGGGCAAGGATGATGACACCTCTTGATAAAGCTCTGTAACATGCCCAGCGGATTTAATCCGATCATGATTTTTCATGGCGTAAAAATAAGTATTTACTACATGCTTAGGTGTGGATTCGGAAGAAGTTTCAGATACGTTCTCTTTCCCTCTTTCTCGAGACACATAACATGCCCAAGAATCGAACCGTTTTGTCATCGTTAACAGGTGACCCGTATCATGTCATCTTGGTTTAATGCTGTTCACCTCTGGCGTCGCTGTGGGGGACATCTGACATCTGTACCTTTGATCGAAAGCTTTGCGTCACCTTGACATTGCTTGCCTGAGCTGCTGTAACTGTCTGCACCCCAAAGTTCACTAATGGGAATTTGTAATCTTTCCCCTTAGGGATTTGAACCGAGAGGGACCACCATAGGCCAGAGACTGGTCACGTGGAATAACATGGTGAAAAACACGGGCTACAAAGCAACGTTAGCCAACTATCCCTTTAAATATGCAGATGAGCAAGCCAAAAGGTAATCGTTTACAAACTTTCAGACAATCTCGCTTTTAAACACGGCCCGAGCACAAAGATGGAATGGAAACCGCATGGCTCCAAATACTTACCATAGAGTTTGTTTACATCGTCATCGGCTCGCGAGATTTTGTTGTATTAGGATGAGGGGTTGGGGTTTTATTTTTCAGAAGTGAGGAAGTTCAAGTTGGTGGCTGCTGGTAAACTTCAAGTGCACAACGGGGCGTGGCAAGGAGGCGTCCTCTCGCAGGTGTGCTTGTCAGCCCCGAAGCACATGGTGTTTTACTGAAGATCAAATCGTTGTCCCTTTCCAGCCACCGAGATGACCGATGGTCGGACGATCACCACGAAAGGGAGAGGAGAGAAGTTGACTGGAACTTCCACAAAGACAGCTTTTTCTGTGACGTTCCAGGTGAGTGTCACCTGCCGGCGGGCCGGCCGCCCCGCACATCCCCGGCCCCTGGAGAGGGGACGCGATCGGAATCTAGACTGAGGGGAGTGAGCGGCCTGTCACCCAGCGTCATCGTGTCATTTTCCTCCTTCAGGCCAGGCAACTGCTCATCTCAATTTATTTACCTAGAACAAAAATTAATAAGAAAGAGATCGATTGAGTTCTTTTCAGTTTTAAGGAAGATATAAAACCTTATAAGATTCTTGACCTAAAATTTCAAGTCATTTTTAAAAAATTAACCTGATCTCCTCTAGATCAGGTTAACAGGTACATATTTTTTGGATCGAACCCTAAAAGAATCTATTGTCTGATCAAAAATATATTTTTAAAATTTTGATTCAGTCACGAAGCATCTGTTAAGAGCCTGTATCTATGTACCTGCTTTGTCATTAGAGAGAGGGAGGTGACGAAAATCAAATGCAGATGTCAAAGCTTGGCTGTCTCAGGGACCTCCTCGCTCATAACAGGGACGAGTAAAGCTGGCGGGTGTGGGAGGTAAGGAGTGATGCTGGTGGCGAGAACTAACGGGTGTCTCCGGGAAGAAGTCAGCTGTCACTCTGCAGAAATGAGACCCCGAATACTGTAAGGACTTCCCCGAGGTCAGGAACCCAGAGTTTAATGTTGAAAGCAAATTCACCAAAAATCCGCTGTCGCCCTGAGTCAGCCTGACCCCTCCATAGCTGCCATGGGAGGGGTACACGGCTCCAGGGGGAAGATACACACGTGTGTAAGTCAGTGACCAGGAGGGAGGAATTGTGGGTAACTACAGTGTCTAACAGCGACTATTAAAGCGCTTTTGATTTCAGCTGCTTTTGTCATCGTTTGAAAATCTCTCTAAGATCAGTATATTTCCATCTTCTTTAGATCCCTAGAGGACCTGGTTGGATCTTTGATGTTTCTAGATCTTGCCAAGCCTCGGGGTCTTTATTCTGAACCCTGTTACCCTTTGTGGCACTAGAGAGATAGAAAGTAAGCGATTAGGAAGCATTTTTATCTTGATCCCAGGAAATAATGCAAATTTCTTTTTCTGTCTCTTGTTTGGAAGATATAGCCATTGATGAAGACAAGAGTTTACCAAAGAAAACTTTATAATCATGGATAAAAGCTTATGTAATAAAGATTTATTGATAAATTTGCAAGGTTTTTTTTTTTTTTTGTCATTGTTTGAACAGTAAGGCCTTTTAGATAACGTAAGACGAATCTACTTTGTTTTACTCGGTTCAGATTTTTCGTAATGGCCGAGGAAGCAGAAACAGTACTTACTGAATACCTGTTTTTCATCATCTCATATAATTCTCACAACTATTTATTTTTTATTTTTTTAAATTTTCCCCCCAAATGAGAACACTTAACAACAGATGTAAATCTTTTGCTTATGGGACCTAGTTTATCAGCAGATGGTATTTTTACGATGCAGAAAGGTTTTTTTAAGGGTTTTTAAAAAAATTAATTTCAAGTATACAGTACATTGGTTAGACATTTTTATAGTTTATAAAACGATCCCCCTAATTGCTCCTTCTCTCCTCTGGGTTTCTACCTAGCCACCATAGTAATGCTGGCTGCATTCCCTCCGCCGTGCTCCCCATCCCCGTGACCATCCATCAACTACTAATTTGTACTTTATTAATCCTTCACCCCATTGCCCCAGCCCTGCAAACCCCCACCCCTCCTGTCCGTCACCAAATTGTCCTCCGTATGTATGAGTCAGTTTTTGATCGGTACTTTTTGTTCCTTAGTTCCACGTATAAGCACTCACAACTCTTTGAGACAGGTATTGCTGTCCCCATTCCATTTCCCCCCAAGGGACCAAGGCTCAGTGTGGTGGTTTGTCGCTCGAGATCACCCAGTTCAGAACGACCTAGTCACACGCAGCTCTGACCCCAGAGACCACGCTCTTTCCAGCACCCATCACGTGACTGCCCCCGTTCAGAAACATTTCGGCTTGGTGTGATTTTCAAAATATCTTTCTGAGACCGACGGCCCAGGATGGCCATGTATGCGCCCAGAACGTGGGGGTGTCTGTGATCTGGGCCAGGATCCCGTGCCAAGTTGATTGCGTTTAGTGCTTTTAAACCGATCACCTGCCATCTTTCCTCTCTAGTCGGCTGCCAAAGAGAACATCCTCATAAACCATCCTTCATATTCCCCCGTGCATCACCTCTGATTGAATACGCCATTATGGCGCTGGGCTGTGCAATTAAGAGAGAGGCTGTCAGCTGCCGGCCCGTTCTCCCTCGTTATCCTCCGATCCACTGTCCATTCATTAATTCAGTCATAATTTTTAAGATATAGCGAATAAACAAAGGTTTTGAGGAAGACAATATTATAGCATTGCCTTTTTTTTCCCCTAACTTTTTTTCAAAGGGAAGGGTCCCTGGCTGCTCATGCATTATCCCCGTGGTCTCCCATTTGAATTGCTCATGAAACACGTGACCGATGTGTAACCCTGCCTTCTTTTCTTTGTTCACACCCCCAGGTGACCGATACTCCCGAGTGGTGTTCACCTCGGCCCGAGGGGAGACCCTGTGGAGCTTACCAGCCATTAAATCCATGTGCAATATAGACAACTCCAGGGTACGTAAAGTGGACCGGCAGCCTGCGTGGCCCAAATCAGCTTGTACCTCTGTGACCGCTTTCTGCTCAGCCCGGTGTCTGCGCCGAGGACACCACTGGAGGGGCCAGACGTTGTGATCCTTTCCATCCGGGTTCAAAGTGTGTGCTTCCCCGCCTGTAACACGCACATCTTTCTGAGTAAAGCTTTTCCTCTGGCACTCCGGTCTGTTCTTGATAGTCTTTTGTAGTCTTTCAGAGCGTGTTTCCTTTCTGGATCACAGTTCTAAGACTTTGCTTTCTTCTTTTGTTCTATTTTTCTCTTTCCCAATCTGTTTTCTTTGTTCACTGCATTTCCCCCTGAGGCATCTGTCAGCCTCTCGATTCTGCACTGAAATGCCAGCCTCCCTAGCAATCAATGGGTGGGTCCTTTGGGCCTTTGACCTCAAAGGAAAATCTGGGGCACAGGTGACATCACAGGGCACAAAGACAGCGTCCGTGTAAATGGCCAGACTGACCTGGGAGTCCACAGGGCCTGCTGCCATGGGAGACGGGGGTGGCACAGGAAGCCAGCACATCCTTCCTCACCTTCTCTGATGCCACAAAGGTGTCGGCGCCTCTGGCTTGGAGGCACTGTCGCTGTGCCCAGGTGGCTTCTCCAAGCGGAAGCTGCCGTCTCATGTCACCGGTGGACCCGTCTAGTCCACAGCGGCCAGGCAGAGAAGGAACTCGTCACGTGCTTGGCGTAACTTTAAGGTGTAAAATCCCTGGTTTGTTGAAAACTGAGTCACACGTGGTGCTCAGAGCTGGCGTGGCAATCCGGTGCTGTCGCCTGTTCTCATGACAGCATTTTGTAACGAAATAGGAGGCAGAAAGGACCCTGAGGTCTCATTGTGCCGCTCTAAGTCCCCTCCGAGAACCAGGTGGCTTCCCCAGGCCGCCTGGCTTTGTTCTTCGCTCTGAGAGGATCGGTTGAGTCGCGTCCCACTGAGGTGTCATCCCCAGGCAGCGGTTGGTTGTCGCAGATAAAGTGACCTGGCGAGCCTTCTGCCATGTAGGAGCTTTGCAGCCACTCTCCCCCTGTCCTCGGACGATGGCTCACCTTGGGAACCCTCCCAGGCCCCCCGAGCGCGGCGCGTTTTCAACCCTCCCTTCCCCCCACGTGTCTGTCTCCCCCTGCAGATCAGGTCGCACCCCCAGTTCGGCGGTCTCTGCCAGCGCACCACCGCGGCCTCCTGCTGCCCCAGCTGGACTCTGGGCAACTACATCGCCATCCTGAACAACCGATCGTCCTGCCAGAAGATCGTGGAGCGCGACGTGGCGCACACGCTGAAGCTGCTGCGCACCTGCGCCAAGCACTACCGCAACGGCACGCTGGGCCCGGACTGCTGGGACGCGGCGGCCCGGAGGAAGGAGCAGCTCAAGTGCGGCAGCGTGCCCCGCAAGTGCACCAAGCACAACGCTGTGTACCAGATCCTGCACTACCTGGTCGACAAGGACTTCCTGGCGCCCAGGGCGGCCGGCGACACCGCCGCTGCCACTGCCGCCGCCGCGCCGGCCCTGACATACAGCATGCTCTTCTCACCCACCGAGAAGGGCGACAGCATGATGGACATCTACCTGGACAACTTCGAGCGCTGGAACGCTTCCGACGGCGTCACCACCGTGGCCGGCATCGAGTTTGGCATCAAGCACAGCCTGTTCCAGGATTACCTGCTGATGGACACCGTGTACCCGGCCATCGCCATCGTGATCGTCCTGCTGGTCATGTGCGTGTACACCCGCTCCGTGTTCATCACGCTGATGACCATGTTCGCCATCATCAGCTCCTTGATCGTGTCCTATTTCCTGTACCGCGTGGTCTTCAACTTCGAGTTCTTCCCCTTCATGAACCTCACGGCGCTCATCATCCTGGTGGGCGTCGGGGCGGACGACGCCTTCGTCCTGTGCGACGTCTGGAACTACACCAAGTTCGACAAGCCGCGCGCGGGGACCGCGGAGACGGTGAGCGTCACCCTGCAGCACGCGGCCCTGTCCATGTTTGTCACCAGCTTCACCACGGCCGCCGCCTTCTACGCCAACTACGTCAGCAACATCACGGCCATCAGGTGCTTCGGGGTGTACGCGGGGACGGCCATCCTGGTGAACTACGTGCTCATGGTCACCTGGCTGCCGGCCGTCGTGGTGCTCCACGAGCGTTACCTGCTCAACCTCTTCTCCTGCTTCCGAAGGCCCCGGCCGCAGACCTACGGCGACAAGGCCTGCTGGACGGCGGCCTGCCGGAAGTGCCGCAGAGTCCTGTTCGCCGTGTCCGAAGCGTCTCGAATCTTTTTCGAGAAGGTGCTGCCGTGCATCGTCATCAAGTTCCGCTACCTGTGGCTGTGCTGGTTCCTGGCCTTGACCGGGGGCGGGGCCTACATCGTGTGCGTGAACCCCAAGATGAAGCTGCCGTCGCTGGAGCTGTCGGAGTTCCAAGTGTTCCGAGCGTCCCACCCCTTCGAGCGGTACGACGCCGAGTACAAGAAGCTGTTCATGTTCGAGCGCGTCCACCACGGGGAGGAGCTTCACATGCCCATCACGGTGATCTGGGGCGTGACCCCGCAAGACAACGGCGACCCGCTGAACCCCAAGAGTAAAGGCAGGTTGACGTTAGACAGCACTTTCAACATCGCCAGCCCGGCTTCCCAGCTGTGGATCCTGCACTTCTGCCAGAAGCTCAGAAACCAGACTTTCTTTCACCAGACGGAGGAGCAGGATTTCACCAGCTGCTTCATCGAGACGTTCAAACGGTGGATGGAGAACCAGGACTGCGACGAGCCCGCGCTGTACCCGTGCTGCAGCCGCTGGAGCTTCCCCTACAAGCAGGAGATTTTCGAGCTGTGCATCAAGAGGGCCATCATGGAGCTGGAGAGGAGCACGGGGTACCACCTGGACAGCAAGACCCCGGGGCCCAGGTTTGACATCAACGACACCATCCGGGCGGTGGTGCTGGAGTTTCAGAGCACCTACCTGTTCACGCTGGCCTACGAGAAGATGCACCAGTTCTACAGGGAGGTGGACGCCTGGGTGTCCCGGGAGCTGAGTTCCGCGCCCGAGGGGCTGGCCAGCGGCTGGTTCGTCAGCAACCTGGAGTTCTACGACCTGCAGGACAGCCTGTCGGACGGCACCCTCGTCGCCATGGGGCTGTCCGTGGCCGTGGCCTTCAGCGTGATGCTGCTCACCACCTGGAACGTCATCATCAGCCTCTACGCCATCCTGTCCATCGCCGGGACCATCTTCGTCACGGTCGGTTCTCTCGTCCTGCTGGGCTGGGAGCTCAACGTCTTGGAGTCCGTCACCATCTCGGTCGCGGTGGGCCTGTCGGTGGATTTCGCCGTCCACTACGGCGTCGCCTACCGCCTGGCCCCGGACGCCGACCGAGAGGGGAAGGTCATCTTCTCCCTGAGCCGCATGGGCTCGGCCATCGCCATGGCCGCCCTGACCACCTTCGTGGCCGGCGCCATGATGATGCCGTCCACGGTGCTGGCTTACACGCAGCTGGGCACTTTCATGATGCTCATCATGTGCGTCAGCTGGGCCTTCGCCACCTTCTTCTTCCAGTGCGTGTGTCGCTGGCTCGGGCCGCAGGGCGCCTGCGGGCAGATCCCTCTGCCCAAGAAGCTGCAGTGCGGCGCCTTCTCCCACGCCTTGTCCGCCCGGCCCGGCGACAAGGGACCGGGCAAGACGCCCACCCCGAACGCCTACCACGTGGACCCCAGGGGCCAGAAATCTGAAATGCAGCACGAGCTGTATGAACTGGAGCCTCTGGCGCCCCGCAGCCGGGCAGCCCCCGAGAAGGCCGCCTACAAAGAGAGCCACGCGCGCTCTGAGTATTTCAGCAGCCAGCCGAAGAACGTCATGATGCCCGTGCCTGCCACTTACGGCGGCGAGCTCGGCGTGAGCGCCCGAGACGACCCCGGCGCGGCCTTGTTACAGCCCTCGCTGGACCAGGACACCCTGTGTCACCTCTTCTCTCTGAATCAGAGATGTAGCTGCCCAGACGCCTACAGACGTTGGAAATACAGCCCACACTCCTGCCAGCAGATGGCTGACTGCTTGTGCCACCCGTGTCCCCCGCCTGCCGGCAGCTTCGTGCACGTCCAGAACGGCATGGCCCCTCTGCAGGCTGCTCGCCGTGGCCCCGAGGGCTTCGTGCACCCCCTCCCACACGTCCAGCCTTGCCTCTGCCAACGGGGCGGGGCGAAGCTCTCTGCAGTGCAAAATTCCCTGCCCGGGAGCCTGTTCCTACCCGCAGGGCAGCGCGTGCAGCAGGCCCAGGAGACGCCCGGCCCGGCCGGCCCAGAGCCATCGGCGCCGTTGGCCTGCAGAAGCAGTGTGGCGTCTTTGCACAAAGCGTGTTGCGAGCCTAAGATGAACACAGGGGGACCCGGGAAAAGCAGAGACCCCAGGAACCCGGAGGGCGGTGGCGCAAGGGCTGACATCCAGGATTGCGCTTTGCTCAGCCAGCCCGGCAGGGCGGACGGGGCTGCCGAGCCCGGCCCGCCACAGTCCCGCGTCGCTGGGAACGCAGAACGTGTCCATCAGAGCGAGTCCCGACCGACGGGGAGCCTTCCGACGGGGGAGGCCCATCCCGGGTGCTGCCCCGACGACCCGCACGGCTGCGGCGGGATCGCGGGGCTCGGCTGCGGTTCCGGGGACGGTCAGGTGCAGGACGCCGACGCCGGCGCGCCTGCCGCGCCCACAGGCCCGGAACATTCTGGGGAAAGCTTGTTGATAAAAACACTTTAATAAATGGAGCATTCAATCCGGACCCCCATGCCTCCGTTGTTCCCCCTGAGATGGAAATAGAACCTAGAAGTTCAGAGGGGAGCCCACACAGTGATACGAGGACGTGTCACGGTGTGAACAGGTCACATTCCACGCAGACAATCAGCAGTCTCGTATCTGATGCGTGCTGGCTGGTGGTTAGGTTTTACCTTTTCAAACATATGTTTGTCTTTTCCATGAATACCCAGCTTTAAATATCATTCTCTCTCCCCTCCCTCGGTGGGAGGCGGGTTTAGAGTGTGAACCGCCCAGAAGTTTCCATTCTCCCCATCAGTCAGGTTGACCTGGCAGCCTCAGCCCTCATCCCTGCTGTCGGGATGCGATCAGGATGTTTGATCGCGCAGCATAAAGACGCATTCTCATAGCATCACTTCCGATGGGATCCAGGAGCTACACATTGAAATGTGTATTTCGGGCGAGGCCTCGTTTTAAAATCAGCTGCCAATCATTTTAATGGTGCGTTCCACCTGTCTGCACGAGCAGACTTTGCCCGAAGCCACTGACACGTTTACACCCAAATCGGTATCTTTTTCCGCATTAGCCAGAAGGCAGGGTCAGAGGAGGGGGCGGGGCTCTGGGAAGGGCTGCGCCCACCTGGACCCCAAGGGCCACCGTTCGGATGGCTGCATTCTCCTGGGTGAGTGTCTCAGGACCCGCCAGGGTGGTTTTACTGTGCCGCTCACACCTGGAAATGCTGGTGAGCCTTCGGGCGGCATCTTAAATGACACCTGGGTGCCTCGTGTGAGTTCAGGCCACAGGGATTGAGCTTTCTGGGTCAACTTCAGATGACACAGCTGTCCCTGCAGAGTGTCATTTGATACCGTGTGTGCGTTTCTGCTTCTTCTGGGGACAGTTCCTGCCGCATCCTGCCCCCCCACACACACACCCTGTCACTTCATACCCCCCATCACCCCCACCTCGCCCCGCCCCGCCCCAGTCTGCCCCCAGTTCTGTCCTCTGAAGAAGACTGGTGGGAATATTTCTGAATAAAACATTCTTCCCAAAAGTCATTTTCGTTATTTTCTAAGCAAAGTTTTCCAAATTAGATCCGCATACTTCTCAGGGCCCGAGAAGAGCTTTCGAGACATGGCAGGGTCTGTGGTCCACCGCCTGCAGCCCACCTCCCCCGAGCCACGTCGCCCAGCACCTTCACAGCAGTTGCTGGGCTACCTCGGTGACGAGGGGTTCGCTACGGGACTCCCGTGGCTGAGCCCGAGCTGTGGTCCTGTCCCAGCATCGTCCTGTCTCAGCATCATGGTCCTCGGTATGCTCTGATCCTTCTGCCACAGGGCATCTTAAGAGAGATTTGAAAACAGCAATTGTGTCCTGCCACCCAAACCCCCAGTTCACGTCATTGCTGGTCTTCCCCTGACCGGGTTTTAAGCAATTAAAACACCAATGAGGCAGTGAATCTGGAGAAGTAATGTCGGTGAACTCCCCACTGGAGCGAGCGTAGGACCCAAAACAGGCTCCTCGCAGCCCAGGACGCAGGACCAGCCGGAGGCGGCTGGGTGGCCCTCTGTGAGATGGAAATAACTTTGGCTTGAGCATCACTGAGGACTCTCCAGCCCCTTAGAGGGAACTAAAGCCCCCAGGGCTCGCTTCCCTGTTCTGCCCCAAGCTCGGTTCTCACGCTGATTTTGCAGAGCACACAGGTCAGTTCCCATCGCACCGAATCCCGCCAGGTACACGTGGGGAAGCGGGGACAGGGGACACTTGGAAATGGGATTCATGATCTCAATGCCAGGTCATGTTTCTCTTCTGAAATATGTCACCGTGAAGCTGGCTAGGGAAAACTTAGCGACCCACAGGCACTTTTTTTTTTTCCTGGTGTGGACACAAATCGAACTTGAAGGCAACAGGAGAAGCGAACGTCTTCACGGACAGTCCAGCCTGAAAGCGTTCCCCGTGAGCTCAGTGTCAGGAAAACAGAAATTTAGGAAGGAATCACCCGACCCTCGAATGTGGCGGGAACCTTTTCGCACTGATTTCATCGAGACTTTGGACTCCAGAGTGACGATTAATACTTTTCATACAGGGGTTTTTCAAAGAATTTGTTACCTGGGATGAGAACGCTTTTTTTCTTTCTTTCTTTCTCTTGCTTGCTTGCTTGCTTCCTTTCTTTCTTCCTTCCTTCCTTCCTTCCTTCCTTCCTTCCTTCCTTCCTTCCTTCCTTCCTTCCTTTTTTCTTCCTTCTTTTCTTTCTCGCTTCCTCTCTTTCTCTCTCTCTCTCTCTCTCTCTCTCTCTCTCTCTCTCTCTCTCTCTCTCTCTCTCTTTCCTTCCTTCCTCCCTTCCTTAATTCCTCATTACTGGGCAGCAAAATAGCACTATTTCTAGTTCTGTTTCACAAGGAAATTTCACCCATTGTCCTAGAGAATTGAAGAGCAGATAAGACTTCAGTCACACTTAAGGGAGAGCACTTTCCCTGCGAAGTACTTGTAGCTGGCCGCGGGGAGGGATTGTCGCTACAACAGAACCCGCCTCTGAGGTTTGGGTCGAGTGACCACACTTCTTACTTCTTCCCTGCAAGGTCACTTTTAAAATTCCTACTTGATTGAAAAGCCGATAGGCCCAGGGCACAAAGTTTTCGCAGAGAAGAGCTGTATTGTTTGAAACCACAGCTGCATCTGGGTGTATTAATTTCTTGCGTGTAATTGCTGTGAAATGCACATCCTCCCAAAAGATGTTCTTTCAAGTTATGCGAAGCTGTTACTACATTAAATTTATTGACAGCAAGTTATGTCCCAGCCTTAATCACCCCAACTTTTAAAAGTTTTGCAACGGGGAATGCAAAGAGTGGGTTTTATAAACGTCTTGTTCATTCACGTTGGGTCTCACATGGAAACCATCTTTCCAACAGCAGGTCGGACAGTCTTTGAATGAAACAGGAGGAAAGAATGACTTCGAAAACAGCTGTGTCTTTTCTCTTAAAGAGAAGGGTCATTTTAGAAGGAAAAAAAATTAAGCCTATGATTAAAAACATTCAAAGGCTCAAATGGATTTTTCCCATAAGATTCAGACAGAGCCATGAAAGCAAGAATGTGTTGAAATCACGGATCACGTGAGTTTTTTTTTTTTTTTTTTTTGTAATGCAGAAGGAACCATTGCAATTAAATACCCCTTTTATGCCCTAGTGGCTGTTTCCAAAATATCTGCTGGCACCTAGTGGCCCTCCAATCATTGTCGTTAAAGTGATGTACAGCGTTTTTTTGTAAAACATCCACGTTCATTAATTTTTGATTTTCTATATGAAGAAGTTTCATATCTTTGCATTAAATATATAGGAGGAAAAAAGATAAGTAGTGAATATCTGTGGTTGATGAATAGAATTTCTTGTACCTTTTATACTTAACGGTGTTTAAATTGCCCTAATAATTACAGATTTTTCGTGCCCCCCCAAGAAAAGGCTGTAACTTCTCTTTCATCGGCCTTAGAAACCACAGCGTGTGCACAGATGAACTCAGTAAGCTACCAGGACCACAGTGTCCATCAGCTCCTCTAAGCCATTGCTCAGAGTGTGAACTTGACCACACAAGTGCCAGCGAGGGCTTCGTTGGCCAGCTCGCAGAGCCTGGTGGATATTTGCTGCCCCACGTGAAAGGGAGGCCTTCCTAAGACTTGGGGTACCAGGGTACTCATCTGAGTTTTAGGGAGGGGCATGGATGAAGCAATGATATTCGCGTTCAGAAGTCCAGGGACAAGAAAGGGTTTCTAGGAAGGGTTTCTTCCTAGCCTGGATAGTCTTCAAGGGTTTAGGGGAACCTTGAGAACTATATCCTTTTAATTTTGAATAAGAAGGTAAGTCGATGGCCCCAGTCGTGAAGAGGAGCTAGAGCAGGTGTCTTCTCAGATTTAAGCCAGCGTTTGAAATAGCAGGCAACACCTCCACCGTTCTCCCGGACAACAAAAATGCGATGTTAATGATTACTTATTGTGCTTCTTATTAATGACTCTGACTGTCACAGTAAAACTGGAGTTGTGCTCAAATCAACCGGAATAGCTAACCTTAGACATTTTCCCTTCTAATCGTATTCTTTCCACGTAGCTTCCTGTAACGTAATTTATATCTTTAAAAAAAAAAAAAAATGAAGGGGACAGATTATTTTCAGCAAATAAATAATAATAATAAATTTAAAAAAACAAAAAATAAAACAAATAAAACAAAACAAAAAATAAAACAAAACAAAACAAAAAAATTATTTTCAGAAAAAATAAAACAAATAAAAATTAAAACAAAACAAGAAAAATATTTTCAGAAAAATAAAAATAAAACAAAAAATAAAACAACAAGAAAAAGATTATTTTCAGAAAAAATAAAAAAAAGAAAAAGATTATTTTTCAGAAAAAATAAACAAAAAAATAAAACAAAACAAAAACCAACTTTTCCCCCCCTAACCCAGTAAGATTTGGTTTTAATTTGCAACGCAGTGGCAGTCAGTAAAATCTGCCCAACCTCTATTAATTGGACATTTTTTGGTCAGTGGAATGGACTTCAGCTAGAATCTAGTATTTCAAGAAGAAAGGATTTGCTAAATAAATCAATAATCGAAACGAGATTACAAAGAGTGCGTTTTTTTTTGTTTTTTTTGTTTTTTGCCTAAAAAACCAAACCTCTAAAGTTTAAAAAAAACGACATAGGGTGGTTTTTGCAACATAATATCATTACAGGTCTCACTGGTGAAGGTCCAGGAGGAGACTCTCCAGGCAAATCTGTACCAGATGTTTCAATACGAGCTGAGAAGAATGAAGTAGCATCTATTTTTAAATAGTCTTAAATGTGCTCTTTACTCCCACAAGTACCAATATCCTAGCTTGGAAGCGGTATGTCTACAAGGTGACTTCTGTCCTCTGCATCCTGGCAGCCGTCCAACGCTCCATTCAGTGACATGCAAAGCCACAAGCTTTGTGTTCCCTCCGGCAGAATTTCTTTTTGGGCAGAGATCTGAGGAAAGGCACATGCTCACCCAGGTTGAAGTTCACTGCTATTTGCTTTTTTCAACAGTTTGATCTCTTTACCTTTAGTTTTCTGAAAAGTGTATGTCCTATTATTTATTAGGCATCTATGTCAGACGAGACCTGGTATATTCTAATTGATCACGGGTCGCTGAATAATTCTATCACAGACCTGAACTTGAATTTCTTTGCCCTATCCTGAAAAGGACCCCAAAAAGTTCCCTGGAAAGAACCCTGGGCTCCAATTGGCAGATGAGGGGGGCGGGATTTCCTCCAGCGAACGGCTTCCCTGCCAATCACGGCAGAGGATACAGCACTTTGTAACTTTCTACACATCATCATGGGAGCGTGAGCGGAGGTTAGCAAAGCCATCTCTGGGAAAAACCTGCTCCTTTCTCCAAATCCTCGACATCGTTCAGAAAACCAGCGGGCACCAATCCTGCCCAGGAAACAAGAACTGATTTTCTCATCTGTGGGCTGATTGTCACACCCCCACTGGGGTGGACGATCTCACCGGAAGTCCCTTTGGAGGTGGAGGGGAGGTTTTTCTATTTCCTGTGTTTTGATATTGTATTTGAGTCTTGGGAAAATCAGGTTGATGGGTCTTTTGAAGCAGTTTGAATCAGCCTAAAGGGGACTACAGGTGACCTCATATGCTGGCACCGTATAGCTCCTGGGTGGGAGGCACACCGGCACCAAAATCACCACCAGCATCGGTCACCCGGTTATAATCCATCGTCTGCCTTTCTCGAGAGCAGGTGTCCGTCAGCAGCCTGCCAAGCTGAAGTGACCCGACTTCACAGAAAGCTCATTGCATCAGGGCACGGAGGGGGCTTCCGATGACGAGCCTCTGCCTTCGAGCGAGTTACAAAGCCAGACCAGTGCCCCGCAAGCAAAAACGGATTTGCAAAGTAAGCAATCGCCCAAGTAAAACCTTTTAATTTTTTTTTAAATGGGAGATACGAAAAATGTTGAATCTACGATTCAAACGGTCTCAAGCAGTTTAGAATCCGCCCCGTACGCAGCAGCCAAGGCCTCAGATAAAAATCAGGGGGATTCAGAGTGTAAAGAACAAAGACCTGGGCCATCGAGCGAGACAAGCTCTTTCTGATGCCTCGGCTTCCTCATCTCCTAACTGAAGAAAGCCTGAAATGAGATCAGACGTGTGAAAGATGCTACAACATAGGTACCAGCATCCCAACGCTCACTAGACTCGTCAGAGCAACCAATGAGGGGGCCGTATACAACATCTGAGGATGGTTAAAACCTCTGTGACTCGTGACAACCCACAAGTCACGACGAAATGAAACTCCTGTCTTCTGGAGACTTCCTCATGCTGTCTACAGTTCAAGGCGGAACTGGGGCCTCTGGAATGAAGGGAGGATGAGCAAAGGACGGTCTGGATCTAGAATGACTGTCTCACCCAGTGACGCGTGGAAAGGGGAATGTGTGGGCCATTCATGGGTGTCCCCCCTCACCTGCCAATTTTAACAGCCTCTCCGGATTTCGAAAGCTTCCCCCCATGAGCTGAAATCTACCTTTAGAACACGGCCTCGCAGCATCCCCTGCCCCAAGGCTGCTGACACGTGACTCGGCATCTACCAATCGGTTGAGTGGAAAGTGATGACGTGAGCAGGGATTGGGGCCTTTACCTGCCAGCGCAGGTGATTCTGGGCTTGCAGGTGGCGGTAGCTCTCCCATCGGGTGAGGTGCTGGGCTTGATGCTGGAAGCTTGAAACAAGTGTCCGCAGCCCTTGTGATGACATTTCGGTGAGTTTTCGAAAATCCATCAGTACATCTGCTGGATTTTGTCATTCTCAGCTCAGAAGTCTGGTCAGCATGACACGGGGACACTGTGGGGAGAGGCCGAGGTTCCTGACAGTCTCCTGAGTGTCTGCCTCACATGAGGAACGGAGGAGGGAGTGAGACGCGGGCCAGGTGCCGGCCTCGGCGCTAACACCTCGCCTTCCCGTCTATAAGGCCAGCGGGTCCCAACATGATCAGGGATTTCCCTGGGGCTTTAAATTCTACCCAGAAGCCATTGCACCTTCTATTTATTTATAAGTATTCTATCTAAATACCCTAATCATACCGTCAGGACCTCATAACTTCTGAAACACCCAAATACTGAGCACCCCAGAGATTTCCCCGGGAGACCCGCCCTTCGAAGGAGAATGTGGGTGGCGGGGGATGAGAAGATGTCGTTATTGTCCTTTCATTCCCTTAAGAGAGGATGATGACCTCGTGACGGCCGAGCTGGGCAGTAACGTCACGGAGACAGAGGTTCGGCCGGGTCCCGGGTTCCGTGTCCACCGTCCTAACGGGAGCTGGACTCGGGGGTCTGACGTACAAAGAAAATTCTAGCAATGGCAGCGTGCTGTGCACTAGGGGAGTCAGGTCTGAAGGAAAAAAAAAAAAACCTGAGACAGAGTCCCATCTGCCGGGACAGTTCGGGAGAGCCGCCGTCTGCTGGCAGGTGGGCGTCGGGCCTGGGGTGGGGGTCACCCTGCAGAGGCCATGTGGGGCTAGCTCTGTGTCCGGCTCCCTGGGGTCTCCACTTTCCAGGAAGCAGCTGCTCCTGTCCATCCCGCACCTGCCCAGGCTGCCTCCGGAGGCCCCACGAAACTCACGGGGGCCGGAAGGCGGAACTGGGGGGTCCCCGGGGACAGGAGGAGACAAAAGGGAGACAGGGGTAGCACTGGGGGCTGGAGGGACCAGGCTGGGCTCCCCACAAGTGTACCCCAAGCTGGGGGAGTCCTTCCCCTCGGCCCACTGCTGCGTCCTCGTCCTCGGTGGGGCTTCCCACTGGACAGGGGGGGCCTGGGGCCTGATGCGGAAAACAGCTGGAACCCCAGCTGGAACCCCCTGGCATTCACACTCGCTCGGATTTCACGCCGCCGTGTTCGAGGATTAGGAGGAGCAGGGGCAGATGGGATGTTGCTGGCATCAGAGACCTTTCCCTCCCCCGGGGGCTGCCCTCAGTCGGGCCCTTTCCTCCGTGTCCCCTGTCCCCACCACCGGGCCCACCCTTCCCTGGGGAGCTCTCTGGGTCTGCAGCGTCCTGCAGTCAGGGGCCCAGCCCGGCGGGTAGGCTCTGGCTGTCCCACAGGGAGAATCGGGGTGCTGGCCACAAGCAGGCGGTGCCGGGGGCTGTGGGAGGCGGGAGCAGTGACGGAGCGTGTGCACAGCGGGCACTTGGAAGTTCGTTCTGCTCTTTCGGGCCCGCCTTGTCCATGCGGACACGACACCATCGACCGCCAACTCGTGCCGTGGGGAGCGAGGCAGAAACCTGACCCCCAAGTTCGGCCTGAAGGCGACCCGCCATCCCGAACAGCACCAGGGCAGGGCCAAGCTGGGGTTGCAGGCGGGGCCCCATTTCAACAAGTTCCAAATGAGGTCTAGTGCCTCCTTATTCGTTCTTCGTTCTTTGTTATTCGTTATTCATTATTGTTTATTCGGAGCGAGGTCTGTGGCTGGCAGCAGTGGCCACGCTCTGCACTCGTGTGAGATGCAGGATCATCGCAGGCCCCATCTCCTCCCCACAGCCTCAAATCTTCCTTTTACAAGATCCGCAGGGATTCGCAGGTACTGTAACCTCTGAGGAGCACTAGGGAGCTGGGGAGCCCTCGGTCTCGCCTGGGGAGCTCGAGAGGTTGGCCTATGGCCCGGGCATCAGGCTGTTTCTGAGACCTTAAGGTGACTCAGAGGTAGCCACGGAGAGAGCCGCTGGTCTGGAGGGAATGGCGGCCAGCGTCGCTGACCCTTGTACACCAGTCACCCCTGCAGTCAGCCCACACCATCGGTGGGACGCTGTCAGAGGTGAGAGAGAGAGAGAGAGAGAGAGAGAGAGAGAGAGAGAGAGAGAGAGAGAGATGGAGAGAGAGAGAGAGAGAGAGCAGGACACTGCACTTAGCAGCGCACGCATGTCACACACACACACAGCCAGCATCGGCTAGAGAGCAGAGACCAGCTACCAGGGTTACAGCACAGGTCACGGACACGTTCAAGCCCCCCAAACAGGGCAGTGAGATTTGGGGGTGGAGGGGACCAGGAGGGAGGTTGGGGAGGGTTGGAGTGGGGGTCACGGGCGTGGAGGGGGCCGGGGCAGCATGGTAGGGAGGCCGGGATCTGGGGGGCTATGGCCGTGGGGAGGGGAGGGGAGGGGTGACTCGCTCCTCCTGGGCTTCGGTGGCTGGGGAATGAGCCCCAGAGAAACGAATGTCCCAGAGGGACACGTCTTCAGGCCCCGGCTGGACCAGGTGGGCGCCGGGCCCCGAGCTGGGTGCATGGGTTTGTTCTCTCTGTCTGGCTGGGTCCTGGGGTGACAGTGGTGCCCTGCGTGCCCCATCCCCCGCCCGGTCAGTGCTGGTGGAGGCGCCCAGGACTCAGCCAGCTGCACCCATCAGTGGCTCCGGGGCGCGTCGAGTCCTGCCAGGCTCAGCTGTTGACAAAACCCAAGTGGCCACCAGAGTCTGGCCACCGTCTTTCCTGTGACTCTCCTGGGCTTTCCTTCCTCCTGGGGATGGCAGGAAAGCGTATTTTTAAACCTCCCATCCCCACGGCCTTTCCTTCCTAGGAGGAAATAATCTCATCTCATTGTGGGAAGTGAAAGGCAAGGGGTGGGGGGTGGTTTGGGAGGGAGAGCAGGGATGCCCAGGGGAATATATGTTTTGGGTACAGCAAAAGTGAAGGCAGAAGGTGACCCCGAGACCCCAGCCGAGCAGCCCCCTAGCCTGTCCGCCTGCCTACGGCTTCTAGCGGGCTCCCCGCCGTCCTTGCTGGCCCCATCCCAGCCCGGGGACCCTGCTGGACATCTGGGGTTCGCGTTCACGGCGCTGAGGGCTGCTCTGTTCTCTCTCCCCCCCACCCCGCAGGGGGACGTCAGATGGAGGGGACGCGTCCCGTCCACACCGCGGGACACGATAGTTAAGCCTTTCGAGGGGAGGATGCTTGTGTACGTTAGGTTAAAAAGTATGTGTTCTCACGTAAACAACCGACCAGTTCCAATATCTCCCAGGTATTTGGTCTCATTACTTAGATAACCACCTGTACCAGAAGCGCTCTCTGGATGTTTTCATGCATAAGCGAGTTTATTATAAATATAGAATAAACAAGCACATCTGTAATAAACAAGTGTATCTATGATCAACAAGTGTATATAGACATATATAAAAAACGTTTTAAAATGTAGGTGTCAGAAAAAGATAGGGTCTTATCCACCCTGTCTTTTTATCTCTCACATGATAACTTAGAATGTTCTACATAGAATGTTCTACATAGATCAATGTCACTTTTTCCAGTGACTAAATAGTATTTCATTCAATGGCTATACGACCACCTTCTTCGCTTGTCACCAGCAATGGAGACTTAGGTCATTTTCAGTTTTTTGATGCTGTTAGAATCAAATCAATGAGCACACATAATGAAAGTATATAGATTTTAAAAGTAAAATGAACAGACTCCACTTTACTCATTGAGAAATGGAAGAACCAGTAAGATGTGTCTTTCTAATCTCTTAAGAATGAGGCTAAAAAAAAATGATCATTGGTTGGTGACACTCTCGGGATGCTCAGTGGAAGATGATGCTTTTTTCCAGGCCAAGTGTCTTCTGAATTAAGCCTGGAGGTGTGATCTTGAAAACTTTAAACTACGAAGATAAACCACCAAGAACAGGAACCAGCAAAAACAACAAAGTGAAGAAATAAATCTCCTAGAAAAATTGGATATTAAAGTTAGCAGATATAGATTCTTAAAGAGATACGTTTAATATTATTACAAAAACTTAAACGTGAAGTTGAAACTGCGAGAAAAGAATACACTTAGTATATTAAAACAAAAACCTAGATCCTTTGAAAAATAAAATTCTTCTAGAAATAAAAATATAATAGCCAGGGCATGTAAAAACACAATAGAATATAATGAATCTAGTTACAAAAAGAAGAGACGATGGAACTGAAGAAAGTATTAACAATTTGGTGTGAAGAAAAAAGAAAAGATAGAAAATATAAAAAAGAGAAATGGATGACATGGAGAATCGCGTGAGATGATATAACGTATTTATAATTGGAGCTCTAAAATGAGAAAGTAAAGATTGGAAAGAGAGGCACTATTCAAAGAGTTTTTTTTTTCTTCTTCTTTTTCTGAGATTGCTTCTCAATTGATAAAAGACATGAGCCCTTAGACTTGGGAACTTGTAAAGCATAAGCGGGATAAATAAATTGATACGAAGATACTCTCATCTCTTTTTATTCTTGTGCCGAATGCAGTCATAGCAGCAGCTATGGAAATACTTTATTTTTATTTTCTATTCTTTTTCAAAGTATTGCATAGCTATGGCCTGTAGAGACGCAAAAGTCAAGACTTTGCCGGATGAGAAGCTGCAGGGTAAAGGCGAGGGCGCCCGTTCAGAGCCGGCTTGCGTGGCGGCAAATGGACGGCTAAGAGCCTGGTCTCTGGACGAGGTGGGGTCCCTTCCCGCCCCGTGTCCCTAGAGCAGGTGTCTAGGACATCTGCTCCGGTTCACAGGCAGCTGCGCTTTAGAGGTTATTCAATGGGGCCCGAGAACAAGAAGGTTTCCCGATGTGGGGGGTGGGGGTGAATCCCAGGCTGCAAGCTCAGTGATGCCCAAACTTGACCTTGAGTCTCAGGATGAGTGGAGACGCCTCCGGCCTCAAGTGACAGGAGCTGGGATCGGGGAAGGGCCGGGGGCTGTGGGAGATGGGTCCCCGTTAGCTGTGGGTCCTGCTGTCCCCCCTCAGTCCCTGAAGTTCAAGTGGGTGTGAGTCCGCGAATGGAGTGGGTGCGAGGCACCTCTCAGAGTCCCTGGGGCCTCGCTGCCCCGCTGCACTGTCGGGGTGAATGCTCTGAGGACACACGTCCTGTCCGGCCTGACAGGACGGACACTTACAACTGGAGAAGAACTGAGCTGATGATTGGCTCCTAGGTCTCTTTCTTACTTTCTGGTGGAAATTTTGGGGTGGCTGTGGTTTCCACCAGGGCTGTGGGGTCCAGTAAAAGGACGGTGGCCAGCAGGAGTCAGAAGTCGTGGGTCAGGTCCTGCTTCTGTCACTCGGCGTCTGGGCTCTGTTTTCTTAATGAAGAGGCCTTTTCTAACTGGGAGCGGAGTCTGCCCCATAGGGTGCAATGGTGACCCAGGAGAAGACTTTGACCTTGACGTTGAGGTTGTCCCTGACTGCCTTAGGACTTCTCAAAAATAAATATGTAAATAAAGGAATGAAGGCTGAACTTTTCATGTTTGTCAAAATGCACCGCGGGTGACAAAAGATAGAAAAATGCATAACACAAAAAACTCATTGGTGGGTATTATGGATTAAATCGTTAATTAAAAATTAATTAAAAGTTAATTAAAAAGACACAAGGCATCCTGACCCTCAGGCCCTCGGAACGGGACCTTGCTCATCCGAAAACTGGGGTGTCGCAGGTGTCGTCAGCCACGTTAGGATGAAGATCGGCGTCTAGGTCTCCTCACCTGTGTCCTGTCACGATGGCCACGTGAAGACCGAGCAGCATGAAAGAATGTCACACAGGACAGGGGACTGCAGCGAGGCAGCCACCGGCCGGGGAACGCCAGATTGCCGAAGGACCGGCAAGAGCTACAACAAGGCAGGGAGGGTCCCCCTGTAGCGGGAGCGTGACCTTGATCTTGGCCTTGATGTTGGCCTTGGCTTTGGATGTCTGGCTGCCGAGACAGTGAGACGGTTCATTTCTGCGACGTGAAGCCACCAGGGCGGGGGGGGGGGGCAGTTGGCCGCAGCCGCCTTCCCGGTCTAGTTCTGGCCCGCACTGAGGGGGGCTCGCCTGCGCACACACGGACACCAGCCCCGAGGGTCTTCGCTCCTGTTGGGCACCTGCTGGGAGAGGCGGGCCTGGGACGGGGCCCTGAGCGGGTCCCGGGAGCAGCTCGGGGCCGTCTGAGAAGGGTCTCGAGGTCCCACTTGGCACAAAGGGGAGGTGACTGTGACGTGGGCGGCAACCGATGGCCCTGCAGAGGGTTTCATTTGGGGTGCAGGACAGAGCCACTTGCTGGGCTCAGAGCCACCCTACCTGCCCCTGGGTGTGGAACCCTCATGAGACCGCCTGTGGTCCCTACACTGGGCCTTGTGACAGGAGTGACTGGGGCGGGGGCGGAGGGAGGTCACCACGCCCCCCTCCCTCACGGTCCCCTTTGCTTCTGTTTACATGCCTTCCTATTGTGTGTCCGTTTCCACCCACCGCCTGGAAGATCTATTCTGGAGGACCGGGACAGGGACCAGGGCTGGGTGGGGACGGCCAGAGGGAGCGGAGGTCGGTCCGCCTGCCACAGCCGGCCGTGACCTCGGCTCATCTTCCTGTCCCAGCCTCCTCTCTCTCCCAGGGGAGCGGGCCCTGTGTTCCTGCTCTGGGCATCTCATCAGGGGGAGGACAGCTCGGCTGGGCCTTGTTTTCTCTGCTTCTCTCTCGGGGAATGCTTATCTGTAGGATCCATTATGTCTAGACCGCAAACAAAGACAGTCCCTAAAGGCAACGCCCAGTCAGGGCCTGGTTTAGCGTCTCCTCACGTCTCTTCTCCCGCTGGTGGGCCCCGCACACTGGCCCCAGGTGTCTGCAGCCCCCGCAACCCCCCGCTGGGTCTCTGCCACGCTGAGTGTCTCTCCCGCCACTGGGGAGTCCTCTGCCATGCCAGTCAGCAGGTTGGGGGTGTCTTGCCTCGTTCACCAACTCTCGTGCGTGCCCTGCTCTGAAGGAATCAGCCAGTCATCATGCTCGTTGGGTGTGGGCCTTGACTCTGTGCCTGGCAGGCTCTGGGGGCATCGGCCGGCAGCCCCCGTGGAGAAAAGAGACCCCGAGAGGCAAGAATTTAGCTTTAGCCGACTCAGGCCGCGTCTCCTTCGGGGCATCCACACCTGGTGGTCCACAGACTCAGGAACGTCAGACCTGAAAGGTGCTGGGAAGTCACCTGACCTACGCGACCTCAGCCCATCACCTTACAGAGAGGGAAATCGAGAGAGAAGTGAGCTGCCCAAGGTCATACGTCAAATGTCCCCTCCGAGAGCTGCTCCAGTTCTCACTGCTCTTTCCGCGTCCTCCTTCCTCCTTAGAATTTATCAGTGGGACAGAAAAGGCAACAAAACGAAAATAGACACGTGGGACTGCATCGAATTAAAAAGCTTCTGCACAGCAGAGGAAGCCATCGGCAAGATACGAAAGGCAACCTGTTGAATGAGAGACGATATTCGCAGACGATATTTGAATGGAGAGGGTCTTGTCCTCTGTGACGGTCATCACTTCAGACACTCTCCAAAGCAGGACGGAAAAAATGCAGACACTACTCTGGCCCTCTGACCCCGTTCGCGGCATGGGGACACCGGTCTTTGGCCCCGGTCCTTTGCAGTGACTTTGGTCATCAGATTGGCAAGGAGGCTGCTGGCTGGTCCTGGGTTGAGCGCGCAGAGCACATCCATGTGCACTAAAATGGTGCATCCACCTTTGTTTCCACGCGTCGCTGGCAGCTGTCACGTATCGGACGGCACGAGTCTAAGCAAACACATGCTTTACATTGTAATAACTAGAGTGAGATGCACCCCAGGAGGTCTGCGTGAGCATGTTTTCTCACAAACAGTGCCCGTGTTCCCACATCCTCACCAACATCCCTCGATTTTTGCCAAACGATGAATAGCAGTGTCTGATGGTTAGGTTCGCGTTGTACGGCCTTGGTTAAGGTGACCACATTTTTGTGTGTTCGTCGGACACTTGTTTTTTCCTCCTCTTCGCTGTGCCTATTCTTATCCTTTTTTATTTATTTTTATTTTTAAAAATTTCACTGGATTGGCTTTCTCCTTCGATCTCTTGGGGCTCCTCTGTCTTCTGGGTGCTTACACGTGTCCCAGGTGGCTCCTCCCTCCACAGTGAGAGCAGGTGTGCCCGTCACTCCCCGTCACCACAGGGGCCAACGGTGGACATTCTGGATGTGGAAGCAAACCTCCGAGCCTGCCCTCAGCGTGCGCCTTCCGTGGTAGTCACGGTGGCCCGTGTGATGGCCTGTCCTCTCGTGCCCCCAGAGCTCGTAGTCTGGCCTGAGCTGTTGAGTGACAGTCACCTTGGACTCGAGTGGAGCCCTGCTCCCAATGAGTGAATGGGGACGAGCATTGCGATGACGAGTGACATCCAAAGTGGCCTGGGCTGTCTCGTTGGGTGGTGATCCCTTAAGCCAGGATGGTTGGGGGCGGGGAGCTTCTGGGCGCAATGCCCAGGGGATTCCCACAGGGTGGATGGTGAATGATACGGCCTCAGATGACCTTTGTAGTTCCAGCGCTGAGTCCACGCCCTTCCTTGCTTTGTCCCCGAGGAGCGCTGGGGTGACTGGTACACCAGGATTTGTGTCCAGATATGAGCTACATGATCTTAGAAGATCTCTGGGTCTTATTTCCCTCACCTGTAACACGGGGATACAAATGCATGTGTGATCTGAACTTGCAGGGTTGTTGTGCGGTGTGTGTGACACACAGGGAAGGCCCCGGCTTGCCCTGCAGTGGTGTCACAAGCCATAAGGCTGCCTGTCCCCGGGCCCGGATCACGTGCCAGGAGTTTGGCTGGGACTCCACGTAGAATTACAGTAAGCCAGAGGCTCACCCAGCACATGGGCCATCCTCTTCTTATCTTCACAAGGGGTCCCCCAGAACCAAAGTTCCCTCTTTCCTGAGGTCCCCGGAGACGGCCGACTCCCTTTATCACGAGGCTGGGGGGAACGGCGGTGTGACACCTGGGGCGTCTCCGTTCCTCCTGCCTCTCCAGGTGCATCGTGGTCTTCTGTGGGGGTAACTGCAAGTGGGTGGCTTCCAAGCGGATCACGAGTCGCCCACCCCAAGTGGTTCTGAGAGGCCTGCAGACAAGAAGAAGTTTGCCATCTTATTGTTCCATGATGCGTCTGGACATTTCTCAAAGCAGGAGAGCATCTGTGCTCTGCCCACCCCCTCTTATTCTCCCCTCCAAGGTCGCACGCCCTTGACCCTCCCCAGGTCCCTTCCAGAGAGCCTGCTGCTTCACCCTTGCGCCCAGAGTCGGCTGTGAGACTCCTCGGCGGGGTGAGCCAGGATTTCGCGTGGAGCGATGTGGTTTAAACCAGGCTCTGCTACTTCTCAGCCGGAGGGCGCGGGCAAGTCACCTGACCTCTCTGACCCTCAGTCTCCTCATCTCTGGAGATGCTGACGCCCCCCTTTGCTCTGGGAATGCAACGCGATTATTAGCATAGTGCCCGGTGCTTGGGAGGCTCGTCTTTTTCTTCTTATTAATGTAATTAGTGTAATTATCGTTGCATGACGCACGTCCATGCAGCGGGCCACGTGGAGGTGAATAAAACACGTTCGCGGCTGGACGTGTTCACGGAGCATCCGTGACAGGGACATGAGTCCGACCCGGGCTGAGAGAGCGTCAGAGGGGACCCGGGGTCCCCGGGAGATGGAGAAAGGGACGGTACCAAGTGCTGGAGGAAGAACTGAAGATTCTGTATAAGGAATAGAATTTCCGTAAATGATGATTTAAAAAAAAATCATTTATACCTAGAGAGTCTGGCTAAGGTTCAAGAACGGGCTCCAATTATCAGTAAATTGATGAGCAGACTTGGAGGAATAGAGAGAAAGGTACGACGCTGTCGTCACCATGTTACTGTCCCTGGATTTCGGTGCTCCAGTGGAGAGAGGGGACGGACCAGGCCCAGGCGCGGGTGACGTGGAAATTCTCTGTACGCCGCGCTCAGACGCACCTGGTTCTGGCTCAGGCTTTGGCGAACATCTTATTGTTCAGAACAAGCTAATTGTTGGAAAACTCTCTCTTGAGGGAACGGACAGAGAATTAGAAGTCATCGAATTCAAAACCGAGTAGAAAACCAGCGAGACTGGTTAATTAATGGGCTGGACGCTCCGTTTTGGGGTCGTGGGGAGTCCATTCTCCTTTGAATGAACCTTCTAGGTTTCTCTGCGAAAGTTCTAGATCAGGCACTTGTCTGTGCGTTGCTCGTGGGAAAATAAAAGCACCTGTTGAGTCCTTGTAAGGCCCAGTTCAGACGACACTCAAGTGGCCCAATCCCTCGGGAGCGAGGTGCCCGGGCCGCCCGCCATCGTTAACGAGGGTCTGTTCGTGAGGCCGCTGTGTTCAGTTCGTGGAGGTACGAAGTGACAAGAAGGGATGAACTCAGAAGGGGCCCCCCCCCCCCGGGAGCCTCCTGTGGATGACTCTGACCATCCCACGCTGTCAGCACCCCAAACGTGGCTCTGAGCTGTGAGGCAAACTCCCATCAGCCAGACTCACGGAGGCTGATGTACAGACCGGAAGGATACCCGGGATCACCGAGGGGCCTGTTGAGTCCTTTCCCTGTAGCCGAGCTGCTTGGGAAGCTGGGGGACAAGGAGAAGACAGTCTTTAAGCTCGGGAGGAGAGCCAGGCGAGGTGAGGTGCGCTTGACATGGCTTCAGGCCAGAGTTGAAAGAAGGAAAAGGCTTTGATTGTGCGCCATGCTTGGCGGGTCCCCACGGGGTCCTACAAGGCACAGGATACCCCGCAACAAGGACGCATCTGGCCCCAGATGCTGACAGCGCTGAGGCTGGGGAGCCCCGCTCCCAGCTCTGAGAAAGACCTCACGATTCTTGCCAGGCAGAGAGTGAGTCCTCGTGGATCCGAGAGTGTTCGGAAGACTTGACGTCCGTGCGTTTGACTCGCAGGTCTTCTCTGCCATCGGACGTCCTCAGCGTTGTCGCCAGGGCCTGACAGGTAAAGGTGCGTCGCCCAGCCACACCCCCGCGTCCTCTGCAGGGTGGAGGCGGGCATCGTGGGTTTCTGGGCGGGAGAAACTCACCCTTCACCCCCAAGGTCCTGGGAGAGGGACCATGTGCCCAGAGGAGCTGTCCCATTCTCTTGCTTCGTCCGCTGTGTCCTCGGACACAACAGCTGTGAGATGACGTCACAGGACTGTGCCCTCTTCCTCCCTCCTCATTTATGGGGCACCTGCTGGGGGCCAGGCGCCCTGCCCCATGCACTGGCCACACCCCCAGCATCGAAAACCACGCAGGAGCCGGGGAGCATTTGATGTTTACAGCCGGGACCCCTCCTTCTATTTTCAGTCTATTTTCGCCTTCACATCCGCGAAGGGGTCGCCTGGGATGTTCTAGTTGTGAGTTCACAGACCGGACACTTTTGCTACAGAACATCGGAAAGTCTTTAGCCTCTCCCTGCCTTGGGGGCCCTGTGGAGGGCTGTGAACACGGCAAGCTTTCCTCCAGCCAGGCTGCAGCCTCTGCTCCCCACTGCTGCCTGCTGCCCGTGGGGCGTCGGGCCTTCTGTCCTGGGGATGTGGAGGACGGGGGCGTCCTGGGGAGGGGAGGCAGGGGGAGAGGAGAGCGCCCAGCCCCCCCCCCCCCCCATCGCCGGCCGGTTCCTTCCAGGATCGTAAAATTCCAGGGCTGAGTCCAAGCTCCCGAAATAGAAGCGAGCAGAGAGCAAACTTCCTGGCTGCCGGTCTGTTGACAGAAGCCTGCGGTCCCCGCAGGCTCTGGTTGGGGGAGGGGGGGTGGGAGGTGGGGGGAACCTCAGTGACCAGAGGGGACCGGGACCCTGGTGGAAAGCCCGTCCCTGGAGCGGTGACCTCGGCCCACACCCCACCTGGGCGGCCCCTCCTTTCTTTAGAAAGAGATCGTCGTTTGCGTTTGTGATCTGGGGAAGACGGCGAATGACAGTGCGGGCGGCGTGGGCTGTGCAGGGCGCAGGTGACACGGCTGTGCCTCGGGGGCGGCGTGCGCGTGGACGGGGGCTGGGGTGTGGGGGCTCCGTGTCCCCTGGCGGTGGGCCGACGGGAGGTGCGCGCCTGGTTCACGCCCGCTCTGAACGCGACAGCTGGTTTATTCGACTGTCATTAGAAGTTCCTTAGCTCATCGGCAGCGTGTTAAGACATCTCCAGCTCAGCCATCGGCCTTTGTATCTGTTTATTTTTTGCTCACACTTTGTTGGGTTCGGGGAACGTCACTCTTGATGGCTTAACGGGGTTTCACGAAGACGAAGACACAGTTAAATTAAAACGATCGCTAGGTTGGAAGGCCGGGCGGCCCTGCGGAACGGATTTGCTCGCTGTGATCGGAAAGGAGATCGTGTTTACTTGAATCAGCTGGGCAGAGCAACGGCTCTCGCGTGTTGCGAATCCTTTGTGTGAGCTGGTGACACTCTTTCTCCTCCTGTGCCTCAGTTTCCTTCTTCGTCAGTCCTTCCCATAAACCCGGTTGGGGTCGAAACATCCTAAAAGAACGGGAACGGAGCAATCCAACACACGAAGTCTCCCTGGGCCACCCCCACCCTCAGGAAGAACCTTCTGGAATGTAACCAGGATTCCCTCCAATGCCGCCGTATTAGACTCGATCGAGGGGCTGCCCCCAGTGGCTGAGGAGGAGCTGGGACACTCGGGGGTGCTGGGCTGGGCTCCGGGGAGCCATCCGTGTCCTCTGCCCGGTTCCCTGAGTGTGTCCACACCCGCGGCCAGCACAGCGTGGCCTGCTGTGGGGCCGGCTCTCAGCCAGCGTGTCTGGAGCTGAGCCACATCGAGCCCCCATCGTGTGGCTGTGCGGGGACCGTCACTGCACCTCATCGGCGCCCGAGGACAGGCAGAGGCCACCCGTCAGCGCTGACGGAGCCAGGCAGCTGGCAGGGACAGCTGACTCAGGCCCAGGACACGGCGCCCCACGCGAGACTCCTGCCCCCGCTGGGGGCTCGGCCCCTTCGCCCCATTCGGTCCAGACATCCTCTGCTCAGGATGGAATCGTGTGCACTTGTAGCCCGTGTGTCTCTTCACGTTGGCCCGAGGTGGCTCAGAGACGCTCGAGGGTCTGGGTGCAGGAGCCACGCGCATGTGACTGAGGCGTTGTTTCCGTCTCAGGGTCCAGAAGCTGGTCCCAGGGGCCAGCGGCCGGCACGAGCTGGGGCGGGACTCGAACCCGGGCCCACGCTCCTCCCACCTTCCTCTCTGCTCTCCCCTCTGCCCGAGGCCCATCTCCCAGCCCTGGAGGGCACCCGGGGCACCCGGGGGTATGTCCCTAAGAAACCCCCTCCGCGGTCCAGTCTCCCAAACACCGCGACTCATCATCCGAGCCCATGTCCCACTGTCACCCTGCGCCCCGCGGGCCCGGCGGGCCCTCCGCAGACGGCCACTGTGACACGAGCGATGTTCACATAGCCTGGGGTCAGTCATGTAATTATTATTGTGGCTTTGGCCACGGTTTCCTCTCGCCCGACAC
This sequence comes from Macroglossus sobrinus, assembly GCA_004027375.1. Taxonomy (NCBI): domain Eukaryota; kingdom Metazoa; phylum Chordata; class Mammalia; order Chiroptera; family Pteropodidae; genus Macroglossus; species Macroglossus sobrinus. Next base: position 241,599 of record PVKZ01001476.1, on the reverse strand, counting down.
GACGTCTAAACAGGAACGCCAGCCTTCCTGCGTGGACATCAGTGACCCCCAGAGGCGGCTGGCCCGAGGAGTCCCTCCCCGTCCCTCCCCGCTGCTTGTGGTCTCCAAGGCTCGTTTTCGGGGCTGAGAATGAGCGGGAAACACCCAAAATAGCTGCTATGAAAGGGAAGAGAGCCACAGGAGGCCCAGTGAGTGGACGTCCCTGTAGCCCAGGACACGGGCTGTGTTCCAGAAAGCTCTCCCTGTCCTCCGCATCCACAGCGGGCTGTGGTGGCTGGCCCCGCCCCCAAGCGTGTGACACAGCCAGGGGTGGCTGGAGCTGAGCGTCCTGGCGGTCGTGGTGGCCTTCCTGCCACGCGCCCTCGTGCTGCACACGGCGTCTGCTGGTCACAGTCGTGCACGGTGGGGCTTGGTGCGGACCCGGCCTCTGGCCTGGGGTCCCCCATCTGGGTTTCGGGGAAGGTCAATGTCCTTCCCGCACGAACTCCACACCACGAACCTCCGATCCATTTTATTTCATGTATCCGCTCACTGACTGAGCAACCGTTACATAAGACAAGAACGTTCCCGCAGAGACCAAACTGAATATCGGGGTCCTTGTCGTAAGGCGACAGGCGTGGCTGGCAGGGGCCACACGAACACGCAGCCGAGCTGGACGCAAAAGCCAGGGAACAGGGAGGAGGAGAAGTGGGACCAACAGATCCGGGGGGACAGAGGGGCCCCTGGACAGCTGGCCCGGCCTAGGGGCTCCCCTGTATCCCTGGGAGGCGGGTCTGGCCCTGGTTTGAGGGGCCCTTTTCTTTAAGGGTTTTGGGAAGGAGTCCCAGCAGATTCTACCTCCTCCAGCAAACACCCCCGGGCCACCTGTCTGCCCTGCCAGGGTCCCCTGCCTCCCCGGCCCCACGCAGGATTGGGGTGGGGTGGGGGAGCAGGGCGAGGCGGGCGGGTGCCGTGGATGGGTCTCAGGAGCAGCCTCAGAAGCCAAGGTACAGATTCCGAATTTCATCCTAAACGCAGTAACGTCTCCTTTATCTATTAGCTGGAGGGCGACAGACTGAAGTCTGTGGCTGCAAGGGGACTCTGGGCGCTGCATGGAGCACCCGGAGCAGTGAGGCCATGCCCTGGGGCACGGCAGAGTCCCCACGCTGCTGGCGGAACAGGGTTGGTCTGCAGTGTGACCTCGGCCACCGCAGTGAGCCAGGTGTGTCTCAGGTGTGTCCCACCTTTAAGAATGGCAGGTCTTCGGATGGTTGAGAAACCTGAGGACTCTCTGGAAGTGCCATCCCAAGGGACCTCCACTTCTAGGGGTGCAGAGCCTCCCACAGCGGACGTGAGGACCGTCCCCACGGGTCACCCGCTACCTCCTCGTCGCCCAGAGACGCTTTCGGCCGTCACCCCTCTCCGCTGAGAATGCATCTCCTGAGCCATCATGCCGACGGGAGCAGAAACGAGACTCAGAGGCGTCGCTTAGCTCCTGTCCCTTAGCTGTGGGTATCCTGGGGACCGTGTGGCTCCGCCCTGGCTCGGGGCCATTTGATGACAGCTGCTGAGGCTACATACAGAGCCGCCACCACCTGGTTGGCCCTGCCTGGAAGCGCACCAGCGACGGGAGAATGCTGCCACCTGGTGGCCGCATGGAGAATGCCTTGTACGCGCATCTCAAAAGCGCTGTGGGGATTACGGTGGACAGTCACTCACAGCGCAGTGACACCAGCAAAGGTCAAGGCCGCGTTCGAGGAACGCATGAAGCTTTGGTTCTGGAACAAAGGGGCTTGTTTCTGACCTGCCCGTGGTGGTCACATCCACTCACAGCTCTGGGAGCTCCACCCCTCCCAGCCCCCCCCAGCATCCCAAGTCAGAGTCAGGGACAGGTACGGGACCACGCTGGGATGGAGAAGAAGTGGACGGGGACCGGGGATGGTAGTGTCACGCTGAATTTGACAAAGTCATTGACCTTGCCCAAGTCCCCCGAAGGACAGTGTGCAGAATGGCCGATCGGAGCTTCCCCGTCCGTGTGCCCCGAGCCGCCGACGGTGGCCACGCAGAGGCCCCCGGTCTCCGGGGCACGGTGTCCGGACCCTGCGGGGTGCTATGGTTTAAGGCAATGCTTTTATCTAATGAAGTTTCAGGACTGCGCGTCCCCTCACTCACTCAGCAGTGACGAGCAGAGGAGGCGCACGGTGGACAGACGGCCACCGAGGCAGAGACAACCCCAGTGCTGGCCTTTGTATCCCGGGCTGCCGAGTGTCCGACTTTTCCGTGGATGCAGAGAGGGAGACGGAAATGCAGCTGACACCCAGACACGCACCTTCCTTCCCGGAGTGGCTTCCGATGCCACGTAAAAGCGTGTCCCCCGCATGCTCCTGGGACAGGCTCAGGCCCCACACGCCACCCTCTCCCCCCAGCAGCACAGACAGAGGCCCCAGGACCAGCCGAGAAGAGGGGGCTGGAGACACGGGGAAGGTTTGCCGTTCTCTGGGCAGGAAGAGACTCAGCAGAGCTGGGACACTGTGCCAGGTGGTGGCCTGGGGAAGGTGATGCGAACAGCTGCCCCCACTCCCCGTCCTCAAGGTCCAGAAACAGAGGACCAGGGCGTTGCATCTGGCAAGATGAGGACAAATGGCCAGAGGGACAGCAGCCGGACCGCCATCTCCTGGGCCCGGATGCTTTGGGGAGGAGACGCTTTGGTAGGACTGTGTGTAATCCCGCAGGTCACCAAGGACCAGGGTAGGTCCAGCGTGGCAGAGGCTCAGGGGCAGCTGCTTTGTGGGGGAGGGAGGCGACCTTCACACGTCCTGGGGTCTGCCTCGAGGGGCCACGTGTGTCCGGTGGGGCCATGTGTGTCTGGTTGCCGTGTGTCTGTTCCTGGGGTGGGGGGCTCCACGTCTGGCAGGGAGCTTGAGAAACGCCCACGGCCCAGAGCGGGGTGTAGTTGGGACCACCTGCCACTGCAGGCCATTTGCAAATCAGCCTCATCAAGAAGGTGGGCACAGCTAGCCACGGTCGCCTCCAGAAATAGCCCTGAACCCCCAAGTCCGTGCTCACTGGGCACGCGTGGGCCAGAGAGAGGCTGGCGACAGGGTAGAGTGTGCATTTGCAGTTCCTCAGTGTCCATCGTGGCTTTATTCGGATTTCCACGGGGAACGTTTCACTGACTCTGTCTTAACCTTCCAGCACTTTCCAGCCGCCCAGCGGCTCCTAAGAGGTCATCGTGCCCCGGGCAGAACAGGCCTCAGCTGCCCGCGCAGCCCCCGCAGCCCGCAGCCAGGTGAGAAGAGTCAGGGCCGATGGCCCGGGCCCAGGTGGGAGGCGCACGCGCGGTCACGTGACGCCAGGTGTCAACGCCGAGCGCGCCGGTCACGTGACGCCAGGTGTTAAAGCCGGAGGCGCCCGCGCGCTCGGCGTGTCCGTCCGCAGCGCCGCGCGGGGCCTCGTCCTTCCCGGGGCCCCGCCGCACCCCGCGCCGGTCTGGGGGCGCCTCCGGAAGGACGAGGAGTGTTGGGGGGACAGGAGTGGACGCCGAGAACGCGGAGCGAAGTAGGTGTTTTCCCCAGAGCGGAGGGAGGCAGAGGGGGAGCCTGGCAGAGGGGGTGCGTGGGTTTGTGGGGGGCCCCCCATGTCTAGAGACATTGCCGCTGGCCACTCACTGTCCCCCAGATGCCCCTGGGGTCCCCGGGGATAGCAGAATGTGGATAAGGACCCCCCACCCCACCCCGCTTTCCTCCACCTGCTGAGGCCGCGGTGGGGCGCCCCGGGGCAGGCTCGTCCTGGGGCCCCCTCTAGCGGTCCGGCCTCTGAAGGATGTCTGCCCTCACCCCGCCCTCCCTGGTGGGGACGCAGCCTTCACCCCCTTATTTCTTGGCGTTTCTCCATGAACTGCGTCCCAGTGCCGTGTTGGGGACAGACGAATGCTGACCAGACGTGAGTGTGTGTGAATGTGAGTGAGTGTGAGTGTGAGTGAGTGTGAGAGAGTGTGAGAACGGGGTTTCGTTTGTGCCGTGAACGCTGAGCAGTCACCAGCACACCCGAGGCTGAGAAGGGACAACCCTGTTCGTGGCGTTTTTACGTGTGTCCCTTGCAGGGACCGTGTGCCACGTGGCCCGTGCGGGCTGCGCGTGGGGAGCCCCGAAATGAGCAGCACGTGTGGGGGACGATGTCCTCTCTGGGAATCGTTCCCGGCTGCTCCTGGGTCACTCACGGGGTCTACAACGCCAGTTCACGGTTTCTGTGAAATTTTGGTGATGCAGTTTTGCGCTAGTGGCTTAAAATTGCTCACTTTTGTTATTTTTTTCCCCCCAGTTACCAGTTCGGGGGTTAGACATTTATATGGTTTACTGCGTGAGCCCCTGATGGGTCTCGCGCCCACCTGGCACCACACTTGTCATGGCCAATTTGTGCATCTTAACCCTTCACCTTTCCCACGCAGCCCCCTCTCCCTGCCCACCCGGCAGCCCTCAGCTTGGCGGGGACCAGCTGGTCGTCCCTGTCCAGGGAGGGGTGCCCGTCAGGTTTGTGGGGTGACGCCTTAGTTTTGCGTCTGTTCTCATTCGTGAATTTCGACTGCCATGTGGGGTTCCTCTGGGTGCAGGGAGCCCGGGACCCCGCTGATGGGCCTCGGGGTAGTTGCCAGCGAGGGGCTCTGTGGACCCCAGGAGCCAGGCCACGTGTGAGGGGGCTGGTGTCTGGCGGTGGGCTGAGTGTGCACGTGACTCAGGTGTTCCACATCAGCCGGTGACCAGCCCGAGGCCCACCAGGTGCAGCTGGTGGACGCCCCCGCCAGCAGTCCCCAGGTGCCAATGGCTGCGCAGCCTGGGCACACCTGGAGTCAATCTCGCCTGTGTGAGCATCTCGTGATCTTATCTGGATTTCCCTCAGCTGAAGAGTTTAAACATTTTCGTTTTACATGTTTATCAACCATGTAAACCATTATCCCTTTCTGTGTAGTGTCTGTTCAGTATAAAAACCCAGTTTATATACTGGGTTTCCAGTATATACATTTTCTTTGACAAGGTGCTTTTACATCTTCTACCCCGATGTCCTTGACCAGGCGTGCAAGGCGACTCTCATCTCCTCTGGGTTTCTGGCCCGTCTCTGTCACCGGTGGATTTTGGTAACCGGTAACTTCTGATCTTGATAGGAGCCAAGAGGTTTTCACCCATTTTGAGTGTTAATTGTCTCTTCAGAAAAAAAAAAAAATGTTCTTATTAGTTGGGAAGCTGTTCTTATGTATTTATTTTTCTTAAAGCTATGATTTGTGTTTTTAAAGTCAAGAACTACAATTAAGGACGTGAGACATTAAGATGTGATTGAATGCAGCCGGAGGCTGGGTTACGCAACCAGAAGGCAGGTCAAGGGTGCGTGTCTCAGCAAAAGCGCAGGTGAACACCACTGGAGAATTCAGGAGAGGCTTGAAAATTCAGGGGAGGGTTCCAAGGAAGTCAAGGAAAGAGTTGAAAGGGCCTTAAGAAGTGAGGACAAACAACGGGAAAATGAGGTGGTTAAAATAACCCGAAATTCACTGATAATGTCACCTGAATGTCAGTGCACAAACTCTAGCTTTTTAGGGTCGGATGACATATTCTGTAACTGTTTTGGATATTCTTCTACCGATGGACATTAAACGGTCTCTGAATGGCGTTTGAAATCTCGGCACACAGAAAGGTCTGTCTCTATAGAATGTATTCCTGTCGAAATAGTGGGAGAGAAGAGAAATATTTAAATGTTGATAGAAACTGCACATCCCACCCCTCACACGAACGGATGAAAGCTTTTTTTTATCCCACCAGCAGCATATGAGGGCGTGACTAACCCCACCTGTGTTTTCGTATAGAAGATTCGGGAATCTCTCGAATCCTGGGGGGAGACGGGGTGCCTCTTCCTCATGGTCCACTGATCGGTCATCTCTCTCCCCATCGTAGGGGGATCCAGACTCTGCCTTGTCCAGCTGACGACGGCCGTCTGCAGCCCCGGGCACAGCGGCTTCCGCCTCAACTCCGAGCCAGCCGCCTCCGGTGAGTACAGACAGCATGTCCACAGAAGAGGGTCCCTGTCCCTTGTCCCTTCTGCAAAACCTCTCGAAGTTAGCTGACGGTTCCCTTCAAGGGGCCTCTCATCGAGTCGGGAGAAAACATGAATAGATAATACAAGTAAAAAGTTTTTCAAAAGAGAAAACCATATTATTTTGATTGTCACATCGAGAAGGGATGCTCTGTGGGTATGACATTTGGTGTGACTCTGAAAAGGTCACTGGGGTTCCCTGAACGCTGAGACTCTCCAGGTGGGTGGGTTCAGGGGGGTGGATGGACGGCTCGTCGCTATGAGTGCGGGGTGGCAGGGCGTCCAGAAGGACACTCGGGGTTAGACAGGCTATGGGTACCCAAAAGTGGGTCGGGGACCAATGAGGGGGGTCGAATTGTCTGGGGACGCTGTCGCTGCAGCTCGGGCCACCGGGCCCTGTGTGCTGAGCCGTGGACGTGATCCCTGGCATGGGGGGCAGGCCGCCGGTCCTTTTGGCTGGAGTTGGATTTGCACAGATTCTGTGGATTAACGGATTGATGTCAGCTGTCTGTATGTCCTCTCTGAAAAAATGTCGTTTTGGGTCCTTTGCCTTTTTTTTATTAGACCGGTTTCCTGCTACTGAGTTGCGTGAGCCGCCTTCTGTATTTTAGCTCTTAGCCGTGTTGCTGGTTTTTCTGGCTGCGCAGAAGCCTTTTGGTTTGATCTAGTCCCATTTATTTTTGCTTTGGCTTTTGGTGTCAGATGCAGAAAATGATCACCGAGACCTGCGTCAAAGGGATCATTATCTACGTTTTCGTCTGGAAGTTTTATGGTTGCGGGGCTTCTGTTCAAGTCTGAATACTGAACTTTAATCCTTTTGGAGTTCACGTTTGTGTATGGGGTCAGGGGTTGCGTTTCATTTTTTTTTTTTTTTTTTGCGTGTGGCTGGTTTATTTTTTCCACCGCTGTGTGTTGAAAAGACTTTCCCTGCTGTGTGTTCTTTGCTGCTTTGTTGTGAATTATTTGACTATCATGCATGGGCTCATTCCCGGGCCCTCTGTTCCATCCCGTTGATCTCTGTGTCTGTTTTGATGGCAAAATCGTGTTGTTTTGATGACTGTAGCTTTGGAATACAGTTAAAACCAGGTTGCTCGATGCGTCCGGCTTTGTTCTGTCAAGAATGCTATTGGCATTCAGGGTTTTTTTTTCTGGTTCTACACAAAATTTACTATTTTTTCTGTTTCTTTTAAAAAGGGCGTTGACATTTTGATGGGGGTAGCACTGAATCTGTAGTTTACTTTAGCTAGTATGGATGTTTGAACAATATTGATTCTTCCGATCCACGATCATGAAATATCCTTCTGTTTGTTTGTGTCTTCAATTTATTTCATTAACGTCCAAAAGTTTTTAATATATGGCTGTTTCACCTTCGTTCACTTTCTAGGTATTTTATCCTATGCTGACTATTTCTCTCAGTGTTATTTTCATAAAATTTATTGCGGTGCCATTGGTTAATACAACGATATCGGTTTCAAGTGTACAGTTCTACATCATTCGTATTTTAACATGTTGTGTGTTCACCACCCAAAGTCAAATCTCCCTCTGCCGCCGTGTATCAGACGGGCTAATAGGGTTGTACTTTTCTCCCCCTTCGTGCGTTTACTCTCCATCTCCACCCTCCCTGTCCCTCCCTCCCTCCTTTTCTCCTGTCACGTGGTTATTCAGAATCTATTATGATAAGTAACCCCAATAACAATGTGTACACGACTATCGATTCCGAAGAGGGCACCTTCATGTTTGTTTCAGTTTTGAAATAGAAAAAGCGAAAAATGGATTTTGCAGTTTCAAAACAACTTGTCTAAACAGCTAACGTTTTGTCACCTCCCCCCGCAAAAAACACCAAGAGCTTCATCATCAGAAATAATTTTATTTATTTTAAAGCAATTCAGTATAACCGGTAGCAAAATGGGACATGTACAATAGAGAACCAGTCCTCATACAGTTACGAGGACTATAATTGACTTTCTGTTTTATTTTCCTGTGCAAGTTAAGTGTTTTAAAAAGGCAACAGTTTGTCAAAAGGCTTTTTATAAGCATGTTTCTATTCTTTAAGTAACAGAAAGACTAATAAGCTGTCATTACTACAGCAAGCCGCTACGAATTGCATCAGATATTAAATTTGGGCTAGTGTTCTTAGTCAAAAACATTGTAAAATTTGCGAACCAGAGTATTTCGTTTCATAGGAAATATAGTCACGTCCTAACTGAAAATCTTAGTCTTGAAAACGGTCATAGTGCAAAAATCCTAAACTCGAGATCTTGTGAGGAAATTGAGGATTCACAAAATCTTACATTTATTCCTAAAAATAACTGATGGAATGAAGAAATGGCAGCTCAAGCATCATACGTGATTACTGACGTGTGGATATGAGACGGATTCGTTACCTTCACTCGTTACAGGTGAGTTTGATTCTTTCTGCCTTAAGTTTGAATACTTTATGTGTCATTGTTTGTGTTTATCCAATATATTTTCCATGTTTTTATAACATACACGTGCCTACGCATATAATATTTGTTTTAAGGTATACTTCCAATTTTAGGTAACTTGTTATCAATTCTGCATTTCTGTCTGATTAAAGGCAATTCAAGGCAGGCTCTCCTTGTTTGGGGGGTAAATCTTTAGGGTTTTTGTTATTCCAAAATGAGTCATGTGAAATTACTAAAAAACAGGACCACCACCAACAAATAGGCATTTCGTATTCTCTAAACCGATTACACAATGGCTATAATCTATAATTTTACGTTTTACATGTTTATTTCTACAGAATTATTTGGATACTGTTAGGCTTTTTAAATCTGTTTTTTTTTTAACTCTATTTTCCTTTTAATTTATCTGCTTTATGAAAAAAAGATAAAATCTTTCTAGTCTTATAAGTTCTATATTCTGTTGAATTAAAACTCAATGTCAAATTAAAACATTTTAAAAATACAAAATTACAAGAAAAATAGCTTAAAATTTACCAATGCCTCTTTCATGGGAATCCCTGAACACCTTCCAGCTACCTGGTGAGTTATGCTTTTGTGCTTTCCACTCTGTTTCTGAAGGAGAAAAAAGTACAGACCAAAGTATTGGTGTCACCAAGGGTCAATTTATATTGAATTTATAACTGTCTAATTCTGCATGATTTATATTAAATTTCTAGGCAGAACTACCTATCCTTATTATACGCCTTTTCCTCACAATATTAAAGCATGGTTCCCATAGATAAATAAAATGTTTTAACATCCTATTTTTGTGTGTATAGTTATTTCAATTCCAAAGGCATAAAGGAGAACTTTCAATGTTTTAGTATGTCTTTGCAATCCACAAGAGATATTATTTTGCTTCTTTGATTTTCAAAGTATCTTTCTAATGAAATAGTCTGTATAGATAAGTCAAAAATATTAAAACAGCCTAATAAAAGCATTATTGCACGTGTCAGTTAATGTTTTAATCTTAAACTAAATCAAGTCAACAAATGTGTTTTAAGTGTTTTATCTATGTTAGGCATTCTTTTGGGAGAACAATCAATATTTGCTTTTTAGTGCACTTTTTTTTGGCATACACTCTGTGTCAGATCTAAAGTTAGCAAAAAGTGCAGGTATTTGATAATCTTTTTGTTCGGGTTCTTCAGTGTAATGAAACATGCTAAGATAAATATCCCATATGAAAAGGCAACAGAAACAGGTTAAAATAACTTCAAGATTTATATTCTAAACTAGGATTCTTACAAAAATGTCAGCTGACAGGTTTGTTCATTCATCTCTGGATAGAGAAGACGAGACATTTCTGATCTCAATTTGATAAAACTGCGAGTTTAAAGAAAGTAATGGAACGTGTTTAATATTTTAAGAGGAGCAGCGATCTCTGTCCCTCGTGATGCCCCAAACACAGCTGGATTTTTTGTTCACTTTCACAAAACCTTGACACTTTTTAAAATGGGCTTCGTACTGTTTGGATTATTGTCAAACAATCCAGTACCAGATTGAAAACTTTGTGGTTTAATATAGCTTTTCAAAATCATTTCCTTGATGTCTTTCAAATATTCATAGGAATACCAATAAGCAGTCTGTGGAATTTCAAAATAATCTATACTTCTAAGAGAATACATTTTTTTTTTAACATGTGGGATTTAAATCCAGTCCGATCGAGTTTATTTTACGCCAGCAGCACTTTTCCCCTTAAGAGAGAGAGTTCTTTCGAGCAAGATCCTTGTAGGAAAAAAAGTCTCTGATTTTCTCCGTATCAAAGCTGGGTTTCCTCACGAGACTCTTGGCCAGTAGCCCGGATGCTGTTTTTGTGACTGGGTTCATTGTTTGGGAGATACGCCAGAGGATCTGGTCGGATTAAGTACCTGATAAGAGACAACAAAAAATAGCTGTAATGGTCAATAAATGCAAAACGAATTCACACGAGACTTGAGATTGCTACTTCACCTCTGGTGAGTTTTCAGGTTATCTAAGCTGTGTCTCTGCTGACAACATCTTCAGAAGGAGTCAGCTTAGTTGGCCTGTAAAATTCTGCAGGGTTTGTATTTTTTGAATTTTAATTTAATTTTTCACTTAATTAAATTTACTGGGGTGACGTTGGTTGATAATTATATAAGTGTGAGGCGTACAGTTCTATCATATACCTCTGTATTGTACTGTGTGCTCACCATACAGTCCAGGCCCCTTCTGTCGCCATGAACTTGACCCCTTTGACCCTCTTCATCCTCCCTCCACCCTCTGTCCCCTCTGCTAACCACCATACTGTGTCTGCGTCTAAGAGTTTGTCTTGTTCGTCTGTTAATATCCCACATATCAATGAAATCATGTTTCTTGTCCTTTTCCGTCTGACTTATTTCACTTAGCACGATACTCTCAAGATCCATGTACATTGTCTCAAACGGCAATTTTTCATCTTTTTTTTATAGCTGAGGGCCTGTGTTATTCCTATACCTAAGAAGATTATAATGATGAATGCTGATAAATCAAGAATCGTTATATTCAGTTATGATTCACTTCATTACCTTCAATTTGTCCAAGATTCATGATTTATTTTAGTTATTTTGTTGATTAATTATCCCTTGCATTGGCTATTTTTTTTTTTATCAAGGAGACCTACATCCTAGCCAGGATTCTTCTATTGACTGCCTTTAATCTTATTTTTATCATTCTTAAATAAATTAGATCTCAATAATTTCTATATTTTTAATATTTTATGATTCTATGAAATTAAGGATTTATTAAATGTAGAGGATGTTATACACAAACACTATTTTCATTATCTGGAAATTTATAATCTAAAATTCAGGTTATGCCATCATGAGAATTCTACAATAGTATAAACAATAATTTTTAATTCATTCTATTAGTACATAGGCAAATGTTCATCTGCTAAACTCAGACCTTTCATTAACGTTAGAATTTAAGAAAGATGTTTTACTTCAGCCTGGGAAACGATAAAAACATACATTTCCCAAGCACCTCTGAATACTGTGCTGGGACCTGGGAATACAAAAGGTCACCCTTTGTAGGGTTTAATTTCTGAGGCAGATAGAAGGAAAAATGAATCCCTAACATCTCATCAGAGAGAAAGAACAGGAGAAGGAATTAGGGATCACTTTGTTTGGGAGGTCAGGTCCTGCTTGTCTGTCCAGGCTTAAGGGGAGAGGAGCAGAAAGGCAAACTGAGAAGTGACAGGAGGGACACAGACGAGGGATGTCCCGATTTGTTTAGAAAATGAGGTTGGCTTTAAAAGACCGCTTAGACCAGGTAAATTCAGGAAGAAACATAGAAAATAATGAATGCGGGACCTTGAGTTCCAGGGTGATTTCTGTTCAAAGGCAAAGGCAGCCACTGAAGGTTTTGTTTTGTTTTTGGGGTGTAGGGGAAGGATGGCAGAGAAGAAAAGTAAATATACATAATGCAGCATTATAGAACATCCTATTTCAGGTGCAAATGCAATTAGTATTCAGAGTTTTATAATAATTTTAGAAGGTACAAAAAACGAACAGAGGAGCTGATTTAACAGTGAGAGTGGTAATGAAGAGGATACTTTTCCTCTTAAAAAATAAAGGAAAAATATTCGTACAGTATCTTCCTTGATGAAAATGAGAAAAGGCAATTTTGGGCACTGCAGTCTATTTGCTTGGACCAAAGAACAGTTGAGTCGAGTGTCTCGGATGTCCTAACTGGGCTTCGTCATCTGTGCTCACTGCTTTGTAATTACTGTAAATATCAACGGCATTGTAGACTGTAGAGACAACTAGTAGGATGCAACAGGCTTTGTAACACCATATTGTCTAGTGATTTACTGTTCTTTCAATCAAATTAACATTACCCCTTCATTTAAAACAACGTTTGAGAGCGGTTTTTTAAAGAAAAACATGAAAGGCCTTAGTATAATTCATTATTCCCTAAATCAGCCAAGGTAGTTAAAAAAAAGTTCTCTTATCACCGCAAAACCTATGAGTCTATTAAATACATTTCTTAAATGTGTTTTTATGTACTACTTGTCATGGTAGGTATCTTTTACATGATATTTATCATCATTCCAATTATACTAAAATTTAATTTTCTCAATGCCACAAATATGGATCATTGCAAAAAGTTGTTTTTATCCTAATCCAGCTGGTGTTTTAGCTGAAAACTAATAAAAAATAATAGTATCCAAAAGGCAGAAAATGTTGTTTGTTTTACCTGAATACATTGTGTAACATAACATTTTATTTGTAAAATTAAGAGTTTGGGAAATTATTTTAAATTATAAACATCTATTTGATGGGAGGATGTGTTAATAGACTTAAAAGGCTAACATTATCTTCCCATTCCATCAGAAATAATCGTGGGAAATAATATTAGGCTCAGGAAACAGAATTTATGATGAAATATGAATGAGATAGTCATAACTTTTAAAAACTACCTAATGCAATTACAATTAACTTGGAAAAGAGGCACGAGCACGTTGGAATTACATGAGGAGACTGGAGAATCCATAAAAATCACCAGATTTTATGAGTTTAAAGGAAGAAAGATGTGTATAAATATATAGAAACAGGTAACACAGAGCAGTTCTGTTTTATTATAGTGGTAGACTAAGTGGCATTTCTAGAACGGGCCATCGAAGGCCAAGTGCATCATAAATATTTTCATCCAGCTGAAAGGGCTTTGTAAATCCAGCATCACTGCTGAATGTTCTTTCTAACAGCCGCCTTAACCCTAGCGGTTGGCATCACCATTCGTCTCATTCCCCAAAGGTCCTGTATCATCAGATGGAAAGTTAAAGCCTTATTACATTCATTAGTTATGTCATAGGTGCAGCATACAAGTCTTTAACCCCTGGCTTTGGGTCACAGCTACTCCTGCTGACGTATTCTAAGAAGTTTCTGGAACACTCATCTTTCCCCAAAGTGAGCACCACTCAACAGTCCGATATTCCTTCTTTTACTTCTTTACGTATCACCTCTTTGGAAAAACCATTCTCTCTTGCATTATCCGCTTAGAAGATGAAAAATGAGCATTTTGCGTATAGAGAGGGTCTCCCTTCAAAGTTGCGGGGCTGTGACTCCCATGCTTTCTAGACTTTTCTGCTTAGCACATTGAACCATGTCCCAAACCCCCGCTCACGGCCTCTCTCTCCTCTCCAGCCAACAACTCCTGTTTCCTGCCTGGAAAATTGCCTCCTCCTTCTGACTTGTTTCAATAAATCAGCATTTTAAAAATCTGATATCTCAAAGCCACCCTTGATTCCTTTTCCAACTGCCACACGGGTGAGCAAGTCACACTCATCGCCTTCACTGATTTATCTACACAGGACCTGCCATTCCAGCCTATCATCCTGTCGCCATGACAGATGGTCCCCTTGACACCTGTTGACAGCTTATCAACAGGTTTTTCTATTTAAAAAAAATATATCCTTTCTTCCCCAGCTAGAATCTTCCACAAAATTGGTAATATATGAAAGTAGGCTTCTCATTCTTGGCATGTTACAGGCTTCAGGTGTAAGCCACTTGTGTGGATCCCTCTTATACTTTGCACCAGGATGGCCTTGGTCTCTCAAGTCTCTGAACTTGTCACTTGATCTCCTGATTATAGATACAAACACACCCCGCAGACCTAACACCCTCCGAGACTCTTAAAAGTCAGGTTTAATATGTTTCCAATATTGTGTCTAACAAGAGAAATGCTGATATGACAAAGCTTTCACTCTGGTCAAACTGGGCTGTGCAATACTGCCAACTGAACCACCTTATGCAATCTTCACACAGTGCATCTTAAGTTCTTTCCTGTTCTGGAATGTTCTCTGGTCTCCACCTACCTGAATCCTGTCTGCCCTTCAAAGCCCAGTTCAAGTCTTAACATCCTTTGTAATAACTAACAATAGCATCTTCCTCGAATGTGGAAGAGCCCTCTCTGGCGCCCCCGATGAATGCTTAACTCATTAGTGACAAAATCATGTTATATATCGCTCTTAAATGTTTTGTGCTTAAATCATAGTTTTGTAAATTAGAATGAAAGCACTTTGAAATCGGGAGAAAGGTCTTCATCTCGGCCATACTTTTAAGGCAACACCAGTGCCTTGAACATGCAGAATGCATAGTGTTTGATGAATCCCATTTACTGCCGTAGATCTTTAGCTAATAAGTGTTTTGACGTATTTACTTTGGCGAGAAATCTACGGTCTTTAGAATTAAGTAAAGTGAGATATTTCAGGTTTTCCTTTGAGTTATTTTCTTATTAATTCCACATATTTTTCTCTTATTTCCCCAAAGATATATTAGCTCAGAGAATACAAAATTCATGCTGCTGTTTTTTAATTCCTCTATAATCCTAGAATGCTTTTTAAAAATAGTATTACACGCAACAGTGCATAATATGCATTTGTTAATTGGACACACAAATTAGACTCGGACATCTGTATCACAAGAATCCTAAGGGGTGGGTAGGCTATAATGGTGGAGATCAACGTATAATAATAAATGAGTATTTTTCTACAAATCGGTGCATCGAGTGAGGTTCAAGGTCAACTTACACAACGTCGTTCAGCTCCAGTCTGGTGTCCGGAGAGGGGTTGATGAGGATGTAGGACAGGGTGCCCTGATGGTCATTCATTTCGTCTGGAAGATAAACAAATGCCGAGTTTGTTACAATACTTACGGAAAACTACTGGGGCTATCATAGAGCATCTTAACTTCAAAGCATAGAGCTGTCAGCGAGAACTTGCCACAGTTTGTCCCACAGCGTGAGTGTGTACTTAACCCTGTCCTCCAATTACTGTCATTGGAACTATCTGACAGGTACTAGTTTTTGTTCCAATAGGTGATAAGAAAAAGTAGCTAATTCTGTTTAAAACAACTACAATTATATTCTTCCCTTGAAGTGTTTGCACTGACAAAGTATATTAAATGTAGACAAGATGTTGACTTGATTTATTAAGCTTTATCAATTATGAAAAAGCAATTGTGGTTACAGAGGCCATCCCAGACAGAAATATTCATGAGGGAAATCCTGTGAAAAATCATCTAATGACATCGTGTTTAGAAAACACAGCAAAAATATATCAAAAAACTCGAAGGCCTAAAATATGTTTGGTTTTGTTACACGATAGTTCTGATATAAGCCGTCCTATTGTTTTGGCAGAATACAAAGAATCCTATGGAATGGAATTTAATTGTAAGTCTCGGGGGAAGGATACCACTGAGTTATTAATCCTCTGAGACAATACATATTTTTAAAATGCTGTATCCTTTTAGTGTTGTCAATTTTCAGGGTTGGAGAGCTGAATTGGCATGATATAGGGAGAAAGAAAACAGCTTTGGGATGTACAGATTTTAACAAGTCTCTGCTAAGATGGAACTGAAAGGCCGTGTGGACACACACTCAGCAAGCTACCCAGTAGAGCCGTGTTTAGGCTGGACGGGGACCATTTAAAACCCTGCTCTAGTGACAGAGGATCCTTCTAGACACTTCAGGGGTAGAGAAAGCGTGGCTCCTGAAAGAAGTACTAAAGTTTGCAGTTTGATCCAAAACCTAAGACTATATTTCATACCAATAGAGAGAGATCAATACTCATAACTGCGTACAATTAAAGCAAAGGTCTCACATAGGACAGTAGCTGACTCTGCTAATATCCTGTGCTAGAAAATATATGTTATTTTCATAAAATAATGTCTACCACCAGGTTCCTTAGTCTAAAAACCTGCCACCTGAATAGGAAACAACATTTTTAGTTATGATTTTCAAGTTGACATGCAGATAGGCACTATTTTTAAAGTCTACAGATGAAAATATCTTATGACAGGTAACTGCAGTATAACTAAACCACCATAAGCATGCCGGTTAAACTATCATAATCACAAGATCTTTAAATTAATCATCAAATAAGGGAAGAAATTTGGTTGCATATATCTCCAGGGTCAACACGGGAAGCATTCTGGCATAGGGGCGGGTTGTCAGGCAAATAGAGAATGCCCAGTGAAATCTAGCAAACTTTCATAGCAGAAATATGTCCCAGATATTACCTGTGATGTGCTGTACTAAGCAATTATTTGCTGTTGATATGAAAGTCAAGTTTAACTGGAAATCCTATAATTTTCTTTGCGAAATCTGTCTTAGAGGTCGCTGGCCAGCTTAGCTGGCTGAAGATGGGGTTGTAATGTGCCTGTGAAATGAGCTTAATCCGAGTAAGGTACAGTTGCAACTAAAGCATATTGTGTTGGCATGAGATTACTAGGAAAGGACCATCTTTCTATATGAAAAGCAATTTGGGTTTACGTTTGCTTTTTTGAGACATTCTCCCCTTGTGTGAATTTCCACAACTGCCGTACAAAGAAATAAATCAATAGAGCCTTCTGGAAACTAAAACATAATACTCTAAACTATAATAGTTCTAGGAGAAAACCTGTATCTCATTTCTCTATGTATAAGTCAAAATCTTACATAAGCAGTGGCATTATTGAACTTATATAAATCACGAACGTTATTGAACAGTGGCATTTGAGGGAAACTAATTTTAACAAATAACATCTCAATCATTGTTAATACCCAGCTTTTTCTCTTGATAATGAACATGACTTTGTACTCAGTTTTGGTTCTGGGATGGAAAATTTGGCTCATGAGCCAGAATTGAGAAGACTCTTAATTACAATCAAGCCAAAATATCTCCTAAGGAAATCTCTTGCGAGGATATGTGACGAGCTCGTGATAAGTCATCTCTGACTTGGGCAAAATAAAAAGCACTATACAAATTATTTTACGGAAATTATTATTTCGTTATTGACATATTTATCTTAATGGAACTAGTCTTCTTGGGAAATTTGAAATAAACGTGTTAGAATATCGAAAACGCTAAAAGAAATTCTATAGTCAAATTCAACAATTACTGGTTTTTACCAAGACACTTATTTGCTATATTAACTAATGAGTGCAATTACTCAGTCAAAAGCTCTGTATAGCAAATATTCTTAGGTGCTTCATGTAAATAGATTGCAGTAAAATGAATTATACTCCTCCCTTCACATGTTCGTCAAATTTTCTTTAATATTCACCAAGTAAGTGCTATAATGCAGGATGTTTTGGATAAGATTGCTGAAAGCAGAGAGGGATATAAGTTTTAACAAGGAGAATAAGTGTTTCTTGGCATCTGTCACAGACTTATTTCACACTCAGGTTAATAAACATTGAGCTTGCTTCATTTTCTTCCAAGTAATTAATTAGCTTTCAGATTGAAGAAAAAGTCAAATGTAAAATTTTTTTTTTACCAGTCTTATAAAAAATACTACTTTTCTTACAAAATAATTAAATCCCCTTTCCCACATGTGAGTTTTTTTTTTAAGCTTGCTTCGATTTTTAAATTTTTCTTGTGGATGTCTTTTAAGAACACTTGAAACAATACAATTTGATAAGAAACAATTAAATCTCTCTGTACATTTCATTAACTAATACTTTCGAAAACACACATCCATCATGCATTGTGTAATCATAGAAACGTTTCAAATAATACATCTAAACGTCTCATTGAGAGGCTCAGCTAACAACAAAGGCTCTGAAACCAGAATCCTTGCCTCTGAACCCCGGCTTGCCCAATTAGATGCTGAAAGCACAGGCAGATGACTTCGCTTTAAAAAAAAAAAATCTTTCTGCTCAGTTTCCTCACGTGTAAAATGGGCTAAGAATAGCACTACCTCATAGGTTGTTGTTGGAATTAAATGATGATAAATAATCAATAGAATTTAAAATGAATACATTCGTATAAACCTATAGTTCTTAGAATCGGCACCCGATTCACAGCAGGATTCCTGGTATAGCAGGCAAAATCAATCTGTGGCTAGTAAAAAATCATTCACGTATTGTGATGGAAAGGGCTTGGTGTACAAAGATAAGGAAGGAGAACAGCAGGTGTTTGATGTTAAGTTGTGGAAAGCAGGGCCTGCCGAAGGGATGGAGTGAGGACGTTCTTGGACAGGATGCTGAGAAAGTAGCTAGGACCAGATCGGTAGCCTTTATTTACAGACCGCGACTGAGAGTTTGAATTGCATTCGAAAAGCAACTGGGAGCCACCGACAGTGCGTAAGGGCGGGAGGTTCGGGGCCACGATCTGATTTCCTATGCAGCGTGTCCCCTTGGCTGCTCTGGAGAATGAGCTTTGGGGACTCACATTTGGACTTGAGAATCGTAGGTGAACAGTATAGAAGCCCAGGTGACAGGCGATGGCTTGGTCACAATGGCGAGGGAGGAAATTTGGAAGGAGGGAGGGAACTACAGCTGGCGAGCTGCAAAGAGCGAGAGCAAGAGATGAAGGGAAGAGGGAGGGACGGAAGGAGGGAGGCAGAGCTGTTGAGATGACCACTTCTGTTTTCTGGATCTCTTTCCAGTGATTGATTTTTTTTATACTTTAGGTCCACTTGCTTGACTTGTAGCCTGTAAAAGACAACTCATCTGTCTCCCTTCCCTCCGGGAATAAAGCTACATGCTTGCTTTTGTCTGGTGTCTGCACACTATTGATTTTGGTAGTTAGTTAAACCAAGAGCATAAACAGTCATCATAATCAGAAGTTTCTTCTTACTGTTTTAATGCATTTAGAAAGTTGATTCTTCGCTCATTCATTGACTGTACTCAACCCACAATAAAATGTGGAAAGTAAAAAGTTCACTCGACCAATTAAATTTTTTTTCTCAACGATAAGATATATTTTATTCAAATTGGCCACATTTTTCTTAAGCATAAGCCAACACGTAACATTGGAATTTTCAGTTGGGAAGGTAGAATATGTGTATATTTAAGTGCAATTAAGGTCACTGTGTTATTAAATGATGTAAAAATATTGTCATTGAAAAAATTAATGTTCTGGGAAAGATATAATAAACTCCAGGAAACAAAACTTTCTAGTTCGATTTAGGGAGATACGGAAAATTCATTCCCCAAACGTTTTCATTCAGTGTAAATCATTATCAGCTCAGCAATTACCCGCTTTGAAAGCTTCATTACTTCAGCTATTAAGGAAACCGTTCGCTTTGTTTTTTTTTCTTTTAACATTCTATATATAGAACAAGAATAACAAAACAAACCCATGTGTATCTCCTGTTTCTAACTGCTTTCTCATGAGAAAGGATCAATTCTGGAAATAGAATAACATAAAATTATCTATTTTCTGGGACTCTATACTGGGAATATATTGATCATCATATCAATATTATTGTACTCATTTATATTGGGAAAAGGTGAATACTATATTTTTTAAAAATTCAGCATCAATTTCTTTTTAAATAATAAATAATAGAAGTATTTTTAAAATTATTATTTAAAAAGATATTTCTATTTCTAAGTCCAAATGTTACAAAACTTTCTAAAATATTTAGCGACAGTGCCTTTTCAATCTTATCTCTTTTTTTTTTTTGCCGTGTGATAAATTTGTGAATAATTTTGTGCTAGAAAAAGATCCCTGACATCTATAAGAAATTGGGAGTTTTTTTGGCTGTTGTTGAAAACATAACATGAAAATGATCAATGATTTATAAGTGTCTGAAAATAGAAGTTGATGGTGTTAGTATTATCACCACACCTATTGCCACCACCATGTCTACTACAGGTGTGGGCGGACATAACAATCTTTTATCACATTTGTTAACTGGCCCCAAGAAAGAGAATAACCAAGAATTAAGTCACCATGTTAGCTATTAACAAAAGAATTCTTGGTTAATCTGTTATTTCAGGCAAATTATAAATTTATGTAGACCTAAGGCTTTCTGATGGATGTAATGAATTCTAGTGTCTAACTAGCAGTTACCTCTTTCTCACTCGAAAGGATTTCTTTATTTTCTTCCTTGACATTTCATCTTTTACTAACAGTCTGAAACTTACAACAATCCATGTCAAAATCAACTGCGACCATAGCAGCGATCCTACCAGAAGCCTCGCTCGCCAATTTATACTATTAACGTGTCCTTCTAAGGGCTGAGCATTACATAGCGGTCAATAGTTAGAATAATTTTGTGTGCGTGTCATTTTAAATACATTACTGAAGAATTATATCGTTTATTTACATAATACTTAAAAAATACTCCCATCGAGTGTAGTTGATAGATTAAAACATCTCTGTGTACACACAACCAGCCAAATGAAAACCCAATGGCAAACACCTTTAAGAAATCTTTTTTTAACATAATTTTGATTATAATTTTACAACTAGTCTATAAATTATGGAAGTATGTACTAAAGTGAAATTTACCTAAAAATATAAGTGAGGAAAATTGGTGGGACTGTCCTTGAAACAAGCTGACATTCATAGCTGATGAAGCCTGACAATGAGTATTCGTTATAGTGTTTTTCCACATTCGTGTTGGAAAATTTTTGTATTACAAATTAAAATATATATATATATATATATATATATATATATATATATATATATATATATATATATATATATATATATATATAAAGAAATGAGTCTTGCACAGAACACCAGGGTATGACTCTATTTCCTGTCTAAATGCCCATGTGATTCTCGCATTTAAATATGTACACCTTTTCCAATTATCTAAGCAAAGATACTCGCTTTCCCAGATTTTCAGCTCCCCTACTAGCTCTGTTTAAATCAACATGCCCATTTCTCTCTGTACTAGGCCCTCTGCTGTCTCCACGTTCCCACCCGGCTACCCTCATATTGCACACCCCTCCTTCACAGTGAAACGTCGTAAAAAACATCGACTACGGCAGAGACTGACACTTGTCTTTCGATAGCCATTCTTGTTCTTTCATTAGATCCGGGCCGACGAGACACAGTGGCAATGCTGTGGGCGACTACTCGGTGACACTGTTAAAAAGATGACCGTTTCCTCCTTAGTCTCTCTCCCCTCTTGCTAGATGGAGTGGGAGCCAAATCATTTGTGTCCCAACGTCCCCCTCGTGCCGTGGATTGACTTTGGTAATGGAAGCAATCCGATAGATTACGTTTCCACTATCTTGGGCTCCCTGATACATCTAAACGCACTGTATCTAAATCCTTGCCTCGACATTCCTCATGCTACCCAAATCCAGCTTCACACATGCCATTTACTGATGCCGCCCTCGCTGAGGCCATCAGTGATAAGGACACTCTCAGTGCTACTCAGCGCTGTCAATCATTTCATTGCCTCCCATTCTCCGTTCAATACTTGCTAACATATTTTTTTCCCGACATCAGAGAACATATAGGGTCGTAAGGTGTGATGAGAAAATGTACGAAAACCACCTCACCTTGTTCCTGGCACAGAGTAGGTACTTAGCCAATATGCTTTTCTTGTCCAAAGAAATACAGGCAACTTCTTTTAAACTCTCATTCCATGATTAAAATGTCTCCCAATGTACATTGTTTCAGGTTGAGGCTTTCATAACGAAGACGAGATGGGCAAATACGAAATGCATTCTATTTGATCTTTAAACTGTACGATACTTACAGTTTCTTGGCTTCTGGTTTACCCGATTTTATTATTTACACACACACACACACATACACATACAACAACAAACCACTTATTTATCATTTGGTTTTCCTCTAAGTTGACTCAATTTATTTTCCAGATGAAATTCATATTGCGATAAGTGATATCTTTTAAAGTTTTCTCTGCTAATGCATTTACTCTGTGCCAAATGAAAACACGGTCTCTTTGCCATCACACATCACCAGAGGAGCCTGACAGTTATTGAGAGGGATCTATGTGAGCTCAAGCACCACTGGAGCTTTAAATGAAAGCTTTTGAAGACGTTTTGCTTCTGGACCACAAGGAGCTAATCATGTTTTATAGGAACATGTTGGTTCATCTGTGGTTGGTACATTTCGTTACAGGCCCTAGAATGAGAGGGTGGGATGGTGTGTGTGTGTGAGAGAGAGAGACAGAGTGTGAGAGAGAGTGAGACAGAGAGACAGACACAGAGAGACAGAGAGACAGACACAGAGAGACAGAGACACAGACAGAGAGACAGAGAGACAGACACAGAGAGACAGACACAGAGAGACAGAGAGACAGACATTGAGACATTGGACCCAGACAGTACCGGACATAAACCTCAGCCATGCCACGAATAAGCTAACTAGAAAGTTCCTTGATTTAGTTTCTTTATCTCTAAAACAGAAGCGTTTTTTTTGTGCAAATTAAAACGAAAGCAACTCATAGAACGTGATCGCCATGATGCCTAGAGAACTAAGCAAATACTTAACATTTTTAGCCCTTGAATTTTTCCTACCAGCCTCGTCCTCGTTTCCTGCCGGCGATGAGCTCTGTGTCGCTAGTCCCTCCCTCCCCACTGACCTGCGAAATAAAAGCGTGATTCTCAGCTCAACTCTACAACGACTAACGGCCCGAAATCACGAGTCCATATCATGCAATACGTGGAGAGGGCATACCATATCCCACTGTAGAAAGACCCAAGTGTCTCATTCTATTTTTCACAAGTTCAGCAAGCTCTTGTCTCTCTGACCTCCTGTAGAGGTTCAGTCGCTGCTGCGTTATTTTCTCAGCTGTTTTACCAGAGTGTTTTGGACCTTTTCTGCTCAGTCTTCGGGCCCACTGCATGCTCTTTCTCCTCAGCAGGGGGTGGTCCGACTGGTCGCTGGCCGTGGAGTTGCGGTGGTGGTTGCCTCGGTGATGACCTTGCTCTTTGCAATCTTTGGTGTCTTCCCACTCTTCCAAACTGATAGAGATTTGAGACTTTAAAGGAAACGGATAGCGATCATTAGCCTTTTTGGGAATAGCTATGGACTGTGGTTATGCTGATTTTATGCTGATATATCGTGGTATAAACATCTCATGAGAGTTATCCCAGAAAGAGCAAAATCATCATCATCATTTTCCATTTTTCATTATTTTCCATTACTACATAATTTTCCATTACTACAAATATTTTTAGACAATATGTCCTCTTGAAATGATATACGAACACAAGAAAATATCTTTGCATCCTCCAATGTGAGTTTAATGAAAGGATTTTTCATGTATCGGAGTTATCAAATGACTATTATTACCAAAGAGCTGTTTCAAATCACAGACCAAAAAAAACTAGGTATTTTAAAACTTTATTCGAGTTAAGACCATGTAATGGACTTTTCTCAATCTCTCACATATATTTCACATGGCATTTAAAGATCATAAAAATGGTTTTAGTTTTGGAATTACTAACGTTTTAAAGGTTCTTAAGTTATTGCTCTTTCTAAAGATGGCGTTGGAATGAACTTTATAAAATGTGAATTTTTTATCCTCCCATACGACCCAGAGGAAAACAAGCCCTTTGTAATTCATGCATTAACTGTTCATCACATAAAATGTTTTCTGACTGAAATATTAAAACATATTTCAAGAACAGTTTTAGTATCCTAAGTGAAAATGTAAATATTAATATTTCACAAACGTATTCCGGAATCACAAATAAAACTTAAATCGGGCTAACAGGAGGGAAAAGCAATGAACAAACTCAGTCTCTCTTGACTTATTCTTTCACTATTAAATCTGATTTTCCACTAAGAAACTCCCCTTGGATTATAGGCCCTTAATAAAGAAACGCTTCCTGTTTCTGGATCGTTGCTTTTCATACCAGGAAGTTGTATGAAATGCAGCGCAGCTCAAAGCTGCAAGTCTGACTTTCTGAAAGCATGCACATGCAAATGACCAGCTTCCTGCATCTGTTCCCACAGCATCCCTGCAAATCTGCTCCTGCGCTCCCTGCCGTGGATGCAAGTCTGAGCTGCAGCTCTTAACATGCACGTGTTGCTGGCTTTAAGGAATAGAATTTCAATTACCAATTCTAGTAAGTTCAGGAGGCAGATCCAATAAAATCCTTTAAAAGTGAATATAAATGATGGAGGCTCAGTCAGTGCCTTACATACAACGCCGAGTGGCAAGCTGCGACATCATCTCACGCTTAAGCTCAATACATAATATAAATATCCACCTTTCTACTTCACAAGAGGACTCTATCAGTGATATGAAATCGAATTCAACTGTCATATCTTTGCGAGAGAGCATTTTATTAAATCTTTTTTAGAAACCTTATTTTAGTTATCAGAATTTAAGTTGGAAGTATTAAAATTCTTAATACCATGGTTTTGCAATAATGGTTATTTACCGTTGTCAGTCAACTTACTTTACCTACTTGATAGTCTCTGAAATACTGAAAATCCTCTTCTGTGGATTTAAAATATATAAATCCTTGAGAAATATCTTCTACCAGTAAAGAATATCAGTCTTTGTTCAAAAGTTTCCATTTATATGTACTTTTCAGCAAGAATGAAAATGTTAGTGATTCATATTTAGACTATGGCTTGCAGCGTTTTTTTTTTTTTTAATCACAAGCTTTATTCGATGCAATCTTTCTAGTCATAAGTCTCTGTAATAGTTTGATTTTCTACAACTATGTGGGAAGGGTAATCCTGCCAGATCCAATTCTCAAAACATTACGTTCCTATAATGCTACTTATCATCCAAGTCACACAGCCATAAAATATTTTAGGGGAGAGAGAAAGATTTGCTTCTCTTCCAAGCAGAGGATGAAAAATTGCCTTTGTGAGTGCTTTTTCCTAGTTATGTGTATCGAGAATTATGTAAAAAAAACCCAACTAAATCACAAACCAAAGCCTATGTATATATTACCGAAACAATATTCAATATCCTATTTATCACTGTCTTGAATTCCCCAAAGAAGGGAATATTGTGATTTATATGGAAAACCTGTAAGACTCACAAGACCTTTTGTTGTGAATTTAGCAAGTAACATCTCTTCATATATTTCACTTTATTAAAAAAAAAAAAGAATCAGAAGGATTTAGGGATTGATTTTAAGAAATCTGACCTGACACACAGGTTGTTCATTACATGTTTAAAATAGGCACGCCTTTCCCCATCCTTCCAATATGCCATAATGAAAAGTACACACAATTTTGATATATTAAAAACACAAATTGGCACAATATTCTATTTCCTAGCTCTGTCCCTACATCAAAACTATTTAAACTCTATAAAATGAGAATAATACCCATCTTCTACCTCATAGAAACGTTATGCAGTGTCACATAGTATTCTGTTCCTGAGTGCTGACTGTGTGTTTTACAAGAAGGTTCATTTATAAATACACTTTCCTGCTGTCATTCATATGTACTAGCGACTTTCTTGTGTTCTGAACACGACGTTGTGATCTAGTGGAAACAGGGCAGTATGGGACACTCAAAAGTGCCTTTATCGTAGGACCTTTCCCTGAGTTTAGGGACAGAGTGACAGGTTAAAAGCAAGTGTTGTGGCATCAGACAGGCCTGGCTTTAACTGCGGGTTCTGCCACTGAGCAGCTGTGCTCATGGCTGTGTAATTTAAACTCCCTCAGATTATCCTACTTCCTGTCTGAGACAGGGTCATTCTAGTTTTGCTTTGCCCACAGTGTTTCTCGGAGACCTAAGAGATAATGAGATGTGCATCATACAGTGCCCGTCTCAGAAAACAGACCAGTTAACTTGCTGGTTCACGATCTTGGAAAAAAAAACAAAGGAAGAGAAGAAAAATGATGAGGGGTTCTATGCAGGTGAAAATGGGTATGAAAAAGATGGAATGACATGGTTTTGGTGTGTTTTTCTGTATCGGTGACCACATTTCCCAAGAAATCAAGATGCTATCAAGAAATATTGGGGGGTCAAGATCTCTTGGTTTAAGTTTTGTGACTCTGAAGAAGAGGATGAGGATTTAAGGGGAAGTGGAGGTTTCTTGCTCTGCGCTATTTTTTCCTAGTTTCTAAGCGATGGGAGGACTCTTGGCCAACTTTTTCGTACTGTTATTGTCAGACGTCTAATGTAGTTATTCACTTAACAAATCAAGATTTAATACTAATGTTTGTAAGAGTTAGATATCTGCGTATTGCTGTGATCTGATCTCAGTATTTGTGTCCCCTCAAAATTCATCGGTTGAAATCGTCACCCCAAAGGAGACTGTGTTGGGGGGAGGTGGGGTGTCTCGGGAGACGATCAGGTCCGGAGGGTCCGTCCTGGTGAGTGGGATTGTAGTGGGGACCCTGCAGAGCTCCCAGCCCTTCTGCCCTGTGAGAATGGAATACAAAGTCTGTCTGACCCGAAGGGCCCCCCATTGACCCCGCTGCCACCCTAATCTCAGATTCTGGCCTCTGGAACTGTGGAAATGAATTTCTATTGTTTCAAAGCCACCCACCTGTGGGATTTTGGGACAGCAGCCTGAACGGACTAAGGCGTCTATTTTATCAGAAATGCTTCTGGGACCGTCTTGATGTAGTCCCATAAGGAAATTAAAAATTCATATGGCTATGCCAACAATTTTCATAGAAATTTAATGCACTATCAGTTTTAAAAGTCATGGCGTTTTCCAAATATTTATCAAGTTGAGTAGAGTTGAAAAGAGGCCAAAAATATTCCTTCCCAAGAACTGAAAACTTTATAAATGAGAAAATGTTTCCTGTGTCTCAAATAGCTTAATTTACTTTCATTCTTTTCAGAAAGGGAGAGAGTGTCAGATTCACAAAATATATCAAAGATTCTTTCCCTCTCTCCACACACACACACACACACACACACCCCGCAAAGTGACTCGATGTTACTTTCTCTCCGCTTTTGATTGAACAGTGACTCATGTCATAGGTTATTGAGCAATTCGTGGAACAAAGTGGAATTTTAAAGTAAATCGATTCACCCAGGAGCCTGAAAGCGAGCGCTAATAGTCTGGATTTACGGCCTGCTCAAGGATAATTTTCTAGCCTTTAGAATAGACTTGAACAGTGCTGTCTGATTGATGGTTGACACACTCTGAGTTGTCACCCAGGGAATCTCACGGGTGTGTCCTACAGGCCAGGATCCCAGCGTGGCCGATCCAGACTGTCCTCCTCATCCTTAGCTTGGGGTTGGTTTGTCAGAAAACTGACAAAACAGAAAACTGAAAGAAATGGTTTTTCTTGTTTTATGTCTAGTGATAACTAAATATAAAAATATATTTTCATTTTACATTACATGTCATTTTGAGTTTTTAGGTTCAGGTTTTTATGTATTATGCATGAGTGCCTATGTGTGTAGAGATTATTCTTGTGCACCCAGATAGCTTTAAACTCCAAAAGTGACATAAATGAACAAAAAATCAACAGAGAACATTAGATAAGCTTGCAGGTTTAACATGTGCATAAAGGTATTCAAATAGTTTACATTATTAGAATCATACTTTTGTTGCTAGCTCTGTCAACCTCACAGTACAATTTTCACTCATTGTTTTCTAGAATGTCGGGAATATAGAGCTTAAAGCAGTGTTTTCAACCGTGTGTGTGTGTGTGTGTATGTATGTATGTATGTATATGTGTGCGTGCGTGTGTGTGGACCCTACACACTTCAGGGTAGGTCAGGGGAGCTATCTATCACCTCCAGTATATTACCTAAACAATAAAGTTATGGAAAACTATTATTACAGTGATTCTGAGGACAGCGTCAATTCTACCATGCCCAAAACATTTACACACACATGCGCGTGCGCACACACACACACACACACACACACACACACACACACACAATCTCCTCCTTTTTCTAACATTTGAGAACCACTGCCCTAAAGCATATGTCACTATGGATAAGTGAGCCAGAGGAAAGAACGTTTCTGTGACATATGTCATGCCTTAATTAAAGAAGGGATACAATGATATAAGACTTGGTAGATACCAATATCTGTATTCCCATGTAAGGAATTGCAGAGAACATTATTATTATCCCAAGCATACTGTCAACGTAAAGGTCACCACTCCCTTACGAAGGCCTGGTCAAGTCAAAGAGACTGGATCCATTCCAATGGCTTCTTGCTATAAGTATGCCAGCAGACTCTGATTAACGCAAAGAGTAAATAATGCAAGCAAGAAATGCTTTCCTGGGGTTGGAAATGAACGAGAATCCGTAGAGCTAGAAAATATTATAAATAGGAATTATAAAGTAAAGTAAAAAAAAATTCAAGAGCAAAATATTTTGCGAGAAAGTGAAAAAACATTACAGATGACCTCAGAATCCGAGAGCGAGTGCGTGTGTGTGCGTGTGTGTGTGTTTGAATTAGAATGCATTTGAGCTTAGTGACTATATCTATGTTCGACTAAGATTTAAAGCATTTATTCAAATCACAGGAATACTTACTGTAGTTTCTTTATAAACTTAAGTGTATCAGCAGAAATGTATTCTAATGCCGTGTTGTACCCCAAAATCACACACCAGTGAAAAACGCAATAAGAGTTACTGTACGCACTTCGCACATAATCATTTGCTACTTACTCTGAAAGTTCACTCCACACATTTCTTCCCTTTTATAACTCGTGAAGTGACACAACATGCCCTCTACTGAATCTTCACTACGTTTTGAGAATAACCCAAGGTCACACGTAGCTAGTAAACGAAGCCAAACTCAGATCATCTGGTTCCAAGTCCAGTCCTCATTTGGTCATGCAAAATAAGTGACTAAACGATGTCCTAGGAACAGGGCTTGAGGGAATGTCCCACCTTATCCGTGGGGATCCTGAAACCGCGGGCACCAAACCTTCTGTGTTTTTTCCTATATATACATACCTATAATGCAGTTTAACTTATAAATGAGGCACAGGAATAGATGAACAATAATAACTAACAATAAAATAGGATTTTCCTCTCAAAAGATCTTATCGTACTATGTATACAGCGTGAACACTCTGGACTAAGGGATCATTCTCGTTCCCTGGGGGCCAGAGTGTCACGGTGACAGATTTCAGCACGCTACTCAGACTGGCATGCAAGTTAAAACTTGTGACTTGTTTATTTCTGGAACTTTCCCCTTAATCGTTTTGGGCAGTGATTGACCGCAGGAAACTGAAATGGCTCAAAGCAAAACGGATAATGGGGACAACTGTATGTTCAGATCCAGCAAAAAGAAATTCAGCTTAATGTAGGAGGCATCCAAGATCCGTTATAGATTTTCATCATGGGAGTTTAGTAAGGAAAATGATCATTCATCTGTCTGCACTATGTGAGATACTGAAAGGAAGAGAATTTTGAGAAATCAAAGTAACCAAGATTATATCTAAGAATAGGCATGAAATTTGCATGTCAGCCTACTGATGGCATCAAGGTGGACACCTCACTCAAGGACAGACCAGCCGTAGCCACCTGATAATGACACCGTGCAGTAAAATAAGTGATTGGATCAGTACGTCCACATCATTCGAAGACAAACAGATGAAATTAATTTGCCATCCAATTAGGAAACTATAACTTGGAAATGAAGCATATACAGTTCAATTTAATTTTATTTTATAATCTGAACTATTGAATCCAATCCTCCGTATCCTTTTCCTTTAACAGCTCTGAATTCATACTTAACTGTTTGAAGAAAGGGAGACACACAAAATACTTACTTGTGATGCTATTTCTCGAGACTGACACAAAGGGCGGGAAAAAGAAACACACAAAATACAGTTTAGATGATGACTCAACAACATGTACACAAAACAACGCGCCAAGGACAAAATAGGACAAATACATACAAATACATAACACAGATAATCTAATTGTGCGTTTTGTTATTTATCACGGCGCCTTTGCACAAAGTTAGGAAAAGAATGAGCTGTCGTTTTTAATTTACCAGAAAGTGTTGGTTAGGTCGTTGATTGTTTGTTTTTGTGGGGGGTGTTCTTGCTAAGAATTATCTCCCTGAGCTTCGATAGAAAAATTTGTGGAGAATAAAATAAAATGATTGGAGCTTTATGAAACCGCTACATTCATGAGAGAATATTTGACGTAATTATTGACACTAAATAACCATTACTGGTCTGTATCATTAAGATCTGTCCTATTTTCAGATTCAGACATTATAAGACCTTTTTTAAATTAAAAATTAAATTTAGATCTTATGATGTTGTTTTTCCCCTACGTAGAAATTTAAGTCAGTTCACAGAATTCTGAGCTTACTTATTGTCTATAGATAAAACCGATCTGCCCAGTCACCATATAACCCCTAAGTACCTGGGAGATGTAAAAATGATATCTTATTTTTTTAGTTTTAAAGAAGAATAGTCTATTCATTTTTCAATAGGTAGAAGTAAAATTTTGAATTATATTCTTTAGGGTAATGTAACTCAAGTCTAACTCATTATGTAGCATTCTAACTGTTGTCACAAATATAAAAAATGCGTAATAAACATTAGATTACAGGCTCCTTAAAGCCGTTTATCCCAGGATTCTTAACATACAGCTGAAGGGACTCAATGCTATGTGAATAACAGAATGGGCAGCTAGAGTTTCGAAACTATTCTATGTTAATTTTTGTTAAAATAATTTTAATCATAGGATTTTGTAAAAGATAAACTTATATTAATAATATATTTAAAATGTTGCATTCCAATTTAAAGACTCAGCGATTGGCAGCTGTCAGCATCAGTGATGACTTCGTTATGCGCATTTTTAAATTTATTGACTATGGAGGTGACCGCCAGTCAGACTAACACATCCCACACATGTATTGTGTGCATCGTGAAGATGCCGGCGATTTAACATGCGATAAAAGGCTCCTTTGCTAATTCCTAGTCAAATTGTCACCGGTTATAGTCACCTCAAATAAAAGCAATTTTCAGTACACTGCAAAACGGGAGACAGATACAGTTCTAACTTTTCTTACCTAAAAAAGAAAAATAGAGACGAGTACATTCGCTAATTCATAATTTTTCAGATTTTGGAAAGAGAGTACCACATCATACACTGTCTGGTAGGTGATACCCCTAGTGGTTCTTGGGCAACATTTTATAATAATAAATTCAAGATATCTTCAACGAAAAGTATGAATATTCACTTTAATTGGAATAATTATTATTGATAATCTCGACAATTTAAGTGAATTTAGTGAGCTTTGGGGATGTCTGAATCGAAGTTAAAGGATTCTAGACAAAAATATTGTTCTTTGTCACCAAGAGGTCCTTGCTCATCCTTCTTTTTTTGCTTGGTTTGACCCAGGAGATTCTGATGTTTATACAAATTCCCTTAGACACACATCACTGGTGGCACAAGTTCTTCTGGTGTGGCGAGGTGTGACCCGCTGACAAGGGGCAGACCCAGCTGCACCTTATTTTCCACGGACTCATTTTCCAGCCACTGTCCGTGTCCCCTCCTTCCTCTGTGTGTGTGTGAACCCTCCTTCCACCGATACATAGCCCCCCAGAAAACGCTGAGCTCGCATTCCAGATCTCTCATGTAATGTTCATTAGAAATATCCTTTATCATCATTTGTCTTCTCAGAAATATCTGCTAAAGTGTCAGTGTTTATTCTCACGGCCAAAGTGGCAATGTAACTTATAAGAACTCTTGTTTCTCTACATAGAATCTGGTAGGACACTGAAGACAGACCAGAATTGACATGCCAATACACGCCTGCCTTTCAGATGTATTTTTTAAAAATACGTGAATAACAAGGAAGCAAGGCCTAGAGTCTTTATATTAATTTATTCCTATGATATGCTTATATGACATGTTGGCATTTAATAAAAAAATTCTTGATAAGATAGAGTTTAACACTTGGAAGTATAAAGTGCAGAAATGATCAATGAATGGGTGTCATATGACTACTTCATGGCTATAAGTCTATTGTTGCTCTTATCAGTTATAAATACATAGTTTGAATACTCAGAAAACGCTATTTTTATAACAATTCTGATCATAATCTCTCTGATTTCCCGCTCATAGGACGCACCTACATTTACCCTTTTTAGCTGGATTCGTTGGCTTTTCTCTCTCTGATTCTGTGCAACACACTTGAAATATTTTTCGGTTTCTATTTTTATCTATTAAATTCTTCCGCCTATTTCACTACCTTTTCCATCTCCCATCATTCCAACATGGTTCAGCTCTAATCTCAGTTAGATCTCAATTCAGGGCATATTATGACTAAGTACACTTTGTAGATGACCTACACAGAAAACGTGTTTGCTATTCAATTCTGCATAATTTTTTTGTTGTTGGCAGTGGTGTGCTCCTCGAGTTTTAACTGTTTTACTTTGTTAATTGATTAATTAGGTCACTACTTATCAATACTTCCTCCTCAACTCTTTGGCAATTGTCTAATCTTTGTCTGAACATCAGGATGACAGACGTCATCTTTCTGAAAAAAATCTCACCGGACCCTCTGCTCCAGGTTGCTGTTTATCTCTGATGTTGCTTTCACTGCCCTCCTGGGGACGTCCCCCACCTCATACTTGGTTTCCGTAAAAACCACGGTCTTTGCTGAGTCGTTATTTCATTAACGTCCCTTCGCCTGCACCATCACCTTTTATTTCAACACGAGTCTGACTTAGAGGAGATCCACTTTAAAGGGGCTTCTGCATCTTGCAAAACCATGATGGAAGATCGAACCTCATGACCATGTTGCATAAACTCTTAAATAAAGACGCACGTAATATGCTTATTCTTTTAATAGTAACTGGACCGGAAAAACAACTTTCTCACGTGTGTCCTTTTACGTCGCCAGACTACAGTAATTATTTAATGCAACAGTTTTGTTTTTGCTTTTTTTAATGGGAAAATAAAAGTAGAATTCTAGCTTAACCGCAGTGGTCCGTTCATTTTGGATGGAGAGTAACATTCATTTCTCTGTCCTTTATATATTTTTCTGCCCCTAATATACTGTGCTGTAAAAATGCTTGATGGGCCTGTTTTTATCTTTAGTTATTTAAATCGTCTCACTTTTTCTATCATAGGCAGAAAACGTAGGTGCTGAAAGGTGAACCGAGTTTAACGCAGAAAGAGGTGGCATGTTTATTTAACCCAATTTTCTTTTAAGAGGTTCGGGGATTTATACACATTTAATTGAGGTGATCTTTATTTGTGATGGGAAGAACCGGCCAACATATAATGTCAAATGCTCCTTGATGGCAGAACAAATTCTCAAATAACCTTTCCCTACCCGTACTGTGAACAGCACACAGCAAAGTTCCTTAATAAAATGATGTGGCTATGCACTTGACCAAGGGCACAGTTCAAATGTCCAAGTTCATGAAGCCTGTGTAGAAGACAAGACCACGACAAGCTCCGCTACATAAAAATCTTTGTACTTAGCCACGTTCAAATAGGAAATGATTAATTATTTAGATGCAAAAGAATTTGCTTTCTCTTAACCTTTAATAATTTTTTGGATATACTGTTCTTAAAATTTGAGGCACATCTGAGCAAATGATCTTATTTAACTGGCATGTTTCTCCTGTCAGTCATTCCTGATTTTCTCTAATCTGGTCTTCCTTTCTGTCATGTGACCCACAGGGACCACAACCAGTGATAAGCTCAGAGTAAGCAGCGGAGATGCCAATAAATCTCCTTTTAGGGTTCCTGAAGCCACCAAAATGCACCTCAGCAAAACTAAACTATGTTCTGGGGACTCAATATCCCTTATTGAAATGTCAAACTACAAATTTTAACAAAAAAAAAAACAAAAATACATTCCATTACTCCCTAGAAAGCACTTTTCCATACAAGGATTCATTGATTTTATCACAAATCGGTTTAATGATGTCATGTACTACTAAAATGCGTATACCTGATCTGAGCCTCCTTGTTGAGGTAATCTTGTATAAGACCACAAAGAGAAATGGTTAACCAAAATTTTAAATAATTTTGAGGTATCTGAAGAATAGATCAAGAACGTAAACCATCAAAAATATATAAAACATTTATATTAAATAATTTCATAAATATAGATAGGATAATGCATTTATCCAAAATATTTATTTCATAAGAGTCTAATTTAAAATGTGATGGTTTACTAGGCGTATACAAACTATTTAGAACAACATACTGGGACCGAATCAAAATGTGGGTATGTTCGCAGCAGCGAGCAGCCATCAGAAATTGTCGTGTATTAATAAACTCTAGTTTGCTCTCAAAATTACCGAGCCTTTCTCTGCAAAGGTCTGGCATTGCTACTTGAGTTTTTTCTTGGCTTCAGGATAGTCTTTAATCTAGAGTTTGTAAAGTATGACTTTCAGTGCTTATTAACTTATCTCTGTTTTGATTCCTTTATTTAAATAAATGCTGATACATGCAGTCGAGGGGTATATCAGAAACAAGATTGCTTGCCTTGAGAGCTTTTCTTATGTCTCAGTGTTACTTAGAATTTATTCGCTTCCTAACCATCTCCTAGAAATGGAAAATCCTAGATCTATAGAGTCGCTCAGAGCCCCAAATCCACAAACTCTAGAATAGTCCCTTAGCCAAGAATATTTTGAGAAATTCTGGCATAGTTTACTAAACAAGTAATTGATAAGATTTTTTGTTTTTTGTTTTTTTGTTTTTTTGTTTTTTGTTTTTTGTTTTGTTTTTTGCTTTTGCTGAAAACCACTTCTACATGTCTGATAGCATTCTTTTTGTCTCTTTGACATTTGTCAGAAGTCAGTTTTCAAGGTTGGGAATGGCTGCATTGAATCGGATGAAACGTTTAAAGCAATATTTTAGTTCCAAACCTCAGATGTCGTAAGTTTCTGAGACTCAGTCCGGTAGATCCCGATGGGGATGTCCCCGGAAGAGGAACACAGCTTCTGATAAAGCCGGGCGTACGTTCTGATCCATAAGTCCTCCTCGGTGATTTTCATCTAGAATACAAACGAATCGTTTACGCGTTAGCTTGGGAAGACGTAAACACTCAGTGGTTAATTTTCACTTCTTAAGGGTAGACTCTGTCAACACTTTGAATTCTCAAAGTGCCAAGTCACAAGTGCTCGTCCACGTGTTAAACTGCTTAGTTGCACTCCATCTCAGCCTTATCCCCGGGGTTCCCCCAATCCCAAGAAATCAGCTACTCAATTTGTGGCAGCGTGACATTGCATTCATTCAATGCAGGAGAATCAGGCACTGGTAATGGATTGGGAGATGTGATTTTGAATGTCGCAATAACTAGAGGCTGCTACTGGAGTTAGTGGACAGAGTCTGGCGATGCTACAAATGTCAGAGTGCGAAGGACACTCTAAAAGAACTGTCCATCCAAAGTTCTCGGAACACCCGCATTGAGAAGACGTTAGCAGGATGAGCGCAGGCTCGCAGACGGGAGGCGTGAAAGCTAGTCCCTCTGCTCATCCTAAGTCTGAATTGTTGGCAGGTCACTTCAGGAAACACACTTAGTCCTGGCATACTCAGCTATAAAATACAGGCCTCCAGTGTCATCACTATTGTCCTCAATAGCACGGCCTCCTGTGTCAAACATTCAGCCTTAACTAACCAGCTCGAAAAAAAACCACCTGTTCCAAACTATGGACAGAATGGCTGTTTATCATGATTATTAATTTCAAGTAATGTGTTCCCTTCAACATATTTTAAGGGATTAAAAAACCATGATGCTAGTTTTGAGCAGATATTAGGGGGGATGAATGACATAGAAGAGTTAGCCAAAGTCCATCGAGATGGATTTCGGACCATCTATGCGCACGATCTTCTCTCGTAGAAACGATTCACTTACAGAGCAAAGGAAGCCCGACCCCGGGGTGGTGTCCAAGCCCAGCAGGAGTCTGGTGACAGAGATCATGTAGTCCTTCACAAATGACTGCAACACAAACAACACAGCTCCTTACCACAAGTAGGAAAGGGGCGGGCAGAGTAGTGAGCAGTGCGAACACCATATCACTTCTAAAAGGTTATTTCTCAACACATCATCGAGTCTCCATAAAAAAGGAAATAAAAATCTACCTCATCAGAGTCCTAAATACACATGCACCGTTACGCTGTCCTTAAGGGGATATGGGGAATGATTGTTCTCTAGAATATCTTGATATGCTTAAATTTTATGCATGCTGTTAGGTATGATAAAAACATTTTTAGATATTAATAACAAAAATATGAGTTGATAGAAAATAAGAATATCATAAAACTTGAAAGAACTAAAATTGGCCATGAACTATTTCAATGTTTCTTTTTTTTTTTTTTTTTTTTTAGAATTAAGCTCTATGCTAGTAGACTACATTTCTAGTATTGAAATAAATCTAAATGTTAATGATTTAACAGTTTAGGATTAAATGTCATCACCGGGCTATTTTATGGTCTAACAATAAGAGATAGTTTAGTATGTTGCTAGAACACCGCTCAGCATTTAGTGTTAATGATGCTCCTAGATTCTTCGATTTATTCTTAGCTCCGAGTGAAAAAAGCGTTCAAGCAAGACAAGGCATGTTTTGCCATAACATGTAGCCATTATTTATAAATTGTATGAAATGACTGCCTTTAGTTCGATCTTCAAATGTTTAAAAGTGAAAAAGTAAATGATCTGCCTCTTTTGCATAGCAAAGACTTTTGACAAGTTATGATGTTTTTGAAAGTCAATCTGCTCACCCACTTTCTTGATTCCTAGTTCCTTTTACCAACACCTGGTATCAGAAAGTTAAACTCTTCCATCTAAGGAGAGCAAACACGTCCATTTCCTTTCTTCAGGCCAAAGAAGTGGCATTTCGGTTTTCAACATGTATTAGTCACCCAGTAGTTAGGACGTGACTATATAGGCGGCCACCAAGAAAAGTGACATACACCTTTATAGAGTATCATGTAACTTCATCTCTAACTCAGAGTCCGCTAAAGAAGGATTTAGAAACAAATTCTCGGGCTCTTAAGACTATTTTCCAAGATGACAAGTAGAAAGTACTCATGAAAGAGAAAGCGCACTAAAGATCTGGCAGATGACAGTTTTAAGTTATTTTAGAGTCAGATGCCATAATACAGCTAACTTGTCTACTGTATTCGTCACCAGCACCTCCCTGTCCAGAGGTCATTTGTCCTGTCACTTCCTTAGGGCGCAGACAAGGAGTAGGAGTGAGCCGGGAAGATGTGGCAGCCTCACATGTTACAGACACCCGCGTTAAATCTCGTGAAATTCAACTAGAGAAGACTCTTTCCATTTTCACTTAGCTCTATTTAACTTCATTTTAGATAATACTTATTTTTTAATAACTGATTTCCTAGCTTTACAAAGATGATGATTAATAAGAATGATTAAGATATAAAAGCGATCTGTGTTTCAAGTGGGAAGGGGGAAAGAGACTATTAAAATAAAGGGGGGAAAATCTTTCACTAAGTTAAAAAAAAGTATCATAAAAAACTCAAGCATTATACAAGGGTGGGATCGATTCCCACAGGGACGGGCAGGCGTGGTTCCATGGCGTGTGTGTGGCCTGATGTTGAGGGTTCACACTACCACTAGGTAGTTTCTCTGTGAGCCCTCGCGTCTCATCTATGTATCATGAGTGAGGACACTGCTGGTGTCACAGTTCCCTTTGGGGAAACAAACAAAACGATGTCTAGGATGGAATTACATTAATAATAAATGACTACACAATTGTAGTCATTAATAATAGTTTTCGAATATATAATATAAATATTTATCCTTAAGAACATGGGCTTAGTTCATTAACTGTAATAATTAGATGGTATATAGTATACTTTAAAAACATAAGAATGCTTATTATACACTTTGAGGTATCATATATATGTTTTTATATCTATAACCCGTGACTTAGTCCTCTTCACCTATCTAAAAAATGGACCATGATTATTTGCGGTCAAGAGAAGGTAAATTGGCAGTCATTACTTTGAAAGTTATTTTTCTAGTGCACTGTTTCTGAACTAGCTCTAGAAAACAGAGAACTCCTTGATATATTATTATAAAAACTGTGAGATAAAGATGAAGAGAAAGAAATTATTGCTTTTCCTCCCCTATGATCCCCTAGGCAATAATCAGAATTGTGTGCAGGGTAACCTGTGTTTGCAAAGAGTGGGACCCTCACCCCCCAGCACCGCCCTGCAGTGCCCACTAATGCGTCCAAGAACCTTAGGGCAGACAGGAGTGCTACCCACTCCTGGGCTGGCTTTGCTCCTGCTCTCATCTGGCAAAAGCACGTGGTTTGTGACAGGTGACATTGCTAGGGGCACACTCAGGGCTGTCATTAGCCCAAAGGCCAATAGAAAAGCTTTAGCTAGCTTCAGATTAGTATGTTCAGTCAAGCATTGCAGAAGAGGGTACATAAATATATCATCAAAAAGCGAAAAAGCACAACAAAACGTTCGAATGCTGAATTCGAGATGAAAGTTATCGAATCATTGAAAGCCCTATGAATAGATTTTTTTCTCTGAATGGAAATATTTAGAAATGGATGACTTGAATCTGAGAATATGTAATTGTACTGCTGTTCAGTTTATAGCAGAGTTAAAAAATATTAAAACATATTTGTGTAAAATAACATCTCCGTGAACTTCTCATGATAAAATGACAGTGTTAAATTGGGCCTTCCAGAACAAACTAAGTGGGTTTGAGTTGTCTGTAAAAGCTTTTTTCATATTTTTCTAAAACATGATCATTAGCAGATGTTTAAATGTCTTTGGTTTATCTATTTATTGGCATCGATTTGATATGCATTATAAAATGGCTGTTTTTTTAATCTAGTAATTTTTCCTTAGCTTTTTTTTTTAGTCTAGTAATAAAGATATAGCAACATGCAACATATATTAAAATGTCACAATAAACATTGAAGGACCCTGGTTTAGGCTACAAAACCCCTAAAAATTTAGGCTCAAGAATACCTAAAAAATATTTCTTAGATTGTTCCGAAAAATGTTTTTGCTTACAAAATGTTTCATGGGCACATCGATGTCCTTCAATACATGAAATAAAATATCTAATTACTTCCAGAGCCAATGCTGAGTTAGCAGCTCCACGAGAAACCCTAGTGATATCATTCATTGAACAAAATCCAAACGAAATAGAAGCAGATTAGAGAGCGAAAAGGAAAGACGGCGTACCTGGTAGAGAAGCGTGTCCAGCATGCTGATGCTAAATACCCTCCCCGCAGCAAAAGGCAGTCGGAACATAAAAGCCAAATTAGAACCTCTCTCTCGTTCTTTCTGTTCAGAAATTTGAAATCGAAAAAGTCGTGAGCATTCTGCATTTTACGCTTCTCTGCTTAGTTCAATTTTCCTGACGTATGTGAACAAGGTATTTTTATGACACGGTTCTCAGCTGCGAATGGGTCATTGCTTCATTTATGATTGCATTTTTAACACATTTCTTTAATTTTCATGACCAAGGTTTCTTGATCGATGAAAATAGCCCATCGTTAAGAAAGGTTAACCCCTTAGACAGTTAACATTTATTCTTCGTACCTACTTCTGAAAGGAACACAGTAAAATTATTTAGTGAAACTAAAAATAAAGCCCTAAAGCCACATAACTTATAACACCTAGAAAATCTAGCCTGAATATTCTCCTATGTGAGGGCAGAACAAAAGGCAGGTTGGAGCTGTCACATGCAGTGGTTTCTTCTAGCTTGTGTCATATGAGTTTTCATTACGTGCCCTTTCAATTGTGCCCGCGACACCAATGTGCAGCTAAGCTTCTGTAAATGAGAAAAAGAGAAAAGAAGGGGGAGAGAGAGAAAGAGAGATAGAGATAGAGATAGATAGAGAGACAGAGAGACAGAGAGACAGGGAGACAGAGAGAGAGAGAGAGAGAGAGTGTGTGTGTGTGTGTGTGTGTGTGTGTGTGTGTGTGTAGGGGCATTTCTTTTGAAAAGTTCTATTATCTTCCTTTCATAATTGATGAAGACACAAGAGCAAATATTTGTGTAAGATTGGAAGGTATTTCTTAAGAGTGCAGGTTACTCTCGTACTTAGCTGATGGTCATCTCAAAAATGCTGGTTTCATTTGTGGCCAGCTTCCTTTTACCAAGCAAGACGGATACAGCTAAGCAAGTCAGACAAGCAGCCCTGACTCTCAGGGCAGTGGAAGCGAACCCCCTTTCCTAGTGTAGCAGATGGGGGGGACCACACGGGCAGGGGGCCCTCCCGTCCATCATTTCAGAGGGGGTCTGGCTGAAGGATGAATCGTGGAGATGAACAGGGCTATGGCTGCTGCTCTCTGTGCTGACAGATGACAGTTACTTGACCTTGGCTCCCCTGGGAGGACAAGGTTGGGACTCAGCGCCCACCCCTCCAAGGAGCAGGCGGGGTCAGTCCGCCATGTCGCTCGTGTCTGTCTGGCTGAGAAGACGTCCAGACTCTAAAAACATCCTCACATGAGAGTAGGGAGAAGGTCGAAGGAAGGACAGCAAACAGTGTCCCAATCTGTGTCTGTCGTAATAGATTCTCTGATTTATTAGCCTGAGTGTCAAGTCTGAACAGTCCATGCAGGTGGCTGGAACGATCTGTCTTGTCTGTAGCGTTATTAGCTTTTGCCTGTGAACTTGGGCCCCAATTTGGTTCCTGAGGTGCGGGAAGCATCCCCAAGAGGCCAAAGCCACCGTAGCTTAAGCCCACGTTGAAGCAAGAAGCCAGAGCAAAGGGCTGAGACCCCGAGACTCTTTGGGCCGGGACCTGTCGCGGGGCCGAGTGGGAACCACCGATGGTCGGGGCTGCACTTGGCCCCTCTGGTAGTTTCTGCCCTTGGGGGCTGTGATTCTCTGGGATGCCCTGGACAAGGACTGTGACTTTCTTCCCTTTACCTGCTAGCGAACGAGGGGCATGGGGCACGTGGTGGTGATGCACACGTCTGTGGTTTTGCAGTCGAAACGGATGACTCACCACTGAGTCACGAATATATATATATATATATATATTTATACTCTCCAAAAGATTGTCCCATATGTCGCCTCATTAGCATAGTATCCGGCATGATTAAAAAATATTAATAACAAAAGACAGTTCTATCGCTCAGGAAATGTCAAGGGTTTTTGAAGATCAGTGTCAAGAACTAGGGCCAGAGACCCAATGTATTTTTCTTATTATAACACTATTCATCTCACATTTTTTTATGACTCTGCTTCTTATATCAGTGCGTAATTACCGCACGATGGCTAAAGTGTAATTATGACCACCCCTGGGAAATGGTGATAATTCAAGAGGAATTTTAGAGGGAGTGATCTCGAAGCAGATTGTGGCATACCACAAATAAAAGGCTTTTTTATGACATGCATCCAATCAAGAGAAATGAAATAAGTCTAGAGAAGGAAACCAGATGAGGATTCCTCCTTTTTTTTTTTATCATTGTCCTGCTCTTCTTCGCTTCATTATTTCTCGTCCCATTGTCCATCTCTGCATAGCTCTTGTTCTGTGTTTCTGGCGCCTGCTGCACCTGCTTCGTTAGAGTGTCAGTGACCCCCCATGACCGGGGACCAAACATGAGAAGTAGCGTTGGGAACACAGTGACAGCGATGGGGATGTCCATGAGAAGAAGGGTAATGTAGAGCGAAACAGAGCAACTCGGCAGCAAAAATG
Organism: Macroglossus sobrinus; assembly: GCA_004027375.1. Taxonomy (NCBI): domain Eukaryota; kingdom Metazoa; phylum Chordata; class Mammalia; order Chiroptera; family Pteropodidae; genus Macroglossus; species Macroglossus sobrinus. Next base: position 199,831 of record PVKZ01001476.1, on the reverse strand, counting down.
GACAACGAGAAAAATAAGACGCAAATGAAAGCGTAAGGCAGAGTGTGACGTCCAGGAAATTTTCCGACAGATTTCACAAATTCAAAGAAAACAGTGCAATATTTGCACTGCGGAAAACAATATAAATAAAGCCACTTGTGATAGAAACAGGTCAAATCCATCAATTCACATTTTAAAAATATATATAAATATATATAAATTAAGATTTTAGCCCCTCCACCCAAAGCAATCCAAAACAGATTTAGACTTTTACTATATCGTGGCATTTCTTTCTACACACAGACATGTCCAGAGTTATTCTTTCCAGCAAAATAGTTCAACGCGACTCACCTTTTCCAGCTTAGAAAGAGCGAGGGAGTAACAGTCTTTGGCCCTGAACTGCATGAACCGCATGTTGGCCGGGTGGGTGAGCTCCGTGATGATGCTCAGGCTGGAAAACAGCCTGCGGGCCAAAAAAAAGTGTGTGTCACACTACCAAGTCAACGCAGTGTCTTTCTATAACAACGTATTTACGAGTGAGCGAGTCCCAGCCTCAGGCCTGAGACCACGTGATTGGCAACGGCAGGCGGTGCCCCCAAAGCTGTTCCGTACAACGCAAGACAAAGGAAGGAATATTTTAACCACATTTTAGCACTCTCACACAAACAAATCGCATAGTTTGGCTTTCTTTAGATGTTTTCTGTCTACAATTATGAAACAGCACAGGAGAGAAACGCACAATGCTAATTTGAAAAGTTACAAGGTTGCTTTGTGGGTAATATTGAAATGGAGAATTGTAAGATAAATAGCATATTTTGGCAAACGTGTCACACACGCTGAGCTCATTGTCCCTAGTGTGAGCTCTGTGATCTCCGGTGGCTCCCTGTTCGCATAGGACACGATTTGCAACGTCAAATATGAATGTAACGAGCTTCCGAGAAGAGCAGGTGTTTCCATTGAAATAACATTTCATTGTAGTGCACTGAGGCCAAAACTCAGCTGATGTCGTTCTTGGGGGATCTTGAGAATTTGCACGTGTCCCACAGCTTTGCATTTGCTTGCTTCCCCGTTCATTTGCTTCTCTGTCTGTCTGTCTCTGTCTCTGTCTCTCTGTCTCTCTGTCTCTCTGCCTCTCTCTCTCTCTCTCTCTCTCTCTCTCTCTCTCTCTCTCTCTCTCTCTCTCTCTCTCTCACACACACACACACACACACACACACACACACACACACACACACACTTCTCACCCCCAGCCCAGAAAGTGGGGCCAGGTAATACCATAGCAAGCGCCTTTTTATCGCTGCTATCACTGATCCGGTCCCTAGCTGGTCTCTGTGCACCGTGGCTGGCTCCCTGGTTCACATCCTTTGAGATCCGGGGCAGCGGCCACTTCAGCTGGTGACCAACTTTGTTCTCCACACACCGCGTCTCTAATCTCTGTGATCGCCCCTTAAAATTCCTAGCGGCAGGCTGAACCCACACCTTGCACTCAGGCTAATAAATACGCTATAAATGTTGATCTGTCACGTATCTGAGAATATTTCTGAATATCAAGGGTGTACGTTAACATATAGGTGTATAGACGCGCTTGGATACATGAAACACCTGTTTTAGACAGGGAGTGTCAACACCACCACTAATAGGAAGTGTCAAAGTTTATGTCACCTATATCGTCTTCTGTAATCATTTCCAACACTTCACTCTTGCCTCCTCAGTGTGTAATAGGCCAGTTCCCCTAGAGCTGCGGCCTTGGGCTTGAGTCTGAAGCAGCCTGGTGTCCAGCTGCTATGGCTGGATTTCTGGTTGCCTGACGCTCATATGGGTCACCGGATCCTACCTCTGGAACGTTGTCATCTGCCGCTAGGGCATTTTGTGCAAGGTGGCGGGTAGAGGATGTGAAAGGACAAAGAGCTGGGAGTGAGGAGTGGGACACAGCTGAGATCAGAGTTGCCCATAGCAGGGACTCGGTAATGATCTGTGTCGCATTTCGCCACAGGAGTGATCATAACCGATGGGCATTGGAACTGAGCCTGGGGAAGGCGAGAAGCAAAACCCACAGGGAACTCAGGACAGTGAAAGGCAGGAGAATTAGCAGAGAGTAGGTTCCAGTGGGGACAAATGATGGCGAAGCACTGGGGATATTAGAAGAAGTAAAGCAGACATAAGCAGCATACTTAGGTGAATGAAAGCAAGAATATGGAGAGGGAAATGGCTGGGGCTTCAGAGGGAAGGCTGGGACTGTGAGAACCAGTGGCTGGGGAAAGAATTTGAAAAGATGTCCTATGCGGAATTATCGACATCATCACGAATCACAGTAGGGACTGGGTTGGCCAACGGTCATGGTGAATCTAGAAATGAAACTGTCAAGGAATGTGGAGTGACCTCAACGGAGGTCACTTGCTACCCCTGTGAAATGAAGCTGCCAGCTCTGCACAGTTTGGGTCATTTATCTCTGTGACTGACATTTCATTTATCATAGAGACCTATTGTTGTCTTGCTTTTCGATTCTGTAAAACTAGCCTAGCTTAGCATGCCTAGATGAGTAACTTAAGAATTACTTCGTACAAAAACTTGCATAGAATGTTTTCTTTCCTGGAAAATATTATGTACTTAGTGAAATAATGATACAGTCCAACCTCTTTATCTGCAGATTCCACATCTACAGATTTCACCAGCCTGGGATCGAAAATATTTTGGGAAAAAGTGTTGTTTGGTTGCGTTGTGTGCTGTGTGGTTAGGCCCACGGTGGCTGTGTCTCCGCTGAACTTATATGGTCTTTTCTTCCCTTGTCATTATTCCCTAAACGATACAGTAAAACAACTATACATACCCAGCATTTATGCTGTATTATTATGTGTAATCTAGAGGTGATTTAAAGCACACGAAGGCATGAGGTAGGCTATATGCAAATATTAGGTCATTTTTATAAGGGACCTGGGCATCCCCGGGTTTTGGTCTCTGGGGGTGGTCCTAGAACCAACTCTCAAGGACTCGAAAGAGAGACTGTCATGCCTTTCTGGGCATAGGACAGGAGAAGACAGAAGTGATCGCTTTACAGTTTGGGTATCTAATAGTTCTTCTGAAATATCTGTTTGAAACTATTTAGTGTTGGATGTGCATACGCAGGTAAAAAGTGCGTAATTGCTAAAGTATTCTGCTGAAGGCTGGTAATCTTAAGGGACCCAAACCAAGTCATTCGTTATCTTTAATTCTTTCCACGCCGATCGCCACCTCTGTGCCTCTCAGTAAGATGGGGCTGCATTAGTATCTTGCAATCAAAATCATTCATTCATAGAATATAAAGGTCAAATCAATAGAAACACCGTCATAGTAGAAATAAACTCACAGGAAGTTGAAAATTAAAATGGCAGGCCCCATCAAAAACACTCAGGGTATCCTCTCCTGTCGAAATTATAATTCGCTTTTGTCAAGCATACGTTTTTTTAAAAAGTATAATTTTACTTTATGCATTCACCATAAATCTCAGCTTTCTGAATTAACTTTCTACCCTGTAATTTCCTTTTTTATTCCCTAGAGAAAAAAGAATGACTCTGTCCGCCATGGTTTAAACCTGGGCTATGCTACCTTTAAACATACTCTCTGTACTGTTCACTGTAACTCAATAACACGTCAACTCTGTCCTAAATGAACTGCCGTGTCACCGTAACCCAAGGGTCTAGTTCTCTTTCTGGAACAGGAGGTTCTATAAAAGGACAGTGTAGATTGTTCACGCTATAGCAGTCTTTATATTCCTGGTTTCCTGTGTTTACGTGAACACTACAAAAGGGTTCATGATTTTCCATAGGCATTTTATAGAGGGGGGAAGTCGTCTGGACAAAGTTAAGTCACCCACTCAGGGTCACAGAGCCACTAGGCGTCTGTGGGACTCGGGACAGAGGTTGTGCTATGCCAAGTCTGTGCCGTGCGGTTCCAGGCTCTGTGGCTTTCCCTCTCTGCCACCTGGATGAGGTCATTTTACCGCTAACAACAATAGCAGCTAACATTTATTGCATAATTGAAAAATACCAGACAGGTATATTTTTAAATCTCTAACAACCTGCGATGAAGACATTGAGATTTAGAGAAGGAAAGTAATTTGCCAAAGATTATATAATAAACAGTAGGACTCCCGTCTAGGCTCTGTTTTCTGCATTCTGAACTCACACTATGAACGAATAATTGATCTACAGCCACGCCACCCTGAACGAGCTCGATCCCATCTGATCTCGGAAGCTAAGCAGGGTTGGGCCTGGTTAGTACTTGGATGGGAGACCACCTAGGAAGACCAGGTGCTGTAGGCATTAAAAAATAAAAAATAAGGGATTGCAAGTTGACAAGGTCCTTGCAATCTGTGAGGTCAACCAAGGGTTGCCTCGCCTAAAAAAATAAATTGCCCTCAATATGTGCTTTACTACAATCAGGGTGGGGTGAGGGGAGGCGACAGTGACAGTTCGTGGTGTTTTATTTACTTTCATAATTTGGGAGGTCGGATATTTCCTTTAAACTTCCACGAAAGTCACAAAATTGAAACCATGATATTTTGCATCTTTACATTTTAAAATGATTTCAGGAAGAATCACCCCAGGTGACGCCGATATCTTGACTTACAGGTGATTTTGACTTTGCTTCTAGCGTGTGCGCTTTTATCAGTATTTCCCCAAACGTGGCCATAGTGGGAATTCCTAGCTGGGTGAGTTTAATTCAGGAAAGATGGGAAGACAGGCTAAGGTCACGATAAGTTGGCTCCGAACGTGGGTAAATGACCTGCTTGGTCACCTTGCGACTTTTCATTCCTGGTTACCCAGTATGTAAATGCTCACCTTGGGCCATGGCTAGGCATAAAATCCAAATTAAAACGCACACAGTCCCTTACAAATCAAGACTGCCACCGCACAATACTTCTTCAAATCTGTTATTGTTAAACCGTGCAGGAAAACGGGTGATTATTGTACTTTAAAAAAGAATAACAAATCTGCTGTTAAAAATTTAACTTCACGCAGTGCCAATCAACCATTAGGGGCCAAATAAGCATTTACTGCATGATCAAAGGAATGAAGGTAGTTTGAACACTGAGTGTCTCGTGTTCATTCCTTACACACACAGACATACACACAGTCAGCTGTCTCACAGGTGTCCCGCTGGAAGTCGGGGACAGGGCCGGGCTACCAGACTCCTACCTGAACAGGGTCTGCACGTTCACGATGGTTTTGGCGTCTGCCATGTAGTCCTCCTCGGCGCTCATGGTGCTCTCCTTGTCCACCACCACCATGTTGGCGGCAAAAGTCACTCCGCACCTGAGCAAGTCATCTAGGCTTTGATAGAGATCGACAGAGGAAAAGGCACCTTCAGGAAATCGCAGCGCTAGGGGTGGTGCTAAAGCTTGCTTACTTGTGATCTTTAATGATCTTGTACTTTTTATGATCGCCCCCATCCCCACCCCCGCGGCCCAGTGCTTGTCAAGGCTGCCCTTCTGGGTGGCTTTGATGGAGTGCCCTGGTAGGCGTAAGTGGCGATGATCACATAATACTGATACGAAATGATTTTTTTTTTGGACTCTTTATGGTTCATTATCCTGCAGCTGCTTTCAAAGCATATGCGTTAAGAATCTTAAATAATATTAATGATATAAACAAAACACCCATTTTGCCATCAAATAGAAATAGAACGTGTTAGAACCTTGTTTTTCAAAAGCACAGTATTTCACAGACATGGTTTCAAATTTTTTTTTTATCTCTAAGGTGCTTTTGGTAAGAGTAGATACAAATGCTTATATTAATTTAGCTGGTCACGCCTAATAAAAAAACCATAAAACTGCAAAATGTTTATTTTTACGTTTTCTTTGTGTTATTTCTTTGTATTATTTTTTGGTTCTACACAGCTAAGAGCATGTAAAATATATAACTATCAGTGGCATTCCAGCCTACCGTTTCCCCAGCCTGAAGCTTTTGAGCAAGTGATTGAATAACCTGATTTCTTTGGTTATAGGAAGTAATTGAGCTGAACTGGGATGCATGTTCCCCTGTCACCAATAAACACATTGCCTCGCATTAAATTAAAATAAAAAGTTACCGGTAAAGCTGACGTAGGCAAGCCCTTATCTCATTGCCTCTGCTTCATGTGAACTAGAAAAATGGGACCGAATTGCATGAGACTGAATTTGAACGAGTGCGAGAACGTTCTAGAGTCGACTGATGACAGATAAGAAGCATCAGCCTAATTGATTTCCACATCTGGCTGAAAACAGAAGCGTCCGGAACGGTAGTTCCTTTTGGGTTCTTAAACTGGAGTGTCCACTCCCTGTAGCTCTCCCCCTGGGGGATGACGATGTGGGATCAGCCGTGTCACACACACGGAAAGGCAGGAGGTGGGAGTTCTTTGTTAAGAGGCGAGAGAGTGCTACCAAAGCTTTGAGTCCGAGATCCCCAGGAATAGTCCAGAAAAACTATGTCTCATGAATCAGGATCAATGTTCTGTGATAGATTTTAGGGCTAGAACTGTGAAAACAGAATGTTATTCCGAATCAATTTCCTATGGTGAGAGGGATCAGACCCGTGGCATCTAATCAATCTGCTGACTAAGTTTGAATCCCTGGGAATACTTTACGTGGGTGTTCCTTTTATCTAGGAAATTCGTCATAATTTTTCTTAAAATATTAAAATATATTTTAAAAAGGGAAGAACCAGATGGAAAATGAAAGTGACATGGGCCTTTATGGACCATAAAATTGATGCCTAAGTCATATGCCTCCAACCCACCTTATTATAATTTTAATGAACTTTCTCATATTACAGTTATTACAATCTTTTTCCCCCCATGAAAAATAATATATTATAATTATCTAAATAGGAGGAGGGAAAGATAAGGTGGTAGAAAGTAAGCTTGACTGGAAGAGGGATAAAGAGATAGAAATTATGATGGGAAAGATGAATATTTCACCAGCAGTAAGTCAATGCAGTTGAAATTGTACAAACATTCCACTATCAGAGTATTTGTGCTAAATAGCTAATCTCTAGACCTAAATGTATCAGTTAATTCCATACTCAAAATGCTGGCTGTTGTAGTTCACACATACTTGTGGCCATCGGTTTTAGTAATTATTATTGAAAGAGTTAAAATCAACAGAAAATTTTTAAAAATTGGAATGGCATTCATGAACCATCTAAGAACATTTTTGTTCCTTGTGTTTTAACTTTAAATTATTGTTATATTCATTTAATATCGCATTGCATTCTTTTTTTTTCCCCGTTAGGCTGCTACTTTATTCTTATAACTCCTGTCTATTATCACACTTTCTCCCACTCTCCTGCCTACAAGTCCTTAAAATTGGTGGTTTTACACAGTTTGGCCACTAGATGGTGGCTTAAGAAAACAGTAAATGAAAAAAAAAGTTATAGATAATCTAATTGGCAATGCCTCCCTTTCTACCCTTTTCAAGAACTAGAATGTGGATCTATGAGAATAAGGGAGTGTTTGTGTGCTCTATTCATTCGAAGAGATATTTTGTTATTGTTTTTAAAGAGAGTTTTGAACAGAAACAAGAGAGGCCAGTAGTATCATGAACCTCCATGAACCAAATCCGTTTCATCTCTAATCCTAGGAATTTAATTTGATCCTCTCAGTTCTTCTTTTCCTCACCATAAATACTTTCACAGGGGAAGAATCCGTGTCATAGTTTACACAGGCCAAGATAGTGGGGAGGTTTATTCTTTCTTTTAAATATACTCTTCTAATGAGTTTTAATTGAACACGGTCAATGTATTTGTATTTTAATACTAATGCACTGCACACATTTGACCTTTGAATTAACAAAATTTTAGACTCTGATAGATGTTGCTAGAATAAAGCTCTTAAGGAAATGATCCAATTTATAACTCCGACTTAAAATGAGCATTTCTGAATTATGTGGAGGGTTTCCAGAAGTTATAATGGCATCAACGCATCACCACGCCGACCCTTTTCGGGTTCTCTACCGTGATGCCAACAGGAATAACGGTATCGCTGTAGATGGCAAAAAAACTGAAACAGCTTGAGAAACGGGCCAGAATCGACAGAACCGGCATGCAGCAGAATCCGCTTGAGTTCAACAACAGCTTTCTACCGAGAAAGTTTGAATACAACATGTATAACACGAGCACATACGCTCTGCATGCAAAATACATCATCTCTGCAATACTAAAATGGCAAGCGACACTCAGCATGCAACACGGGGCACAGCACAGGACGTACCACAAGACACCACGCTCGTTAGTGTGCCAAAGACTTTGTCACCTACTTGTCAATAGAGCCCACCATGTAGTAAACCATTGGAAACCAACAGATGGCATCCAGAAAATGCATATCTGGCCTAAGTAGCAGATGGGTTACAAAATGAAACACAATGTCACAACAGGGGCAGCTCTTCTAGAGAAAGGAAGTAAGTTGACTTAGTTTGCATTTCCAAAACGAAACGAGGTCGACAAGATTAACTTTAGTTGCTTTTTTTTCTTAACGTTAATTGGAAAATGACATTCTTACTTGTTCTGAATAACACAGAGCGCTCAGAATGATAAAAAGTTGTACTCCCGCTTTCTAAATCAGAAACATTATGGCATTATTCTACAAAAATACTGAATCGATACCCTGAGTTATAACTAAAAAGTCTTATCAGTGAGTTTAAAAATTATTCATGCAGAGAAGGCCTTGTAAAATGAAGAACTTACAACAATTTTTTTCAAAGCGTAGGCAACTAAATTAGCCTCCTGTTCAGAGCCAATTTCTCTAAGGGATATACAGAATTACAACATGTATTAGCATATCAACATGTCTACTAATAAATATAGTATGTATATTATATATAATACATATGTGTGTGTGTGTGTGTGTGTGTGTGTGTGTATATATATATATATATATATTACATCAAAGTTACAAGTTATTTCCAATATCTTGCTATTATAAATAATACTTGTATGGACATCTTCAGATGGCTGCTTTTATTTTTCTAGCATTAGTCTTTATGACTTACCTCAAAACATTTATAGAAGGGATATGAGTGAATCACAGGTTATAAAATATATTTTAATAGCCTACAATTAGGTAGTTTTTAACAAATGTAATAACAATACACACTCCCCATAGCAGCCTTGATAGTGCCATCTTGTTCTAGTTCTGGGCACTGCTCTGCTTTTTAAAATTCAAGAATCATTCTCACTGCAGACTCGGGACCCCTGGTGTCTCCCTTACCTTACCTGGTGATCGTGGAAACACCTGTGAGGATGCAAGTCTCACAAGCCTTGAGCAGCACTGAGATTTTGTGGTGGTTTGAAAAATCCTGTGTCTTTTTTGGTTATTATTTTGTTTCAGCTCCCTTTGCCCCTATGTAGTTCCAGTTGGTTTAAGTGAGTAGCTTAGTAACTTATGTGAATCAGTTGGGTTCATAATTCTTTATTAGTCATTGCAGATACATACCCTGGCTAGAATAGTCATTTTTTGCCTGACTCATTCTTTTTAAATTCTGGTCATTTCAGTTTCTTTATGCTGTCTTCTCTGACCATCTATCCATTGTGACATCTTTTAAAGTCTTCCAACAGTACTTAATATTATTTAGTAATTCATTTAATAATGATACTGAACATCTGTGTAATAAGTACTAGGGCCACTGGGGACAAAGGAAGTCCCTACGTTATGCCGCCTCTGTTAGATTTACACCTGAAGCTAATGAATAGCCTTTGTATTTGTTCATTGTCTGGCAGGAATCACGCAAGGCTCTTGGACTTTAAAATCATTGCCTTGTTTTAGAAAACACATGAATTTTAGTCACAATGCAATTCTGCCACAAACGTGTGTTGACAAGGCTCAGGCACTTTCTCCTGTGGTCAGAAATGACACTGACATCTGTCCAGTGGGAGCGTGCTTCATCTCTGCATGAATGCAGCTGTGTTACGGGGTCAATCACGTCCCCCGAAATCAGGTACACCAGGATCATAAAATATGATTTCATACGGAGCATATAAAAAATAGGGACTCTAATATGACATACTCTTTGAAGACTTTAACTAGTATAATAAATAGATTCATTCACCATCTCTATTGATAGAGGTGGTTTAAAGGAAACAAATAAAAAGAATATATCAATTGCATATGTACAGGCATCACATTGGCTCATTTAAATAAATTGGCAACAGTTATGGCTCTACGCTGCTTAGTAATTAATAAGGAACAAATGATCTCATAGGCTCTCAATAGGCTAATATTTCTAATTATTAAGAGACAATTAATTGACAGCATAACCTTCACATTGAGAAACAGTCTTACTGAAATACATTAAGGAAAAACAAAATATTCATAAAAGTGGGAGAGGTTCCTTCCTTATGTTACACCCCCAAAGTGCAGGTAAAGAGTAGAATGTAGAAAAGTAAAACTAGTAATACAATAAAATAAAATATTCTCATTTTTTATCTGCTAAATAGAGAAGGTATGCCTACGTTAGAAATTATATTAAGGAAAACTAGTGATAAGGATTGATAGATTTCACTGTAAAGCTCATTGTAATCTTAACAGTTGGAAATGAATCTTTAAAAATGTCTTACTTTACAAAATTTATAGAGCAAATTTGCTTAAAATATAAGGAATCATTTCAAATCAATAAAAGAAAGATAAATATGACAGGAAAATAGATGTAAGACTAAATATGCATAGACTGAAATAAAACATGGTAAAACTAGTAATAAAAAATAATTCAACAATCACAAAAAGTAATGTGAGTAAGCAGAAAAAAATGAGTACATCGTTAATCCAAGTCCAAACTGTAATTCTGTTAAGAAAGATGACTACTTAGTCTAAAAAATCATATCCTCCCCAAATCTTGCATTACAAAAATTGTGCAAATATTAATTGCTAAGAATTGAAAAGTTTTGTCAGTATGGATGGATTTGCAAAATTGAAGATCATTATTTTTCATTTTGACTAATAACTATAATAAACTTTATTTTAAGTGCAAGAAATGAATGTAATAAGAGTTTTCTTGTTAGCATTTCGTAATTAAACTGTTAAGTTGTTTACTTCTTCCTCAAAAATATATAATAGTTTTATGTTAACTATTTGAAACACATTTCCCCTTTTAAATTGGGTTTTCATACAAATCCACCCATTGGTTTGGAACTTGACCGAGTCATTTTCTCGGCTGGTAGAATGGAGGAGAACTGACATAGGCAATTGAGCATCTCTTGTGTGCCAGTTCAACCAGCCACTTAGAGCTTCCTACCAGGGAAGGTCCAGAATTAGAGAGAGATGCAAAGACCTTGGGGGTGATTTTCAACAACTCTGTTGCCATAGCTACCTCACAACCCGACTTTTATTCTACTAGGATTTGGTTTGTTAAGCTTTTATTTCTTCTGAAACTGGGCCTGAGTTTCTGCTCCCCCAACCCTACCCTGAGTTTATGTCCTCTTCCCCTGGGTGCCAAAACAGTCACCGAGTCATGGTACCTGAAAATCTGTCAACCGAAACCTCTAGAGGCATGCCCAGTTCTTAGAACAGATTATCATCGTGATAAAGATGCTAAAAATGATGTATCAATGAATACTTGACATTGATGCGTTCAGAATCAACAGTGTCATGAAGTACTAACATATTGGGGCAAGATCTTTGTTTCGAGAAATTTCTTTTGATAAATTTTAAAGGCAGAGACAAGGCAACAGATTCTGGCCTCGTCTGCTTTATCTCAAAACGTGCATCACTTTGGAACGTAAGAGGAGAGCTGGAGGATTCTAAAATCTGATATTGATCTAAGGACCATCTGCTACTAATTTCGAGTTCCAGAGAGCAATATTCTAATTTTAGAATCCAATGGATTTGACCATACCATTCACAGACCTATATTTATATTTGCCTAAGGATTTTGAAATGCTTGATCTACTTTCACAAGTGTATCGAGCCAACATTTTTAAAATGAATGAACACAGTAAGTCCTTAGTTATTCCTGTTATAAAATATATGTTTTAACAGTGGAAGAATCCTAACTTATGATGCATCATGGTACAACAAAAAATGGAGCATTAATATGCTTCTCTGATAATGAATGGTTCTTTAAAAAGACAATAGAAGTATCCAGTTTGGGCAGATATTTTTCAGGCTATTGATTAATTCAGGAAATAACTGTAATTATTTTAGTGGCATGTTTCTCACTGGTATCGGGTGATGACCACTTATGAAATAGTCTTTTAAAAAAGCTCAGGCTTTTGCAGTGATGTTTTAATTAGTATTTGTGAAATAGAACCATACACAAGGATTGTTCTGTAACATAGCACAGAATATACCTCCCAATGAATCATATGCCATAATGTATCTGATTTAAAATAATTTAAGAAAATGAAAATAATTTTTGACATATTAAAAACCCTTGTTTGTTTATATTGAAACATACTTACGGGTTATCCAAGAGTAGTACTATGGGGTTCAGTTCTTTCTTTGGTCTATAATATGCCCTGAGAGGAACAATGAAATTATACAATCCATTCCCAGCTGTTTCAGCTGCCACTATAATTAGTTTATTTTTGAATCCGTAGGCTTTTGCATCTTCATAGTAGTTATGCTGGCAACTCTAGGGAAGAAAAATTAAATGAAGACATACCATTTTTGTACTCCACTAAAATTCGATGAAAAAATGCAGGCTATATGGATGGATCAGAGTAATCTGGCTTGGTACTTTTCTTCTTTTCTAACAAATTTGAAAACAGTCACATTTTTCTACGCCCCGTTCTCCACTCCAGTTCACTTTACGAAATGAGGGTGGGTGTGACGGAGCTCATTGGCAGGTTTGCAGGTTGGTGGGGGTGAGGAAAAGTCAGCGATGCGTGCACACCTGTCCCATAGGAAATCAAACGTGTTTCTAGATGTCACCTCGGTGTCTACATTTAAAAATGGTCACGATGTACATGTATGTAAAAACATCACATTATATGCCTTAAGTAGATGTGATTTGTACTTGTCAGCCACACCTCAAAAAATGATCTACCTCTGACTTTACAGAAATATAATAATATAATTAAATAACCTTGAGAAATTCCCAGTACTGAGTACCTAAAGGGATGGATACAGGAAAGAATTTGTTGTTGTTGTTGTTGTTGTTTTTAGAAAGCTTAATTGTCTAAATGTATACCTGAGCTAGCAAGATAGTAATAAAAATACTCATAAGTAAAATACTAACACTAAGAACAAAAGCAAAAACAATAGATTACCAAACTTGTTGTCCTGAAGACATTTTGCTATTTCCTGGAGGGGTGAGGAGGGGGTAAAATTCACTGGATTTAGCATCATTAAACCAAAATTCTTTTTTTAACCAAATTATCTATGTGAGGACCTACTTTAGCCTTCTGGTTTTTCATCTTTACATGTCTCTATGTAAGTTTCTTTTTATTTGAGCTGAGATTAGTTCGTTCTCTGGCTTCATCCACTCTGGAATAGTCTCTGCCTTTATTTAATCAAATTTATAAAACACCAATGAGGACAAGGCACCTTGAGTCAGCAGAAACAATAGACGTTAGAATCAGACTCACAGAGACTACAGATTCTGTTATTAGATTCATACTACAGCGTAAGCAGGTTTACTGTATTTAAAGAAATAAAACTACATTTAAACTATGAACAAAGAACAAGAGGCTATTTAAAATATTCAGGTGGATGTTTAAAAAATTACGTCTATTCTCTTCTAGAACTGAAAAGTGTAACAATTAAAAGTAGAAACTCAAAAGATGGTTGAAATTGCACGTTGGATGCATCTGAAGGAATCCACCTCCAGATGGAGTTGAAGTAATTACTCAGAAAAGAGATCAAAAGTAGTATGGAAAAATTAAGATACTTGGAAAATTGTGAGAGAAACATCTCACATATATTTAAACAGAAAACCTTAAAAAGAGATGATGGAAAAAAGTTAACTTTTGGTGACGAACACAGATCACGCAATATGCATGTGATGTATCCTTGAATTGTACACTTGAAACCTATATAATTTAATTAATCAATGTCACCTCAATAAATTTAAGGAAAAAATAGAGGAAAAAAGATGAGATGAGAGAATTAAGAAGAAGCCCTATTCATGTAAGTGTGAGCTGAGGAGTCCCTAGAATTCATAAAATACCCAAATCCTCAGATTCCAGAAATCCAATGAATCCGAATCAATAAAGAGAAATCCATCACAAGAAAAGTGCAGAACAACCGAGACAATGAAAAGAAGCTAAGGGCAGACAGAGAGAAAAGAGAGGAATGAGGAACAACATGGATTAGAGAGAAGGCTGACTCAGCAGTCACAGGGAGCTGGGAAAGTGGTAAATACAGTAAATAAAACCCTAACAAGCCCCAAAAGAAAGGAAGCTCAGAACCAGGACTGGGACACCAGCCAAACTCTCTGTGAAGGACAGAAACCAAACCAAACTCATATTTCTAGGGAATCTAAAATTGAAATCATTTACCAGGTAATAGGGATTCACTAAGAGAATCTCTACGAGGTATAATCTAGGAAGCAAGTAAATGAACCCAGAGGGAGACTTAAGGAATAAAAAGAATGGAGACAAAAATGACAAAGATGAAAGGCAGTGGGTTGCTATTGGGAGGATGACAGGAGAATCACTAACGGAAGCAGGATGTGACGCTGGACCACGGGAGAATGCCACTCCCAAAGGTGGCGGCAGAATGACAGCCGATGCTGTGATTAGTAAGAATGTCATTATTAATGACATAAAATGGGAGAGGAGAACTAATTTAGGAGACGTAGAAACAGCTCAAATAGTAAGAGAAAAAAACAAGGCAACAACAGGAAATGTAGTGTTGGGAAACCTTGACCAAGAAGCAGCCCTCTGACACTGATGCAGAAGGGACTGGGCGGTGTCACCCCAGCCACACCGCACGGACGGGGACAGACAGGCCACAGGGACGCTCCCTCACACAGCAGGCCACCTCCTCGCCAGCCTGTCGATCTTCCCCAAGAGTGCCAGCGATGGCCAAGATTCATAACGTTTACCGTAGGAAAAAATAACAACCCGAATATTAACGAAATGTGTTAAGTGTCTGCTCGTTTATTAGGTTCTGCCACTGTGTGAGCTTTCTGCCTGTGCTAGTTTATATAGTCCTCCCGAGAGCCTTCCGAGGTTCATTGAAGAATTACAGCCATTTTACAGGCTTGGACTCTGAAATTTGAGGGCGGTGACGTCATGTGCCCAAATTGCACAGGCTGGAAGCAGAGAGTTGGGATGTTAACTCTGGCTGAGTCTAAATTTAGAGTAAAAAAACCCAATTCTTGGTTAGATTATTGGCGCACTTTAACTTGGGGTGGGGGTGGGATTGAAAATCTTCTTTGTGTTGGCTTTTTTTTTTATTTATGAGGAGAATAAATTCTGATACAGGTCAAGCCCAAGTTGTGAAAGAGATGAAAATTTTTGCATTTTTAGGTGCCTTCTCTAGAACATCCAGGCGGCAACCAAGAACTATGGTAAAACCTTTATGAAAGGAAATATGAATCAACCAGACACAGATATAAACTTGCAATCTGTCCATAACGAACCTTTGCAGCTAACACACGGACTAAATAATTTGACCATGGCAAGCAACTCCACATTATAATTTTGGCAAAAATGACCAGTTAAACAAAACAGTGCACATTTGGCCAAGTGATTTGGGGACACTCTGGAAGTCAAGCGTCCATGGATTTGTGAGCCTGTCACCTGCTTTTCCTCTTTGGGAACCCAACTGAAATGCTCCCTGGGTATTCTTCAGAGAGCAGTGAGGGTTTTGGTTCATCTTAGCACAGTGAAGAAAGTAAAATTCACCACTTTAGGTAACACATTTTCATTCAAAAAGGTAAAACATTCTTTAAACACATTTTAACCAGGCTGTTACAAAATTACTTAAATATATATAATTACAAAATACCATAATTTCATCTTTACGGGAAAGAAAAAAAGTAGCAAGGGCTTACCTTGTCTAGCCTTAAGCAGCAAAATGGCACTTTTTCATGAAGGAGGTGACAAAAAGTGGGTGAACTCCCTATGTACGGAGAGTATGGTGGGTACCCTTTAGCGTATCTGCAAAACAATGTGAAATAATCGCTTTGAATGACATGCGTAGAGTCAGGCAATCACATTACGGCCATGTTTCTCTATTTTGATAAAGTTAGATGCGGTGACTTTCTGTGTTGCGATTCCATTTTGATAAGGAAATAGATTAGAATGGGGGAAGGCAAACTCGTAACCGTGGACCAAATCCGGTCCATCACCTGGTTTTGTGAATGAAGACAACTTTTCATGTCTTTAAGTGGTTGGAAGAAATACCAAAAGAAGACTATTCTTTCATGTCACATGAAAACTATGAAATTCAAATTTCTGGATCCACGAGTAAATTTGTTTTAGAACAGCCTTATTCATTTTGGGTGTCGTCTGTGGGTGCTTTCACGCCTCAAAAACAGACTTGAGGAGTTACAGCAAGGGTCACGTGGTCTGTAAAGTCTAACATATTTACTAGTTGTTTGTTTCCCAAAAAGTTGGCCAACCCTCAGTTTAAAAGATTTAGATTTTTTTTAAATAATGCTAATTTTTACAAAACGTATTCAAAGCAACATGCATTATGATTCACTTGATCTTCATTAGTCACAAATGTGGAACTAAAAAGGCATAAATATTGAGTTAACCATTCCGATAAGCCCCCACCAAAAAGAGATTTTGCTAGAATCATGCTGAAAATATTACCAAAGGTATTCCGTGTGCTGACATTATAAAAATAGCCACCTGCACATTTTAGCTGAGCTGATTTTTTTAAATGAAACTATTTTAAAATAGCATGTATGAAAATTGAGAAATAAAAGAAAATTTAATGTGGCAGAATTTCTTTGTCCTGTATGAACAAGGCCTTTTTTTATAAAAAATCTACTTTCTAGACCAAGAAATTTCCAACTTGGTTGAAACATTTCCAGACCTCATTAACTAGGAGGGTAAAATGGGCTTTGCAAATTTAGAAGTTGGTAACCTCCACTATTACACTTATGTTTACTTTTCCAGAAATAATCTCTACCTCTTAATTCGTTTAGAAGTACATGTCCAGAGTTTCAATCACACCCCACAGCATTTCTAGAAGAATCCTGGTGCTTGAACCTCTCCTTGTTCTTATCAAACATTGTATAAATATATCTGAGTGCTATTGATTTCGAATCGGACATCTATTATATGAAAAAATATTAGGAGAAGTGTTTGATGTTTCTGTTGACACTAATAGTAATTAATACGCCTGAATGCTTCCTCTGCACTAAAGCATTGTCCTAAGCACATTGTCCTAAGCATTGTCTTATATCTCTTTATTGGTGCTATTTACTATGAAAGCTAAGTCACAAGAACTAGCACATTTATTCATGCATTCAAAATGTTTTGGGGACATAACGTATGCAAAAGGTGGCTGAATGCTCAGGTAAGAAAGGAAGTTATCAGAAGAAGCTATGTCACATGTCATTGAATAACGGGTCGAATTTCAATATGAACATGGAAGAGAATGGATTAAAGGTAGAAAGTACTATATAATTTAACCAATCCCTGCAAATATGAAAACGCAGCTTAGGTCATGGAAATACTAATTTACGTTATGTTCTTCTTTAACGATAAAAGGTAATTTAGAGGAAATAGCCTGGAGATTTATGTTGAAGTCAGAAATTTGCGGACTTAGCATACTCTCTAGTCAAAGTGACACTGGCTGGTGGGAAGGCTGTTTTTGGTGGAAATTCATAAGATTCCGTCTGTGGCAAGCACAGATCCCAGCGAATCTTACAACTTAGCGCATCTCAACGCACTCGAAGTTTGAGGCAATGTGTTCGTCGGCTGTGGTTTCGTCTTCTGACTGGTCGCTTAGAAGGTCGCATGTCTGGATGGATGACGTATCTGCCACCTCTAGCACAGGCGCGATGCTGGGTCTTCTGACCTCCGTGATGCCCTCTGCGGGGAGGGACAGCGTGGGGCCACTTGCCGACCGGCAGCTGGTGTCTTGCAAGTCAATAGCCACAGTACCTGAAATAGGGGAAACGTGAAACTCACCACGGCATTTGACATATCAGTCATTTAATGATCGGAGAGAGATGAAAGACAATGCATGTAACTGGGAAAGATATTATTGTTCATCCGCTCATCTCAAAGGTTATTCACTTCTTTTTCACGTGGGCATTTCTGCCCACTCGAATACAAAACTGTGCGCAAAGATGGATGTGATGAGTGTAGCTCTCCAACACGAAACGTGATTAGTGAAATCCTGAAATGTTTAGGGATTTAAAATGAAAACTACCTGTTTCAATGTACATTTATTTAAAATGAACGAAAAATTTCCTGGCTATTTCAATCTCTGGATTCCTCATTATCTTCCCCCCATTTTTTTGTATTATCTTCATCTTATTAGAACCATTAATATTTTATATTTATTCAACACGTATTTATCGAGTACCTGCAATACGGTAAGTGTGATTCTAGATCTTGGGCTACTCGGGACAAGACGGACAGACAGGGTTTCTACACATATGGATTTTATCTTTAAAATAATCAAGTAGACAAATAAATGGAAAAAGGCATTTTAGATAATGACAAACACCTTGCAGAAAATAAAACAGAAGGGTGTGATAAACAGCAGGGGTGTTCGGGAGCAGGAGGAGGAAGGGATTGGTCACCGGGTGGATGGGGGCCGTTCTGAGTCGCGACAAGCGACTTTTGACCTGAACGCCCTCATGAGCCATGGGAAAACCTGGGGGGAAGGAAGACTAGCAATTCTAAGTGGAGTAAGGCCATTCAAGGCAAGATCACACCCTGGATTTTGTGATGACAGCTTACTGTCCATAATGCCTACTTCTAGCATCTCTTTCTGGGACACATAACACTTACCTCCTCTCTTTCCAGCTGGAATTATCAATGAAACCACTGGCTTTTCAGTCTCCTTCAGCCAATGGGTGTCTGGGACTTCCTTACCTAACTAAACAAAGTCTCATCGTCCATCACGGTCTTCACTCTTTTACTCACCCTCCCTGGCCTTGCCCTTCACACTTCCTCCCGCAAGCCCCACCGGCTGTGAAGCCATTGCTTTGTGCTGTCTTGTAGGGATGTTGGATTAAACTGGGTGGAGATGTGAGGGCACAATGAGGTTGAGAGGCAGCCACTCAAAGCAGATTTTGAGAAATGTATCTATGAAGATGTCAGTCCAGGGATAGGGGTGAGGGGAGGTGGTGTGTGTGTGTGTGTGTGTGTGTGTGTGTGTGTGTGTGTGTGTGTGTAAGAATAAAGTCCCAGAGAAGGAAAGAGAGATGGGTCCATAGCATACATGAAGACATTAATACTAGTTAAAAGAAAGAACGTCTTTTCCTTGTGATAGAAATTAAATGTCTGTGAGTTTGTAGGTTGGTGGCAAAATTTTAAGGAACCTATGTGCCTGGATCTTTTTTAAAAATTTTGTCATAGAAGCCACACTCAATGGTGAAAAAGAGATGGGAGATGAAAGGAGAGTTTTAAGAAAAATAATACTTGAAATAGCCCATGGATAACTGAATAGAGAACTTACAAGAAACGTAAATATGTGTCAGGTACTTTTATTCTAATCAGAAATAAAATCGTTGGCAGATTTGAGTTAGCTTCATTTCTTACCAATTCAACGGCTTAGAAATTTTGTCCTGTAGACTTAGTTATATCAAATTTGTAATACGCACAAATATGCTCTTAATTCGCTATTGACATTTTAATAAGAATATACCTTTTTTTTTAGAAAGAAGCAAATGGTTTTTTCAAATTTACTGACACTTACCCATGCTGGCAATTATGCTATGTACAGGTAACCTAGAAGGCCCGTGATAAAATGACCTCGATACTTTGCTTTTCTTCTGCTGGTCTTGGTTTTTAAATGCTGAATTCTCCTCTTTGGTAATATTAATATAAAAACATATATCCGTAGCATTCATAATGTATCGAGGACCAGGATTCAGTAAAATGTTTTTATTGTCCTCCCTTCTAACACCGATCAAGCAGACGCCAAACCTAAGTATAAAAAAGAAAATAGCATTCAGGAATTGTCATTCAAAAAGTCAGTTTCATTTTAAGTTTGTATATGTAAGAAAATCAGTAAACTAGTAGAAGGCAGAGGAAGATCAGAACCCCAAATCCGAGCATCCTCGAAAGTATCCTAAAATTTCAAGACGCTTGTTTTTTTTTTATAGGAAAGCTATGTCCTTAGTATGTTGTGAAATCGATTTAGTTGATTATGACATGTGTACATACGTGCACATGTGTGTACATATTTGAAGAAGACTAGAAGAGAATAGAAAAATAATAAGGGTAATAATTGTAATTTTGTGTGTGTGCCGGATCTTAACCACAAATGTATACCTTTGTATCTTTGGTCAGAAAAGGTAAAACAGTATTTCTTAGTCGAAAAGAGATTGAAGGCATTGGCCTAAGGGAGAGAAAGAAGCTTACTTAAAGTCTCATAAGAAAGAAACAGCGTCCCTACATTTTATTTATATTCTGTTTTTACCATATTTGGTTTATTCTAAATTTCAGAAAAAAAAATTTTAAATTGTCTTGAATAGATATGCAGCTTAATTAGGAGAAATAACCACTGACTGTAACAAAAGTTACTTTAAAAAGTCATATACTTTTTCAGAATATTCTCTAAAAACAAAATAGCCTGAATATTTTTGTTTCGGTATGTCTCACAGAATTACAAATAAATCAAGTTTAAAAATAGTTTTTAAACATCAGAAGTATATGTATAAATAGAACCGTATTGAGAATTGGAGTAGAATATATTGGATATTGGATTAGTGGAGTATATTAGATACATTATAAATCCTAAAAATGTTATATTAATATCTTTATAATACTGATAATATATTATTTTTATGACAGGCATATATTTTTATTAAGTAAAATTTTCAAAAAGAAGGAAAAAATTGTTTTAAGTTTGAATTAGGAAGAACTATCACTTATGTTTTAAGATATTTCTCTGGCCAAAGCTAGTCTTCAAAAACGTCTAGTTTTTATAAATGTTATCATTACTTTGTTTAAATTTTGATTCAACACTCTAAAATTTAGCCCCGTAAAGATTAATTTTTCTGTATTTGTGAATTCTTAGTAGATAACAATATTTTTGAAGATAATTTAAAAGTTACTAAAGTATTTCTACTAAACGATACTTGACACTTGATCACGTAGTGACCACACAGGAGGCCAGAATTCACACGTCTCAATAATCATGTGGAAAAGTCCAGAACACTTGCAACTCACGAACACCCTGATGGATTGTATTTTCGAAAACGGTTTCAAAGGCACGATCGGGTCCTATTTTAAGTCCTCTCTGGAAGCAGAAACGTACTTTTTGTGCGCGTGGAACGAAGCGTAGGTAAAACTCTTCCCCTCGTACTCAGCGAAGAAGGTACTTTCTTCCAAAGTAATATGGTAGACCTCGTTCCCAGAGCATCTCCCGTACGTCTTCTGCCACTGCTCCGGCGACTGCTGGCCTTCCCTGCTGCGGACACACACACACATACACACACGCGAGGGAAACACACCGTCAACGTGGCTAAAAATAAACAACCCCCCAGGGCAGGTGTCAGACGCGCTCTGAGAACCAGCCGTGAGAACCAGCCGTGAGAACCGACAAGCCCAGCTCCCAGTGGTACCCGTGTCGGGCTCTCCACGGTGGCGGGTTTGCAGATCCAGTTACTACAAACATTTAAAAACAAACATGGTTTCCAAGCTGGGAAAACACAGGATTCCTGGAAGTGGGAGATTTTCCCAGCCCTGGCCATGAACACATGATTCTGATCAGGAACCAAAGAGAGCGTTTAGCTTTCTGTCTCTGTCTCTGTCCCTCCAGCCACACACACCCTGTGTCCAACGCGTGTGTTACACACCCGGTGACAGTGGCCCGCTTTGCCTCATTTATACCAGCTGCTTGGCTCCTGGGGCGAACGGATTTGGTTTTGTACTTAAAATCACAAATGTATACGTGTCAACTTACCAATGGGATTTTATAGGAAATACACTCAATTTCTGTCTATATCAGAGAAGTGATTTCTTTCTAGATATGTCACCATTAAGAAAAGATAGTTTTTATTTTTGTGAGAAAAGGAAGGGCTCCAAACAAGATGCTCAGAAGTATTTTTAAAAGAGAAGTTTATCATAGAATATGTAGTTTTGTTTTTTTTCTGGAATGCTCTGTTCAGTGGCCTCTGAAATACTTGTTATAAATATCCAGTAGCTCACCCCCTTTATTTTGTACAATTCCAATTCCTTTCGCTGAATGAAGCTTATGAACTCTGTAAGTACAAGGAGTACACATTGAAGGAAAGCGATAAATATATTAAAATCAAAATACATCTTAATCTCTAGATCGAGTGGATAAAAGCAGATGACAAGTCACATCTACCATATTTTGGGTTTAAAAGACCATTTTAAATTCTGTGTTTCATCTAATGGGTTCTTAGGGACATAAGATATCTATTAACATTTTCAGAGTGTCAATAAGTTTTTTAAACCATATCTTTTCAAGGTATAGTTTATCCTTCATTTCCTTCTAAACATGCTTAAGAGGCCCTGTGAGTCTCCTTGCCCGATCTGAATCCCAGCTCTGCAATCTTGTGTGAGTGATTTAACTTCTCAGTGATTCTTTCCTTCTGTGAAAAACAGTTGCAGCCTCATCAGGCTGGATAAAATGAGGTAATAGAAATAAATCACTCAGAGGACATTAGCTTTCGCTGTTACTTCGCTGTTCTGACCGCCTCACTGCTGTATTTTGGGGCCACTTTCAATGTGCTTTGTCCACCTGTTGAACAATAATGCACTTCAACCTGTACCCATTTTTTCCTATAATATTAATATATTTTTGGAAGTAAGAAAATAAAAACACTTTGACTATTGAGCGCATAGAGCTATGCTAACGGCCACTTCTGAGGAGTGTTGCTCCCGGTGTGGACAAAAGGGGAACAGAAGGGAAATTCCTTGATTCTTGGCAAGGTGGATCTCGGCAAAGACAGAATACACTTACAGGGCCGGGAGTTTAAGAGGGGCTGGCGATTCGTCAGGGTTTGTGTGAGATCCAAAAGGCAGCATAGGGTCAGCTGTTTGTCACACAACGGTGTGAGAGCTGGCTGCGCGTGGGGGTGACCTGGGAACAGGATGTGGTTAGTTGGAAGGGATGTTGTTGTCACTGGGGATCCTTGCTAGCCGGGCCTGGGTGGTCTCTGTCATTTCATCCATTTCTTCATCTCCTGTGTGCTCCAGCTGCGAGCTGCCTCAGTTTTCCCAAATGAGAAGCTCTCATCTCCAGGTCTTTATACCACGTGGCCTTCGCCTCTGACGCCTCGCGAGGCCTCTGGCCCGCAGCGGAGCCATCCCGGCCTCGGCTTCCCGTGGGGAAAGGGGCCACGTCTGGTTTTCCGCTGTCTCTGTGACCTGACACCAAGCAGCTAATAATGTTTCATTAAATGAACGTGGTTGGATTAATCTAACCACGTTCTTCACGTTCAGTCCCTAAATGTTCTGCTTTTCTAATTATGATTATTCCTAATTATTTTCTAATTCATACCTTTCTCCTTCGCCAGAATCATCATTTTTAGAGCTAACCAATAACTTTCCTTGTGATGAATTTGCATTAGAATTGGGGGGAAAAAATTGCCGGGTTCCGTGCTCATTAAGGGACGTGAAATGAATTAACTCCAGCAGCAGTAAAAACACAGAAGATATTAGGGACTAAAAGCACAGAATGGAGAGCTGAGTGAAGACGATGAAAAGCCATTTAGTGGAATTGTCCGATGTGTTCACACTAATCAAAGGATCAGTTCGGCAAAGCTAGCTCAGGGGATAGATACCCCACCTGCAAAATGGTACAGTCTGTAGCCTGCTTCGTACCCTTTTGAGGTTGGTCTGCTATACTGACTGATAATGGATTAGTAATGAAACCTTCTTGGGTAGGTTTCTGTCCACCTGTCCACCTTTATGTTAAAACTAATCACCTAGAAGGAAAAGAAGCTTGTGTCCGCCTTTCTCCGCGTTTGAAACACTAAACAAATGTCTTAGAAAATATTTGAAATGTAAAGAAAGGGAACTTGAAGGAAAGGCTGTAGGGGATCGCTCAGGAGCAAGGAAGAAAGGTGTCTAGCTTAGTAAATAAGTCACAAACTGGATGACAGTGTCCTCAGGTCCTGGAGCTGCCAGCCACGCTGGGTGGGGTCTCCCACACCTGTCCCTGAGGACTCTGGGACAGATGTTTCTTTCAGGTTTGGTTATCAAAAGGCGCAGCTCTATCTGCTTGAAACTCTACTCTATAGTCCCTGTCCCTGCGTCCCGGTCCCTGCGGGGTGGCTGTTCCCTGGAGTGGCTCTAACCCTAAATCAGCATCCTCTAGGAAAAAGTCTTGTAGAAAGAGATGGTTGAACACTCTTCGTGGGGCGTGAGAGTTGAGCCTTTCTCATCACTGGCAAGGAAGAAACTCTCTCCCACCTTCCTCTCTTGGGTGTCACCCAATAGCCTGGAGCTTCTCGGGTTCCCTCTCCAGGGGCCAGCATCTTCCGATGGGGTTCCGGGAGGACAGGTCGCATCTTTAAAGCCACCGCTGAGCGTTAGGAAACCATGGAGCTGGGAGCTGGGATGGTGCTGCCCACTTCGGGCAGACACCGCCCTGCTCCGTGATTGTAGGTAATTCTTTTGAACTTCACCTCCGATAGTGGAGGCAGGTGCAGGAGCCCTGAGCTGCTCTGCCCGCCCCCTCCCACTTTCTCTTTCTATAGCAAAGTGAGGAGATTAGAAAACGGGGTACCTGGCACCTCTTTCTCCTCAGTTTTGGGTTGTAGTCACCAGTCCTGGGACAAGATGAAAAGTCCCTTTCGATATAGTAAATACTGGTTATAAAAAAAAAGAAGTATGTTCCAGTCAGTTTTTGAATAGTGCCTAAATCAATTGTGATAACTGATATATATATTTTTTCAAAAGCGAGTCTCACATTTCTCATGAATCCGTGATTGCACTTTCAATGCCAGTGGCCACTTACTGCCAGAGAACAAACTAAGTCACGGCTTCCTGTTTCAACACAGTCAGCCAAGAACAAGGCCGGCCGCTAATGAGTTTGTACTTGGGACTGCTCTTTGCAGAAATGTATTTTAATACAGGCCTCTAAATGAAGCAAAAAAAATCTTACATAGCTTCGTTTTGAAAAGTAGCCTCACATTAAATTTTACCAAAAAGAGGAAAAAAAAACTTAGCCAGAATTTCCTGTTACAGATGCAATACCTCGAAATCTACTTATATTACATACGCTGTTTCTATTTCGGAAAGGTGTTCAGTAATGTAGCTTTTATAAAAAAAAAAAAGCATAAAACCTTAGGGTGCTTACAGCTGCCTATTTTTTCATGAAGATGTATTTTTTTTTTATAAAACACATACTAGTAAGTTTTAGAAAGCAACATTTGATTTTTACATGTTTCCTGCATGCATATAAGATGCCACCAAACATTAAATGCAAGAAGAGTCATCATGATATGAAGCCATAAAGGTTATAAAATGCGATCGTTAGCAGGAAGCCACTTCTTTTGCAATATTACGTTTGTTTTCTTAAACACCTCTGCGCTGTAATTACAGGTTTCAGTTTTGCTAGTACATTTGGTTCTCTTCAATCCTCAATAATGTGGTCAAAAATAGAATTATCGGTTTCAGATTCATCAAAATTGACATGGATTGCCATATCAGTTGCTCGCGTATATTTATTTTTATTAGCCACCTAAATTATTTTCACATCAGAGGGAATGAAGAGCATCTCGTGACAAGCATCTTTCGTATAAAATCCATTCTTCACCATGTAAAAAAAAAAAAAAGGGTTTCCGTGGCACTAGATGGAAATGTTTGCCTTAGGGGAAAGACGTCATTTAGATTTATACTTGAAGAGTTAAAATTTCACTCAGAGAGAATAAACTGGTGATTGCTAGATGGGAGGGGCTTTGGGAGGCTGGATTAGAAGGTGAAGGGATTAAGAACTATAAATTGGCAGTTACAAAATAGTCACAGGGACGTAAAGTATAGCATAGGGAACAGAGTCGATGATGTAATAACTATCATGTCAGGTGGGTACTAGACGAATCCGGGACCGCTTTGTAAATTATATAAATGTCTAACCACTTTGCTGCACACCTGAAACTAATATACGATAATAATAAAATGCTCTATCGATAGATACTCCATTTCAAAGAAAGAAAGATAAGAAAATATATCATCTCATATTGATTAAAAGTAGATTTCTTTTTATTTTTAAAGTGACCTAAAGGTTTAAATCTATTTAAAATGAACATTTTATAAAATTTCACAGTCTGGTATTTTACCAATTTCATGCCAGCTTGATTTCAGGCAGATATTTCATTATTTACGGGGTACTCTTCTATAAACAGACACGAATTGCACTAATCCATAATGATCTCAGACTTTCACTTTATTTTAAAAGTAAGATATATAACAATCTTGGGGTTTCTTGCCTTGACTATCAGCGTCAGGAACCTAGTTATCCCTGTGGGTCAAAGAAATGATTCTGATAAATAGTATTGTGTGTCATTGGAAATATAATTGTAATTTATGGGGTGAACAGAAGCTTTGCAAACAGGTGAGGCTACAGAAGAACGAGCTAACACACCTTTGCAGGAGCTTTGATTTCTGGGGCTCTGGAGAAAACCTGAGCACAGGTGTGCTTATCTTATCTAGAAAGAAAAGTATTCAAGAACTCTAGATAGAAGAAGTAATAAAACACAGGTTACAATGGGTCAGCCTACCAGGAAGAGGCTGTCTTACTCCTGAATAACAGAAAACGCTCAGCTTTTCATATCATCAGACATCAAAATAGAAATCCGAGTCCAGAGGAAAAGAAAGAAAGAAAAAAAAAATGATAACTGATGTTCTGCCACTAGGTGGAATCAGAAAGCTGGTTTTCATTCTCAGAACAAGAAAAAGAATGCCGTTAAAAGTAGCAACAGTAGAACTAGAGAAATGCTGCGTAGATTTGAGGCATTATTAGTAGTGAACAGAAATAAATGAACACACTTTTGAAGGGGATCCATTTCAAGAAGAAATGATACAGAGTTCGAATGTTGAATTTGAAAGGCTGATCGATCATCCATGAAGGTGGCCAAAACTCACGACCCTCAGAGCTGGTTTGTCCTTCAAAAGCTCCAGTGTGGCTCTGAAGGGCTCTCTGAGTTCGAGAAGCTACATAATTATCCCCCCCCCCAAAAAAAAACAAGCTAAAATTCTGTAAAGACATATCACCTACTTTTTAAACAGTCAGATGAACACATAAAAAAAATCATGGCTCAAAATGAAAAAAACTATCATCTCATCTCTTTAACGCTGTTGTTAAATAAGTCATTCTTTCTCTCTCTCTCTTTTATTTTTTATGCCTACAGCACCTGGTCTTCTTAGGTGGTCTCCCTTCCTGCCAGACGGGATGGGGCCTGTTCAGGGTGGCATGGCCGTAGCTGACGTATCTCTTAATAATGCACGATCAAACTTTATCACTGTATCCTTGTGGCGTTATGTTTGATGGCCTTCTCTGAGGCATGAGTGAGTCACGTGACAGATTTCCCACACAGGGCTGTTCATACGGTCATTGCGCTATTTAAATTTTTTCTTTGGAATCGGTCTCCCTCGTGCACAGAGCAAGTTTGGTAAAGTAAACATGTGGGCGAGGCCAGACAATGGAGGGCATTCAGGCTTGCGGTGAGTTGGGTGTTGCATGTCCGTTGAAGGCAAGTTCAAAGAACATTCAAAAGAAGGAAAAATACTAACTTCAGGCGGGTGGCCAAAGAAATCCTAGCTGCCAGCAGAATGTGGCTCACTGCTGGTCAGCTTGCATCCTCAGACCTACAGACTGGCTCGTGACTTTTCAACTTCAGATACCGTACTCAAAACGCTGGTCCCCCAACTACAGACAGAGCCCCCGATTTTCCGCTTTGTGGGCTGAGGCTATCAGCCACCCTCTTCCCTCTCACGTTGTCTCCCTAGTTTTACTCCCAAGTGTTCCTCGCCGTATAGTTATTTTTCCATCGTCGCAACTGTAAATGTTTGTATTGGAATCCGTGTCACACGCCTTAAACGTAGACACTGCTGTTTCTCAGTTGCATCTCAGTAGAGCTGGAAGAAATGGAGGTCCGACTACAGCGATTCTGTTATTATGGTTTTTGCAACATATTTTGCTTATGAGTTAAATGCAGTTTCATCTTCACTTAATCTCAATCGTTCCCTGAGCAATTCCAGAGGGAACAGTAAACATTTTCTTTTTATTTTCTGACCACTAATCAATTGGTATTCTGACACATTTTAACTTTCTTTATTATAGTTTGTATTTTATTTTTTCGGAGTTTTTGATTGCCTTATTTTTTTTTTCCAGTGGGGGGAGAACACGGACACTGCCTTTGCCACATACCGTTGGATGGATATGTTGCTTTCAATCTGGTCCGGCCTCCTGCTGGTACCCAGCACCTGTCATTTGGTATCTCGGCCATACTGTCAACGACCCATTGGTCTTAGCTGTGGTGCAGACACGTGGCCTGGGCTCCTTCAGTCAGATGCAGAAGCCGTTTAATTTGGAAGTGAGCTAGTGAGAAGGCAGGCAGAGGGCTTTCACTCTGCTGGGGTGGGTGGCCGAAGGGACGTGTCATGGCTAGAGGTCCTTGCTGGGTTAGCCGTGTAGCGTGGCGGTGGGAACCGCGTGTGCAAGCTTCCCATTCGGAGTTCTTCATATTTCTTCATAAAGCTCTTTATGATTAAACTGGTTAAATGCATACTCTTGTCCAAAGTGGAGAACCCCACTTAATACTGAGATTCTCACCCCGCTTTCTGTAAGTTTTAGAAAATTTTTCTTCATCATCAATGCTTCATGGTTTGGTGATGCCAACTCTCTAGGGGTGAGTCTTTGTCATTTGTCATCTTTCCCAAGTGAGAGAGGCCATCATTTTAAAGATCTGCATCACCCTTCCACTAGACTCTCTTACATTCCATTATCCTCTCAGGAGCTCCCACACAGATCAAATATTATCACTCTCAGATTGACCTCCTGGGCTGTGAATTCTTTCTTTCTTATATATTTCATCTCTTTACATTTTTTTTTAATCCAAAATCTTCAAAACTCTAGATCTTCCAAGGCTTTTACTGATGGGATGTTTAGCAGTTGCTCTGTTGCTTTAAAAAAAAAATCATCTTTACTTTTGATTTTTCCATCGTAACACGTATCTTTTTGTGTCTTCCTGAGATGAGTGATTACAATGATTTTTTGAGTGTGAGACTAACAATTACAATTACTTTAAGCTCTTCTCTGGTGCTGCGATGGTCACTTATTCTGCATACGGGTATTTAATTGAAATGTGTCCTCCTTTTCTAGGCATCTTGCACCCCAGAGCCTTACCAGGACCAGCATTTTGTCATTGCTGCATCTTTTTCTAAACATATCTTGGGGATGGGGATTTTATCAGGAAATGTTTCTTTATCCACTTTCCATATTCCCCAAATTCATTGAAATCACTCATCCCTTCCACTTTTTTTTTCCACTGATGAAAGCTTATGATTTTTTATTTCTTTAGTCATCACTTCAGGGAGGTCCCATGAGGAAGAGCCGATGAAGGCCTGTCATGTACAAACCCCTCAGCACCAGGAGCCTCCATGAATCACATTTCTTGCATCTTTGATGCCCTTTAAGTCACGTTGACTGAACATTCATGCTGCGAAGAACATTCTAGAAAGTATAAGAGTGAGAGAGACATGTTCTCTACCTCGAATGACATTACAGCCGACTAGGTTGGGAAACATAAATACAGGAAGAGATGGTGATACAGGCTCTGGCAGAAAATAACAAAATTCTAAAGTGAGTTCATAGAAGGGAATCAGCACCTTCAAACGGGGAGTTTAAAAATATTCCTGAGGAGACAGAATTCTCGATTTAGCAAAATCCTCTAAGAAGCAGGAGACATGGATTTGAGGCGGAGGAAACATTAAGAAAAGATGTAGGTGGCGGGAAGCACGAGGTCTATTTAGTACCTTGTTATTTGAAGAACATGCTATTTACGTAAAGAGAATCATGGGAGATAAAGACATATACGTAAATGAAGGCCACAGCACGGAGAGCCTTCAGCAAATAAAACAGTTGTCTCTGCATCTAATTTGATAATGAATGAACTATGAGAGGCCTTCTAAGCAGAGGGTCACCAGGCTAGAGACGCGTCAGATTTCTCAAATTATGTTTAACAGAACACGGCTCCTTCACAGGTGCATTTCAGAAAACGTTCCCCAGGCAATCAGATTTGGGGTACCCCCGACGGACCGTCTTTCTGTGGAGCTTTTCACTTAGACTGCAGAAAAACGAGTCCTTTTCAGGAGTGTGTCATTTGCCTTTCTCGTGATCATCCCCATTCAGACGTCCAGGGTCGACGTCGTGTTTTTGTTCAGTTTTGTGTGTGTGGGTGGGAGAGATGGGGAGAGGGCCACCAGAAATAAGAGGACGATGCCTCTTTCTTAATTCCTGTGATCAAAGGAGCTGGCTTCTGCGGAACCAGCAGAGCTGTTTGTGGAGTAGAAACAAGAACAGCTAACAGGTGTACCCTAGTGGAATTTTCCGTGCCCCCCCAAATACACGCAGCCATTGACAGGTGATGTGTATTTTCCCAAGTTCATGAGCTGACGCCCTAACTCCCGGGACCTCACTGTGGGACTGTGTTTGCAGACGGGCCCTTCAGGTGGTGACTGAGTCCAATGCGGTCGTTAAGCTGAGCCCTGAGCCAACGTGACCAGCGTCCCAGGGAGAAATTGAGACACACACAGGCTCAAGAATGTGGGCGCACAGGGCAAAGATGGTGTGACAACCCCGGAATAAGAAAGGGAAATTGTTGGGAAAACTGGTGACATTCAGATAAGGCCGATCACCTCGTCAATATTAGTTCCTCATTTTGGTAGTTACGCTGCGATTAAGATGAAAAGATTTATACGGGAAGAGTCCCTGTACTATTTTTGTAACTGTCTAAGTCTAAAAGTAGTTCGAATGAAAAAGTAAACAAGACAAAACAAGACCAAAACAAGCCATGAAAAATGTAAGGTTTGATCTAGCATTTCCCAGTCTTTCCTGAGTACGTCATTTTATTTTTCAGGAAATGAATCAGTATCCAAAAGCATTACTAATTGTGCCTTGGAACAAATTTGGCAGCTGTGTGAAATAACAGAACCACTGCACGTATACCACACACAGACACACACACACACACACACACACACACACACAAATATCAATTACACTCCCTTTTGGCTTGGTGTGTTTCTACTGTGACTGAAGCTCTCACAAAACTATTGAGCAATCTCTGGAGAAATAGTTATTTGAGAAAGCTGGAATTCCACTTAAGTCTAAACGTCCACATTATAATGCTCACCACAGAAAGTTAAACAACTCTACCGCTATAATTTTACAAATGCTTTGCGTTTGGTGAGCGGTATGATGCAGTTTTGCCAGCTAAGGAAACAACCACAAGCGAAGGTATTCTGTATCTACAGACATCCATTACTTTGAAAACAACGGACAGAACTTAATACCATGTTGACAAGTTAGTTTTCAGGTCACGAAGAACACTGCAAGCCCCAGATCTTCAGTTTCTGGGTGCCGTTGATGAAAATAACATGTTTGCCCAGGAAGTTAATGAAGGGATTCTGACGAAGTCACCACACCCAGGATCACATTTACAAACCTGCAACTTTTGAAAATGGATTCTGCTAAAATATAAAAGCAACCTTGCTTCGCCATTACTTCTAAAATGTATCCATGGAATTTAGCATTGGGATTCTTTTATCTTTTTATCCTTTCAAAATATTAAAAATATATATATATATATGTGTGTATACACACACACACATATATATCATATGTCAATTGATTTCTAAAGCTTCCCCTTTTTTGGTAAATTAAAGTAAAATTATTTCAGCCTATTATAATGTTATCATCTGAATCTGCTAGCAATTGTTATTTGCTTCTATTTATATCACATAATCATTTCCTCTGAAACATATCTTTTTCTATCTTGGTCTTCTACATTTTCTAAATTATTTTTATGGTATTTAATCATTTTCCCTTAAATTATTTTTGTAATGCAATTTTCCCTCACAAGCTTTCAAATCGTCTCTAAAAACTTGTATCTTTCAAGGAGACAGTGTTTCGTATCTCCTATAAAGAGTATATTGAAAAGAGTATTACAAAGAGTATAGCTATCATTTTAAATAAGCATGTAGTACATATATGTGTGTGTATATGCACATAAATGTTTTACATTTAAATTGAAACTTACTGACATTGCTAACAGACATTACTAGAATCAAGCCCACTTCTCATAGGCAAAACATAGCAGTATCTTCAGCTATGAGGGGCGATGGCTGGCCCTTCATGGAGAGCCTCCTTCCTACCGAGGAGGAAGACAGCTCGAAGCCAACGGAACATTCTCTGATTTCAAAGAGAGGGTCTGGAGAATTAGGATCTGCAGGCTAAATATGTCGGCAGAAAATACGTTAAGAACCAGGAGTTCTGAGGGCATCAGACAACCCGTTCGGGATGATGATCCCCAGACTTTTGATTTGTAAAATAAATATCACTCCTCCTTACGGTCCTACTATGTTACGTGGGGCAGGGCATGTTTTTAAGTAACCCAATAGTCCTTATTATGGATAAATAAATTTACTGTACATGACCCTCTGTGTTCCCCATTCGTGTGGAAGGAATGCCTGGTTTTCCTCCTTACCAGGTGGTGATACTCCTGACCGTCTCTGGATCCCATCCCAATTCTCTCGTTACATTTTCAGTCTCTCTCTCCTCACTGGTACTTAACTGCAAATTAAACTTTAAAAGCAAACAAACAGGAGATGAATCCACGCAGACAGACAGACACACACACACACACACACACACACAGCTTTCCTCAGCATCTCTGTGTGTTAGAGCTGTCATCTTTCTTTCTGATCCTCATGAACAAACCCAGTGACGTGGTACCCTCCAGCCACATCTTAGCATCTCCTCTTTTCCTCATCCTTTCTCACAATGAGAATGTCTTCATCTAAAACTATCCCCTGAGGACTCCCCGGAGGCCAAGGACCTAACTCTGCCTGCCCATCCACCTGCGGGGTCAACAGCCCAGTGCTCCGACGACCCCCTACTCCTTTCTATTCCTTTATGCTACGCTGCATTGGCTTTTCTTCTCTTCCATCCACCTCCTGAGAGGAGTAATTTCCCAAGGAGCAGTGCTCGATTGTCCTCGCCCCCAACACCTGCTATTCCTGCTTCCCCTTCTGTGAGGACAGTGACAATCCCTACCATCAGTCACACCTGCAGCCAGTGTGACGTTCCTCTGACTGCCAAACCAGGCATTTTACGTCCCCCTGCTGCCCAGCGCCGTGTGTGAAGATGTTCCTTCTTTTCTCTCTTTTCTACATCCTCATCTTATCGGTGGCCAAGTTCTGTGACTTATCACTTGGCAATCGTTTTCTTATTCTCTTTTCTTTTCCATGGATTATCGCTGAGAACAAAACTATCCCCTCTTGTATGGGACTAGTAAAATAAATCTTGAAATATTTATGGAAGTAAATTGGAAGAAAAAGAAAATTAAATTTTGATAAGGGCAAGGTGGCATCAGAATAGAGAATCAATGTCTGTAACTGGCCTGATCGTTTGGCTTCCCTTGCCCAGTTCGTCACAATCCTTGTCCAGGAGCCTATGACAGTTTTGTCCAAAGAATCAACCTATGTTCATTTTTCTAACAAGGCTGCGAAAGAAATCAAAAGGCTAGTTTAATTAGCAACAAGAAACATGGCTGCCAAGAGCACTGAACGCGTAAACATAATAAATAAAGTGAGCAAAGAGGGGAAATGGTGACAAGCTGAAATAGAGTAAACTCTCAGCGAAGGAAAGGAGCCGTTCCAGGAGTCCTGTCAAACCTTCGTGACTCACAGATCCATCGGAACTGGAATGAAGATATTCACATATAAGAAAAGGAAATAAGAAGCTTTGGGAGCTTTCTGAGTCAGGTTACCAGGCACGTTGCTGTAGAGACTCCAAAACACAAGCCAGAATTTCGTTTTCCACTAATATTCCTCTTACACAAAAATCCAGAGGTTGGCAAATCATCCTTAACTTGTGGATTGCACCTGTGTCCCGCTTCCACTGGTGAGAAGGGAGCCAAGGAAAGGGTGATGGGATTGAGTGTGTGGGTATCATTCCATCTCGGAATGAGAAACTCCATCACTACTGTGTCTCGAGGCACGTTTGTCACTAGAATTGACCTTCTGATCTCCAACTCTTGATTCCTGTGCCTACCTCATTTGCTTCAGAAGCCACATAGCACTTTATTTAAAAATATATTTCTGTCTATGGCCATGCTACCCTGAACAAGCCTGATCCCGTCGGATCTCAGAAGCTAAGCAGGGCCGGGTCTGATTAGTACTTGGATGGGAGATGACCTAGGAAGACCAGGTGCTGTAGGCGTAAAAA
The DNA here is from genome assembly GCA_004027375.1 of Macroglossus sobrinus. Classification (NCBI taxonomy): domain Eukaryota; kingdom Metazoa; phylum Chordata; class Mammalia; order Chiroptera; family Pteropodidae; genus Macroglossus; species Macroglossus sobrinus. Next base: position 165,337 of record PVKZ01001476.1, on the reverse strand, counting down.
TAAATAAATGAATAATATAAAAAATAAGGGATTGTAAGCTGACAAGTTTCTTGCAATCTGTGAAGTCAACCAAGGGTCACCTCACCTAAATATACATATATTTAATATATATATTAAATAAATACACATATTTATTTATATTTATATACATATATATTTATATATATGATATAAATTTGTATAAAACATATTTAAATTAGGCCATTTGAGGCTTTGTATTATATTTATTTGTCTGCTCATTGGATCATCAAATCTTGGCTTCTTTTTTCACTTTGTATCAACTAATAGAATATACAATAGCTTGTGACTCTCAACTGTTTTTTTTCAAAATCACCCTTGATTATAGAAGAAAGTTTTAATAATATGTTCTCTCCTTTTTAAATGGAGAAATCCGCATACTATTGTAAGCTTGGTTTTTAATTAAAGGTTTGATAATCTTTGCATAAAGTATTTTATAGTGTTCAACATTTTCCCCATTATACTAATAAACTCAACTCACTAGTTTGTTCTGTGATTATTAAATCAATATATTTGAGCTTTCTAATTTCTGCTGATGCTCTAGGGCAAAATTTCAAACATTCTGTTAATAAGTGAATCTTGGCTATATCTTCGATTAATGCATAATACAGAAGACATGATACAAATTAGTCAAATAATATTGTTAATAAAATACATTCAGTATATTTAAGTGCCTTTTCCTGTTGGGATAATTATTTGTACTAATCATGGTGTATATCTGATAAGGTACTTGTATCTAGAATATATAGAAACTCTTACAACTCAGTAATCAAAGACAAATAACCCAATTAAAAATGGGCAAAAGATCGGAATAGGTTTTTTCCAGAGAAGATATACAAATGGCCAATAACACATGAAATAATGCTCGATGTTATTAGCCATCAGTAAAATGGAAATCAAAATCACCATGAGACACCACTCTGCATCCACTAGGATGATTATAACCAAAAAGCTGCATGATAATAAGTGTTACTGAGGATGCGAAGAACTTGGAGCCCTAATACATTGCTGGGAGGGCTGCAAAATATTACCGTTTCTTTGGGAAAATTTCTGGCCATTCCTTAGGTCCTAGAAATACTTCTCCTAGGTATATACCCCAAAGAAATAAAAGCATATGTCTGCACAAAAATCTTAAACATTAAGAGCAGTCTATTCACAATGCTGGAAACAACCCAAATGTCCATTACTTGGTGAACAGAAAAATAGAATATGATTTATTCATATAAAGGAATAGTATTCAGTCATAAAAAGGAACGAAGCACTGATGCATATTATGAAGTAGATGAATCTTAAAAATATGAAGCCAAAGGAAAGAAGCAAAAACCCCCCATACACCATATGATTTAATTTATATGCAATATCCAGATTAGGAAAATCTATAGATAGTAGCTTAGCCATTTGATTGATGGAAAGAGTCGAGGGAAAATGCGGGTGACTGCTAACAGGTAGAGGGGTTCTTTATGGGGTGATGAAAATATCCAAGAGTTAGTCTGGATGGCTGCCCAGTTCGACAAGCATACTCAAAAACAGCGAGTTGTGCATTGTACAATACGTGAATTATAGCTAATAATACTGCTCTGAAGAAAGCCATCTGGTGGATGGTAGCGTTTATTGTGACACTTAGCTGTGAAGTCGTTCTGTGGGTCAGTCTTATTTAGGGAACATCCTTATTGATGTAGTAACAATGTCTTCAAACAGCATCCTCTTTAATAAGGCAAAATTCCTTTAGACTATATTGGGAAATGTCCTATTGTAAGGGTCACTAAAATTCTTTTTTAAATGACGTCAAGTACAATTAGTCACCAGGCACTACCGCGTACCAATAAATAACATTTACTCGACGTTGAGCGATTTAATCAGTCTTCAAGTCGTAGTGTGTCTTAGCGTAGCTGGTCCTCATGCACATTTATTTGCACGACAGAGAAGCCAGCCTAGATATTCAGCCCCAGAGTCGTATGACTCTGACAAAGACGACGTGACAAAATAATGAACCCACATGGTGAGCTCTATGAATGTTCAGTTACTGGGTGTCAAAATAGTTTCCAGTATTGTTTCATCACTATGCTGAGTACTTTCTTCAACAGAAAAGATGATTCCGTTCTTGATCTTGTTACTTTCTTTTCATGGCATAAAATATAAAGATTTCTGTTCAGAACGTTAAGAAAATTGCTCCTGAGAAACTCCTTACTGTCTCAATAGAGCAAAGACAGAATTAGAGGGAAGAAAGTAAAATACACTTAAAAATACCACAGGGCATTTACTATAATTCTCAATTAGCAATCTACTTTATCTCCTAGTAAATCCCAAGAAAGAATGTTCCTTTCCTTTGATTTATTTGGCATGGCACTTCATTGAAATAACAGTCAATTAAATTAACTACATTTAAATAATCATAACTACAAACACCACAGTGAAACTTACTTAGAAGATGAACGTTTTATTTAGAATACCAAGTAAAGAGACATTTGTCTCTTGAATAAGAGTGGTGGCTCTGTTCCCTGATTATATTGTCCTTGATCATCCAAGTCACAAACAGCCTCTATATTTTATGAAACTATCAAAATACATGAGAACGAAATGTTCTGATGCTGTAACTCTCCCCATCTACTTTAGCATGCATATAAAAGGTGATTTCTTTTATAGCACATTAATCTTATTTACTACTTTATTATCATTCGATCATGGAAAACTTGTGATTTTGAGGTCAACTGTGTACATATAGCTTGAAGTTTAAAAACTTACCTCAGGAGCAGAAAAAAATTGGCTTTGAGATCTTACACTAGTGACAGTCATCATCCTGTTTTTTTACATTTTTATTTGCTCAGTATTAATCTCGAATAGAGAAATAACACCCTAATCTTGGCCCTAACGAATTATGCAGACACTTAGGATTCAGAAAGAAACAAATGACCTCCAGACCAGTTAGAAGAGACAGCAAATCACTGTCAATGTCCACTACGTCTTGGACCCCTTAACAGGTCTGTATTTGTCTATCCATCTATCTCTTGGTCAGATGACGATAACTCATGCAAATACAAGTATAGGTACATATCTAGCTGTATACTTTGGCTGATATATTTCTAAATCACATAGCTGTACTTATTATATAGATAGAAGTTAAAATGCATTAATCTTAAAGAAAAAATATACTTACTGCCCTCTAGAGGTATGAACCAGTAGTGTAATAAGTGTAGAGGTTGCTGGGCATACACAGTTTAAAGCTAACATGGCGTATTTAAACTCTTCTTCACAAACAACATGATCTGTTTGAAATAAAACAGGTAAATTAGAAAAATTTACCTCGAGAGAGAAAGATTGTAAAGTAATATGAAAAATAAACCAATGAGTAACATTACAAAAGGGTCAATATAAACACACTCGTTTTATAGATGTTTTTACATGTACAATTTTATCCCCAGGAAAAACTTTTTTTTTTTTAACGAAAAAGTACTAGACTATGAGTTATGTGACTGACAGTTCTGTCTCTGACAAATTTGGCAGACTTTGGCGAAATGTTTGATTTTCCTCTGCCTCATCTGTATGCGCGGTGTGATCTGGGTAGGTTTGAGGTGCAGCCCAGAAAATAAATCCAAAACCACATAAAGTCTCCTTTAGTTCTGATCGTTCTATGGCATGAAATAGAACAGCGTTGACCGAAAACAGTATATATTGCCCAAAGTCATAGCCAAACAGCATAAAGACTTAGAAAGCAATTACTCAAATATGTGGCAGAAAATATTTGCATGACGTAGAAGTAATAGATTTTGTACAAAACAACCACAATATCAGTAAACATGAATGCTAAAATAAATTTCAATTTCAATTATACTTTAACTCCAAGACCTAAGGTCATAAAGTCAAAAAGACAACAGGGTCTAGCCGAGTGGCTATTGCAATTCAATGATGAACAAAGAGCATTAGAGATGATGGCACATGGGGGAGGGGGCGTGCAGGTGGGTGATGCCCCTCAGCCCAAGTATTTATATTACTTTCACACACGGATGAGGGCCCAAGTGCCAAATATTTAATTTCCCATAGATGTCCTATTTTAGAGAAGTGATTAAAATATTGTATATTTTAGGAGAAAAAAAATTTAAAAAAAAAACAGCCCTTCCCTTCCCAAGTAAACAACTCTAGCTGGTATTGGAAATAAAAGCAACGTTTAAAGCTCTAAAAAATATATATATATTCTTAGGCAGAAAATAACAGTTTGAGCTTAATTAAGAAATTGAATTTGTCCGTGAGCCAGATATATAAAATGAACACATACACCATACAATTTACTTTTAAAAAAGAAAGGTTACTTGGGAAATGGTTCAGTAAATGCTCCAGACAGATAAATATTACCCTCACTCCTGTGTTTATAATATGCTTGCATATAAAAGAGCCCATTATTTTAACATTTTCTTTCGTTTCCTTATCTGTTTCTTTCACATTACATGGAAGAAATTGTATGCTTTGGTTACATCTCAGATTTATTTTTTTAAAAAATCAAGGATCTGGTAATCAATCTCTCTCACACTCTCTTATCTTTATCTTTAAGAAAAATTTAAAAAAATACATAGCCATGATATTTAATATTTTTCAGGAAGGCAGGTAGACTCTAAATTCAGTTGTGGAATATGGAAAAAGATTTAAAATATTTGCAGAAGAACGATGACTTTAAACACTATTTTGCAGTGTGTCTGCTCAGACTGTGAATATAAAATAACAAAACTGCTAAAGGCAGAACGTTTTTACTTTAGATTCATCTGATAGCAATATGTATGGAATTCATAACTTTCAAACCCAAAATTGGAACATGTGATCTAAGAAAAGTGTGTACATTTAATATGACATGAGACAGAATAGTTTAAAATCCAAACTGTACCAGAAAATTTGGAAGCTGTGATTACCATATATGCAATAACACATGGAATTATTAATTTTCTCTTACTAAAATATACAAACCGTATTTCTTCTAGTAGGGGACCATGAGAAAAGTGGTACTTGTGTGATAGTTTAAAAATATCCCATCATATCTACCTTCAGAGGTTAAAAATAATTGAGTCCACTCCCTTCCCTTCTCCTCGGTGAATGTGTGTAGCTGTGTCTGAATGAGAATGGCTAATTTTTCCAAAACTGTACTAATCAGTGGAAGGAAGGGATGATGAATAAGATCGAGGCAGTCACTTTTATTTCTGCTTATGCTTTTTTTCTACATTGCATAGCAGTGTTTCAGTGTCTGTCTATTAACCCATCAAACAAAGTATACATTACCAGAGGCAGTTTTACACATAAATACAAAGCATGTTTTTCCCTGTGTTAATATGTAGTGAATTATCTAAGAGCGCAACTGCTGTGTAAAATAAGAGAAAATTTCCTCTATTTAGTATTGTGTGTCATTCATACAAATTTAGGATGATTAAGATGATTACTGTGTTACTGGAGTGGGTAAGTGGGACGTAGTTATTGGTGAAGCATCTTTCTTTTCCGTTCTGCTTCCTTGAACAGTCATCTAAGCATTTACGAATTGAAATACATGACCCTTTCTTAGTCATTGTTCCTCTCTATCCCTATGACAATTAGGATATTATAGTGATGATTTAAAATATATTAGTATAGATAGTTATATTTATTCTGAATTTTACTTCATGGTAGTATCAGAAGCATTATAAAATACTTACTGTAAAAATGAGGTATTGGCTAGACAGATTGAAAACCATGGTCTTAGATTAATGAGGGGAATGGATAATTATCATGAGAACCCCTTTCACATAAAAAGTAAAATCAGTACTCTTTTCGTGCAAAAGAGCAATTTAATCGATATGGATGGGGTTGATACAGAAAAAGAAATATGATAGAATCCTCAACTAGATAATAATCTTCATGCACATAAATCGCAGAAAGCCCAATTACTGACACATTCAAGGGTCTGGAAGAAATCTCCAATTTCAACTTCCGCTACGGCCACAGAATAAGGAACAAGGAGCCATGCTTATGAGTAGACAAAGGAGTTATTCTCCAAGAGCCGAGTAGGCGTCTAATCAAGGAATTTACTGGAAGGTCTCCGAAATTATGTCTCACAGGGTTTCATCATCACTGTGGACCAGGCGCTGCTGTGTCTCCCATTCTTTCTTTTTCTAAAAACCAGCATTTTATTACAGTTATCTTGCTCCACTAATGTTTATGCATATGGGGTGGGGGCGGGGGCAGCTAATGAACTGACTTCACCTTCTCCAGATATCTTGAACTTTGAGTTGAATGCAGCAGGTGATGCAACTTTGAGGTATTGTTCATAATCATGAATGAGTCATCTATGGGGAAAATAGTGTACGTGGCTCCTTGGGTGGGCAAAGATTTGAACTGTGGCTGAAACCTACTATCCATCACCCCATCCTCATTCTTTCCTTCTTCCTGTGGTAATGGAGGCAGGTAACATTCCCCTGCCTCATCCCCAAGCTTTAGCAGGGCATAGAAATGACATTCCTCAGCTTCCGTTTTAGTTAGATATGGTCATGTGACTAGCTTTTGCCCAACTTCTAATGGTTTCGTTGTAGACAAGCCCACTTTCCCTAAACTCTGTCTTTCTTGCCGGTGAGATGATGTACTCCAGCTTCGATTACGCAGACCTTTGCCTGAGTGGGCACAGGAATGGACGTTTTTATAGAATCTGCCTTCTTAATTTGCTTCTATTTTAAATAAATAAAAGTTGTGTTATAACAGTGATTCTTGGGCCCAGCATCAAACCTTAATCAAACCTTAATTGGGCAGGTGCAATCTAAGCAATGATCAGATCTATCCATTTTTTTATGGCGTCTAATTTCCTTCCCTTGTTGAAGGAAGTATCTCCTCTTTCAAAACTATATGCATTTTATCGTCTTTTCTTCTTGACCTTTGTAAGTTTGTTTGTTTTGATTTAGACCTTTCTCCTCTGTTGCTTGCTGATAAAACAACATACTGAGTGCTCCAGGCCACGGATGAGTCCTCCACCCCTCTGAGCCTAATCGCTTTCCCTTTCAAATGTGAATGATAGTAGTTTTACCCCATAGGGTTTTCTGAAGAGAAGCGTAGATTGAGTCAAAAATGCCAATCAGAATTCTAAACAAATATCACATATCATCACAATCATGCATTTTTTAAAATAAAAAGCTAGATTGCAAAAAACTAGCCTGAACTAATGCCAATAATATATTTCAAGAATTTAAACAGCCACAACAACGTAACTGCATTGTCACACAATGAAACCACAATCCTAGTTCTATAAAAATGCTGAATTCTCCCCGTGTGATCACGTGCACACGTGCACGTCTGAATAAGCACAATTGTCTGTAAGAGCAGGAATCACACCGTTCGTTGTAACTGCCTCACGGGGTGGGAAGAATTTTGAGGGACATGGCTTTTTAAATAGTAGGATTGTGTGCGATTCTTGGTTTCCTTTTTATTGTTATTTTTATTCTTTTCATTTAAACGCTTTTAAGAGAAGCAGATGCAATGAAAGATAGAAATTTCTAGATAGGAATCAAATCTGTCTTCAAGTCCCTTTTATGGGACATGGGATTGTTAATTACATTTTCACAAATCAGAATATTTTTTTAAAAGTCCGCCTCGCAGGGTTTTCTGAGCTCTTGTATGATTTAAAGTGCTAGAAGCTTCTTCCATGCGGTTGCTAGGTAACAGCCCTTTGTAAAGCAGTAGACGACAGTGGAAAGTGCCTCCAAACCATCCAGTCCTGGGCTTTGAAACGCAGGAATCAAATGCCCTTTGGCAAAGAGCTTTCAAACAGAAACACAAACCAGGGTAAATTTTAAAAAGGAAATGTTATTTGTTTTTATTTCACGAAGAAAAAGTTCATTACAGAAACCGACGGAACAATTTGTGCTATAAAATCTCGTTTGTTTGTGAGATTCTATTTGTAAGCATGAGGGTAGATTTCTATAAAAAATTGCTTCTCCTCCTTAGAGGAAAATAGATAATTTCTAACAATTGAGTTTTATTTTGATTCTGTTGCTTTAATCAATAAAATACCAATCAATGAATGTGTGTGTGTGTGTGTGTGTGTGCAAGCACATCAGTGCACACACATCAGAGACATTTGCCAGTTCTAGGCTTGTGAGCCATTCATAGACTAAATGGCTAAAAATAGGTTTAAGTAAACCTTTAAAAGTCATTTAGTTTCACAAAATCTAAATATAAGAATGCTTATTTAATATAGAGAATTGAGCCCACTTTGAGACCGGCAATATTCTGTGAAACAGATTTATTTCACTTTGATAAGACTGAGTATAAAAAGCATTTTTGTTTTTCTAATTGCTTGAATCCTTATTTAATGTTTTAAGATCTTTTTAAAATTTATCCTACTAATTAAATGTTCAAAAGGGGAAGCCTTTCCTGAATTCTAGAGCAAAGCAGTTTAAATTTTGACTAATCTCCCTTTCTTTTCAACATCTCAGAAAAACAGCAATCTTAATTTTATGAGAAATTATTTTTCTCAGACCTAAAAATTAGAACCTCATTTTTTAGGTTCTAACCAAAGTATTCTTTCCTCACAAAATCATTATAGTTATTGATATGAAAATTGATGATATAATTATTGGATCATTTTTACTATAATAATATGAAATATTTCAGCTTTAATGCTAAATAGTACATATGTATGTGTGTATGAATACATTCTTAATCTCACTAATTATATATCTCTAATTAAACCTCAATGATGTATATTATGTTAAACAGTTTACAGACAAGGAATCAGATGCTCAAATGTAAATTGCCTAAGTCCATTATTAATTTAAATTCAAACTGCCTAGAAAGAACTCTGCAAAAGCCATATACAACTCTAAAACTGATTAACCAAGCACATTAAAATAAGTGACACATTCTACACCTGAAACTAACATAAAATAATAGTGACTGTCAACTCTATTTAAAACAATTTTTTAATTAAAAAATAATAAAATAAGTGACATATTCTAGTGTTTTTTCCCTCTCCTGATGATACTTTAAAGGTTCCTACTTGCTATCAGATGGACAGATGGCTCGAACAGCCACAGAGTTGAGCTGATGGCTGAAAAAATGCAACCATCATGTTCCCCAAACACACATCATTTCGTGAGAAATTTTGTGGCCAAGGTTGACCTTGAAATCTATTTTGTTACTTTTCAATCACACACACGAAAGAAAACGTAGCTGGACTGAAACGATTTGAGTCACCCACTGAAAGGGATTTTGAAAGATCTGTAGGAGATCTATTAGGAGAAATATTCTGTAATAAATGTTATAAAGGAGAAATAAGTGCAGTGCTATAAAAGAATAAAAAAGAACATTATTCCTGCCCCAGGAGTATCAAGAAAAGCATGGCTATGGAAGCGATGTTTAAACTAAGATTTTAAGGGTAATGAAGTATATGGTAGGTAGTTGAAAGGTGAAGCAAGTATATAAGGTTAAAGAAATATAAAATCAGAGAGGTGGTAAGATATTTAAATTTTTATGGAAATAAATTAACAAAGCAAGTCTTGCAGATTAAGGAGAGACTATCACAAGGCTGCTGATGAGGCAACAAGAATCCAGCACAGACATAAAGAGAACCCTACACCCAGGAAGAAGACAGGACATGATTCATGCAAATAAAGCAAAACTTAGAAAATATGATAGCAAAAATTTGAGGACATTTTGATGTATTGGCTTCTCATATCTAAGACTTCGGAGATCAGATAAAGTTTCAAATGTAACTGAAAGCGTTGAAGAGTGTTTTGATGTGGAAAAAATTTCACAGTGTTAGACCAGGCCTCCTGGAGGGGCCCGAACTTTAGTTGGTAGTGACACGAATGTGACCTGCTGAGCGATTCATTTTTTCCAGCTTTGCTCAGTCGAGAAGGAGGAAAGAAAGATCCACTTGTGCAAGATTTTGCATGTTTGTTTATTTTCACTCAGGAGCCATAGGAACGTAAAAACAGGAAACTAGTAGACCGCCCCGAGGTTGACAGAAATGACAGATGATAAAGTTCAGAGGGCAGAATGGAAGAGAAGGAGCCGACACCCGGGAGGTGAGACCTGGGCATCTAGACTGATGGTGCATCAGTGGAAGGCTTCTCAGCAATCCTGGGAAAGGACCAGTCTTTCCCTGGGCATGTCTCATAGAGACACAGCACACTGATGACGCTCTTGAACATCATGGCAATAGCATCGCACCATGGATGTTTTTAGATACTTACTCCCAATTGCTCTGTTTATCTTGTAGCCTCGTAAAAGTCTTTCCACCAAAACTGATCTTTTGGCTACATTAAAAGTCCCGATGAGGTAAAAGGAGAGTGTTCAGAGGTGCTGGCTAAGCAGAATAGAAAGAAGATGGGGTTTGGGTACTGTGAGGTTTGACTAGCGTCAGTTAGACTGGAACCATCCGAGATGGTGTCAAGGGCCTGGCATCAACTCTCTGACATAAACTTGCCTCTGAAATCTGAGGACTCTAGTCGGTGAGCCTGGAAAATAGGTTTTCTGAACCGATCTGTTCTATGCAGATTAAAACATAATGTTAGTACTTAATAGGAAGATGCTAGAATGCTGTCCTGTACTTGATTTAAAGGGTCATTGCATTTGGAGTCAAAAAGATGTAAGCATGAATCTCGTGGCTTTTAAGTGTGTAACCCTTTGGGCAGCTATCTTCAGTATCACATTAGACAAGTGGGTATAGTTATATCTATCTTATCGAAATGTAAGCTTCACGTTGGAATAACACAGGACAGCACGCATTAACCTATAAAATCCCATAACAAGTAAAGTTTTATTTAATTTTTTTATAAATATAGACAATAAATGGAAAAATGCTCTTGTGAATCCACACCTTTCTTTTACCAGTGAGAGAAGATGCTGTCATTTGCCTCATCCTCCCTGGCAAAGTACAGCCGATAGCCCCGTTTATATATATGGAGGGTGGCACAGGTGGGGCAGGGATCATAGCATTGCAAGTGAAGCTCTGGGCAGAAAGCACAGGCCCAGCTGGAGCGGTGTTCTTGATCAGAATGTGACAGCCCACTGGCTCCTTGCTTGTGAGGGGTGAGAGGGGAAGAAAAGGAGACAGTGTGGCATTAGAAGAGACAGCTGGTCCATGGTGTCCGTCACTGTACCGCTAGTGCCTGGAACGACGAATGGCTCACAGTAGGATTCAATCAAAATGTTTCGAATGGACAAATGAGAATGAAAGAGGACACACTGTTTTTCTTTATAAAACATTGATTTCGAGAAAGTACTTTACAGACTGAAAATTGTAGGTTTAGGATATAATAGAATATACCTAGAATATACTCTTCAAAGAAAGAAGAAGAAATATGCTGCTCTAGTTTATAGAACCATGAAATCGAATCTTCGAGGAATATAGAATGTTAAAAAAATTAATGGAGAAAAACAGAAAGATGCTTTGAATTAATTATAAGCGCTCCACAAGAAAATGGCTTGAAATACCTAATGTGTGGTGGCAATTTCATCAAGTGTCAAAGACAATGAACAGGAAAGCGGGTTTGGCTTTTTGACAGAGCCAAGTATTAAACTTTTAAAGCTTAGAAAAATAAAAACGAGTGAGTTATTGATATTTTGTTAGGAGGAGCAAAATACAGGAATGTATTTCACTTAAAAATAATCCACACCCGCGTTAATTTTTTAGTTTCAATTAAACGAACCGTGCATATATAAGGGGTTAACATTCCGGAGGCCATGCCGTGTGAAGGGCATGGCCCATGCTGACTACACTGTCACTCTTCCGTAAATCAAAAATTATGTGAATATTAAAAAATGCAATGGAAAATAAAATATCAATTTTATCGAAACTAAATTTAACAATGCAGTCTTAAGAGACATTCTATAGGGGAACAATTAACGAACAGCATTTAAATATAAAGCAGACTAACAGAATTATTTAACCCTCTTAGGAGTCAAAATGTGGATACGTAGCAGAAGGTCATTCTTAGGTAAACATGAAGTAAAAGTATGTGCGTGTGTGTGTAAAGAGAAGATTAAGCAAATGTGAAAAAATGTTAACAATTTTGAATGTAAATGCAGAAATGTAGGTTTTTATTGCATAATTCTTAAACCCTGTGTATCTGATCTTTTGCAAAATAAAAAATAGGAAGACAGGAAAAAATTTAAAGACTCCAGATTGGGCTGGTTTTGAACATGGCTTTCTGTTAAATGATTTCTGATGGTCAACACAATAAGACAAAAATTGTAGAGTAAGTATTTCTATCTAAAATTGGAGAATTTTCAGAGAAGGCATATAAATAACCAGCAGACATGAAAAGATGCTCAGCATCACTGATCATCAGGGAAATCCAAATTACAACCACAGCGAGATGTCCCCTCACACCTGTCAGAATGACTACTCCCAAAAAGACGAGAAGTAAGTGCTCTGAGGATGTGGAGAAAAGGGAAGCTTTGGGGACTGTAAATTGGTGCAGCCACCATGGAAAACAGCATGGAGGTCCCCCCAAAAATTTAAACTAGAGCTATCATCTGATCTGGCAATGCCACATCTGAAGAAAATGAGAACACTAATTCAAAAAGATTCCTAGGTTCACTGCAGCGCTATGTGCAATAGTAAGTTATAGAAGCAACTTAGGTGTCCACTGATAGATGAAGGGGTAAAGAAGATGTGGTACATACATACAGACAGTGGAATATTACTCAGCCACGAAGAGGAATAGAATCTTGCTATTTGCAACGACATGGAAGGACCTAGAGGGTGGTAAGCCTAGTGAAATAAGTCAAAGGCAAATACCACGTGATCTCACTTATTTGTGGAATCTGAGAAAAACAAACGGACAAACAAAAATCAGAAACAGTCTCATAGGTACAAAGAACAAACTGGTGGAGGGAGGTGTGTAAAGATGAAGGGGAATAAGAGGTAGAAACTAACAGGTGTAAGTCACAGGGACGCAATGGACCGCACGGGGAATAGAGTCAAGATTGTGATAACGGTGTACAGTGACAGATGTGACTAGACGTAGTGTGGTGATCACATCACAGGGTGAATAAGTGTTGAATCGCTAAGTTGCACACCTGAAACTAATAGGATATTGTATGTCAGCTAAAAATGAAGTTTAATTTTCCAAGTTTTGGCAGCGTCTTCACTTTAAAATATAGGCATTCGAGCCTTATGTTCTTAAGTAGGTCGTAAGGATAAAGTTTGAAATGATGGCTATGTGGGTGGTAGATGGGAAATGAAGAAATTGTTCAGCACGAAAAACTCACACCTCACCATTTGGTGAAAGTCAAACCTCGCGCACACATATGTTATTTAGAAACAGCTAAGATAGTTTCCAATATTTATACTGCTTGGAGATATTTTTCCACTCTTTTTTTGGGTAGATAAGAAGCGAGGCATTAGAATGTCTGGTGTTATATTAAAAAGTAGATGGTGGCTAAGCTGAGACAAGGCCTTCATTTTTTAGTAAATTATTTTCCAGGATGTGTGTGTGTGTGTATGTGTGTGTGCATGTACACGTGTGTGTGTATATGCGTGGATTTGAAACAATATTGTTTTTGTAATGGTAACCATGAGTACCTACTGTAAGAAAAATACAAGTTTATACAATACTGTCAATGGGATTGTTTAAAAGTATTTACTTTTGACTGTCCTTTTAACTTTACCGCAATTAATTTTTTTCCCCCCAGAACTTACTCCTACTGTTCTAGAATAATGATTCATTCTCCCAGGCATGTTTTAGTTGTGAAGGAGGAACTGTTTCATTCAGTCAACCTTTTACTATTGAGGTATGAGTCTTCCTTTCATTCATGAACTGAAATTCAAATTTGGTTACTTATGAAATTCCATTACCCAGGCATGAAAAATTCATGGAAAATTCACAAACTCATTTGCAAATTGATTTTTACATTCTTTCCTCCTCCTGTGGCTGAAAATTTACATATTTGATTTTTACGTCTCTTTGCATCTGTTAAAACAAAATGAGGGATTTTCAGAGGGCCCAGTAGTGGCAAGAAATTTCATTGACAAAGCAAAAGGGAATAGAATATTCACATATGACATACCATTTTTTTGGAGGGAGAGTGAGAATAGACTGCTAATCAAAATTTAGCAATTAATTTACTCACATAACACAGATTCATCTCTCACTGACTCTGAGTAATTTCATCTGACCAGGAGACAAAAGTCAAACCTTTGAAAAATGCAACTAATTGGGAGCACAGTTTATCTGTTAGTCATTCAAGGCTTTTCAATAAAAGAGTTCTTTTCCTAGTAAAGTACATACTGTTCTTCTCCGTTTTGTGTGTGTGTGTGTGTGTGTGTGTGTGTGTTGATTTGGGAATGTAGATACGAGAAAGAGAATACAGCCTTGCTTTTATTCTGATTAAATTGGGAGCTACAAAAACATGTCTGAAAATGGAACTACGACAGCATTTAATGTTTTTGCCTTTTTCATCATGGTTTTGGAACCGAAGGGAGAAGATTTATGAAGGGCTTGACAATGTAGAGGCATAATCTTTTTTTCCAGGCAATTTCGAATCTGATATTTGTCCTCGAAAAGGCTTTCCTGGAACTGTTAGTCCCCTACGAGGTTGACGGAGAATACAAGATGTTATAAAACCACATTTTTAGATGAACTATAGCTATGGGTCACTGCCATCACCTCCTCCTATGTTACAGTACCTTATTGTTAAAAAGAATAAGAGTATTGATAAAAATATTTTTACTGGAAAAGAGATTTAACATAACCGAAGCTGTATTAGCTACCCTTCAACTCTTGATCCGTAGAGGTTGACAGAAATAAGCCAACAGAAAGAATCTGTTAAAAATAAAAGATTTTGACAAAGATCGTCGACATCGATCTATTGGGAAGTGACAGTGACTTTAGGGTGACATTGGTGGTATGAAGATACAGCTCCCTACTGTAATACGCAAGCAGCAGCCACTATCACACGTGTGTCAGGGTGGATGAGAGCAGCAGTAAGCTTGTAGATACAACTCGTGAATGCCAAGGAGAAAGGGGAAGGACCATATTTGAAACACTAAGTGCACAGACCGTGCCATGGGCTCGGGTGGTGTCAGCTGGTAAGCCCGTGATATACAGGGAGCGTAACCTACAGAGTTTGACAGATGGGATGCAAATGATGGAAAATGGACTCAGAGGTTGAGTTCCAAGCAGATGGCATTGGGAAGAATGGGGGAGAAATTGATTTGAGGTTAAGGAACGTCAAGTATTTCTAGATACCTTGATTTTGATACAGGTATTGGTGATCTAATAGGAGATATTGACTAGACAGTTATATACAAGACTGGAGCGCATGGCGAACACTGAGAAAGAGATTTAATTTTGGAAATGGGATAAACAAACGAGCTTTCCTAAAGAAAAGGCGGATAGGGAGAAAACAAAAATCTTTTGAATTTTTTCTGCAGAGACTCCTATGATGTGTGGATGATGGCAATCTTGTTTCTCACTTTCCGGTGCTTATTCTGTGTGTGGGTTTTGTGGTTTTACTGAATTTAGGGTTTCCAAGGACATGCTGAGTAAAAGTGGTTTCAGAGCGCACGCGTGTTTATCCCTAATCTTAATGATAGACTTTCAACATTAAAAATTCTTTTTTTCCTCTAGTTGTTGTGTAGATAACTTGCCATAGGTTAAGGGGTTCTTTACTAGAAGCTTTCTAACACTTTTACTTTCTTTTTCTCTAATTGAGAATGGATATTAAATTCACTCTCAAATGCTTTTCTTTGGTATGCGTTGAAATGATGATCGTATGAAATGATCATCATATTAAAATGATCTATTTCTAGAATAATTTCAACTTCGTGATGGTATATTATTTTTTAAATACATTACTTTGTTCATTTCGCTAATATATTTTATATGATTTGTTCAGTATGTTAATTAATTAAATTGATCTCTAATGATCATTTCTCATATTCTCCATCAGGGGTTTTGAATCAAGGCTACGTTAGCCTCCTAAAATGAGTCGGGGAGATGATTTTCTTTTTTCTTTCCTCTGGAAAACATCAGCCAGCTAAGAATCGTGTGCTTTTTGAATGTGTGTAACAAGCCGTTTGTGAAGCACCCTGGACATTGCTCAGTGACATTTTCTAGAAACAAAGATCATTCAGATTCGTGAGGAGGATGGGAAATGGGCACTGGAGATTTGTGAGACCCATCAATCTGATCGGCAGCAATTCCAAGTGACAGATGTTCTTGTATTTTTTAAATCAGAACAACCCTATGAGATAATTTCTCTTATTATCTCATCTTACATGTCAAAGAACTACGGCCTAAGAGATGAAGAAGCGTGAGGTCACGCCACTCACTGCAGTAGCACAAAGCCTTGGCTGATGGTCTCAGTCCAGAATTCGCGATAGTGAGCTCTTTACTTGGAGAAATGGCTTATAAAAAGGACAAACAGCTAAAAGTATTCTTTCTCTATTTTTCTATGAGCCCATTTGAGTTAATTTTCTTCTTAAAATTTGCGGTGATAAAAATAATCCAATAGTCTATGAAGTGTGTGTGTGTGTGTAGTGAAGTATATTTTTACGTCGCTTGATTCTCATTATAATTTAGTGCATGGATTTATATTCAGAAATCTCTTCTCATAATTATTATTCTACTGAAGATTTTATTCTTTCTATCTCTAGGGTTACTATTCTTACTGTCTTGATGATAAAAATAAGAGCCTTTCTTTCTACGGTTGAAATCATGTCCGTTATGGACTTTTTCTCTGTAAATTTGATCGAAGTGTAGATGATCATTTAAATTCTAATTCATGTAATCATTCATTCAAATAATAGTGTAATGATTCAGTAATTTACTTTAATCAACGTCTACAGTCATTTAGTGCAGGAGAGAGGACTCTTATCGGATAGCAATGGTAGATCCGTGTAAAGTAAGACTTGCTAGGTTGCTACATTGTTTTTGCTTCCTAATAATTCAAATTTTGAAATTTCTCTTTTCCATCTTTTAAAAACATGAATCTACTTTTCAAAAAAACATCAGAGTCACGGTAGGAATTCCATTTTAGGGAGAATTGAAGAGGTTGTTTATGGAAATGGAAATAGAAATATCTTGTTTTATGTCTTAAGATGATTGGAATCATGCTATTGAACACTCATGAAAAGATAAGAACAAAATCATAATATAAAACGATTACGAATAATAGGAGTTATCCTTTGCGGCATGATGAATCACTCCAAAACTTAGTGACTTAAAGCCTTCACCACTTTACTCCTCACAATTCTGGGATTCAGCGTGATTCCTTGGGTTGGGGCCTAGAGAGCTGGGGTGCCCCACTTCCCATTGGGAGTTTTCATCCTGGGAAGGGCCAGGCTGGGGTTCCTCGTCTGTGGCCCGTATTCCGACAGAGGAAAAGTAGAACCTGGTCTCCTGAGGCTCAGCTTCTGACGTCATACAACTTAGCACCCTCACACTCAGTCCGTCAAAGCCAGTCACAAACATCCCGTATTCAAGGGGCGGAATAAGCCACAGTGTCACACAGCAGAGGGACACGGACATGGGGAGCACGGTTCGCTGGAGACCATTATGTTAGCAATCCACCACGCAAACTAAGTGACAGCTTGACACACTCACTGCCCTTTGCAAGGTAAAGTCTGTAATCTTTTTAACCTCATGTTGAGATGTAAATAGATTATATTGCTTTGAGAGTGTCGTACACCAAACTGTTTTTATGGCATTTTAATGAAATTAGGGTGCTTTCGTCTTTTCATAATATAAAAAGAGCTCCTCTGAGATGTCCTCTCAGCCATAAAAGAATAGACTTTATTAAAAGAAATTTCAGTGGATGCCATTAATGAGAAAGATGGATGTAAACTATTGGGCTAGAATTTGTAAATATTCTATTTCAATGAGTTTATCAAAATAATGGCCAAATAAGAACATAAAAAAAAATCAATACAAAGTCTTCGTAATTTTTTTTTGTAAAACTAAACTATTTTATTGCATTTGATCTATTGTGAGTGTATGGATGGCTTGCTAACGGAGAAAGAACTGATGTCTGTTTTGAATTTTAGTTATAACACATTCCGAATTACAAATTGTCTTCTCAAACTACATATTATTTTAAGATCCACATTCAGTATCTCGTTATTGAACACCTAATATGTTTCAGATGTTATTTAATCCTTAACACTAATGCTAACAAAAGAGATATCTCACACACACACACACACACACACACACACACACGGCCATTTCACAGGAGAGGACAATAGGGCTCAGAATACTAATTTGGCTATCTAAATCCTAATTGGTGGCACTCAAATTTAAATTTATATTTTTAGGACTTGGTCTAGTGCTATGTCATTACCTTCTTCCTAAAAATCTTCTTATAGCAAGTCATTATCAGGAAGAATTAAAATTTTCCAGAAATATTTCTTTTGCCAAATAATAATAAAAATAAGGTAGCTTAGTTACAAAATTCTTTTAGATTAAAATGGCATTTCCTGAATGCTAATTTTATGGAGAAGAGGCAGTAGATGGACTACTTTAATTTCACAAAATCATCTATGAAGTAGGTGCTGTTTTTAATTTTTAATTTAGGAAACAAGCTCGAAGAAACTGTGGCACCAGCTCCAACCGTTGAAATCAGAATTTCCTAAATTAGCGCTTTAAAAGGAAAACCTTCCAAAGAGATATGAAAATGCAGCCGAAGTTAAGAGCCATTGCTTTAACTTGTATGCTAGACATTTTTAGGAAAAAAATGATGTCTTTAGTCACAGAGCCAAAAAATGAAAGACTGCAAATTGAAGAGCAATAATTTCATGATTTTCTTGTTATTTAAAAATTCTTAAATGTTTATAACTTTCATTTAAAGGTCATATAAGGTAAGCAGTTTAAGATATGCGAACACAACTTCTGAAGGAAATACATCTTGCTAACACATAGTTAAAATGATTTGCATTTTAATGACTTGAAGCTTTAGACTGTTCAGGTAAAATACAAAAAAGAAAGGTTGTTGTATTTTAGAACAAAAATATTTACATTGCTGCCTGGATCAAAATTAGTTCCTACAGAAGCATTCAAGAAAAGAAAAAGTATCATTTTACTGTTCAAGTTTCGAATAGTTTGAAATATAATCTGATGTAAATAATTATTTCCAAAGCAGTGCCATCATAAAAAACTCACACGTATCTTTCTCTAGAATTATTTTCAAACTCTACTCCTAAATTAAATCTATTGAAATATACTTAAATATACCTTAATATATTACTCTGTTGTGTGGGTAAATTTATATGTGTGTTAAATAATCTATAACAAAATATTATCTATCTGTGTGTACATGTTAAGTATAAATTCATAGATACAACATTTGAGTCCTTTGTCTATATTGTGCGCAAATCTCTTACTGCGAATCTATTTAGGCTTAAAAAGGTATCTAGGAACTTCAGTTGCTAAATACAATCACCAAATTATATAAAAAAGCAAAGATTCACCCCAAAACATGTCACATTTTAATGTGAACGAATTTCTCTCATAATAAGTAGATAATGAAAAGGAAACCCATCTGTTCCGTAGAAACACGAACAGGATCAGTTGCCACGAACTTCAGACACACAATGGGAGTTTGAGAAAGTTCAAAGGATCTTGTTTGAGATCGAACTTACCAGCAAATTTGATATGGAATTTATTTTCAGGCTTCAATATCTGGACATACAAAGGGCAATTGGGAGCAAAATCTTTCACAGCCCAAGCTCGCAGAATTGTCTGGTGGTCCTGAAATGATAAAAATCAGAACACCATGAAACAAGCTAGAAAGTGTCCAAGACAGTCACGTGCTGTATAACAGCATCATTGATGTTTTGGTCCACGAAAGACCGCAAATACAGTGGTGGTCCATAGATTATGATGGAGCTGAAAAACCCCTGTCACCTAGTGACGTTGTACCCATCATAACATCCTAGTGTGGATGCTGCACAAATCACCAAGGCTGTCGCGGGGATGGCAAACAACTTCTCCTGGGCTGGATAAGAGTGACAGTGAGGAGCTTCTAGAGGGGTTTCCCGAGGAAGTGACTGATGGGAAGTTGTTAGAACTGGAACACACGGCTGAAGAAGAGGCAAGAGCAAGGAAAAGAAGAACCCCAAAACATTCACAGCGAAGGGCAGAGCAGACGCTTCTGCAGACCTCAACAAACTCCTTAAAACGTTTGAAAACGTGGACCCCAACACTGAAAGATTTCGTTAATAGAGATGTTTATGCTGTGTTATCTTCTTACAAACAGATCTATGAGTTTTGTTGTTGTTGTTGTTGTTTTAAAGAGAGACAAAGCAAGTAAACCACCAAAGGCTTACTTCTGAAAAGAGTGATATTTTTTCAAGTAGAGTCTCAGGCGGGTCCTTCAGGAGGTGTTCCAGAAGCAGATGGCAGTGCTGCCTCAAGAGATGACAGCTCCATGCATGTTGTCGCCCCAGAGACCTTCCAGTGGGACAAGATGTGGAAGTGAAATGCTGATGCCCCCGTCCCTTGCTCCTGTGTGTGAGCCTTAGGTTTTAACCAAAAGTTGAAATAGTCAAAGATTTAAAAACAGAAAAAAGTTTATAGAATAAGGATATAAAAAAAGAAAATGTTTTTATGTAACTGCGCAACCTATTTGCGTTTTAAGCTACATATTCTTATAAGTCAAAAAAATTTTTGTAGATAATTAAAAAGTTTCTAAAGTGAAAAAGTTAGAATGAGCTGAGGTTTAATTTATCATTGAAGGAACAAAAGCATTTTTAACAGATTTAGTGTAGCCTGAGTGCACAGCATGAAGTTCACAGTCACGTACAGACGTGTCCGTGGCCTTCACACCACTCGCCCTGTCATTCACCCACTCGACAAGCTCCATCCGGCAAGTTTCATTCATGGCCAATGCCCAATATAGCTGTACCATTGAAAAAATGGGCCATATATTTATTGCAACTTTTCTCTATTTAGATGTGTTTAGATACACAAACACTAATCGTCGGTCAGCTCCATGACATAGGTCCTGTGTGTTCATAATCGTGTCTTCAGCTGGTAATAGGAGCTTGGACCATACAGAACACTCGACGGGTATTATGGAATATATGAATGGTTAAAAGTGGTGATGGTGGGGATGTGTCTAAATAACTGTGCTCAGGTTGAAGAGGAATTTTCCTACTCAAATGGCTAACCTTGTAATCAGCATTTCGTTCTGCTTCCGTAAACATGCTGACTGCATAGGGCAGAGTGGTCTTAAGATCAACAGAAAACTCGCCCTTCTCTTGGATCGTTTTGTCTAGATAACAGATGTATTGCCTCAATACCTGTTTGAACTGCCTGTAACCCATAGCAACTCTTGCCATTTGTGGCAGTTCAAGTTCAAACTGACCAATCGACTAGCGTCAAATTCTTGCATATATGGAACGTTGCCACTGGACACACCACCCGGATCTGGGGTGTGTTCTCTTTGTCTCTGGATAACTCCTTGGTTTTTCGCTGGTCTGATTTTGGAGCTTTGGGGTTTCCCCACAATGCCTAAGAAGGATACCAAGAATTATGTCAATTAGCCTCATGTAAATTTGAAGCTAAATAAATGAAGACGTGTAAACTTCACATAAAAATGTCAAAACTCAACATAGAATAGAATAGTTAGTGTAAATAGCAAATGTACCAAAGATAGCTATCAGAAAGATGTTATGAATGGTAAGAGATTCCTGCCACACACAGTTGATTTTGAAAATTTGGGAGGTGGCAGGAAGCAGCACAAGAAATGGAAAAGAACGTGTCGCCAACATGATCACTGGGTTTCCAGTGAACGATGTACCTAGCCACAAAATTCTCAGTGTTGGGTTCAGTATTTAGAGTCAATCAGTCAATATGGCGGAAGACTTAGTTTTGGTTATGGGACAAAAAGTAAATGGTATCAGTCTTCAAACACAAAAATGATAAAACAAAAGACAGGAGAAACGTGTCATTTTTTTACGAACCAGAAATACACTGCATATTACCAATAGTGTAATAGATTTGAAGTAAATATTCTTTTAAGGGGTAGAGTAAGGATGGGAAGGAATAGAACAGACAGCCGATGCCTAAAATCCTACATATCTATGTTATTCTGATAGTAATTTCAAACAGAGGTACCACTTTTATTGAAAAATGGGTGACTCATTTGAACAGTAAGCTATTATAATCATGGGAAGCAGTTGGGTACAAAGGAGAAAGTGTTGGGGTTGAACCCTCTGGGTGAACCCAGACTCTGCTAGTCTGGGGAATATTATTAACGACTCTCTAAGCCTTGGTTCTCATCTGTGAAATAACTGCGGTGGCCATAAAGTGACATAATGGGCACACAGTGTCTGACAATTTGAAAGCTGCTCACGGAATGTGAAATCTGTTTTTTTGTTTATTTGATTGTTTCATCAAATGGACTTGCAAATTGAGCTAAAATACGCATATCAATAGTAGCAACTTAGACTGCAAATCCAGTACTACAAAAACATGCAAGATTCTTCTAGAAAATTGGTGTTCCAATATTAAAAAAATTTTAAATGTTATCAAGAAAAAAACAGCATTTTCTCTAAAAAGCAGATATCATGGGCTTCATTTTTTAACTTGAAGTAGAACCATCAGAAAGGATTATCGAACTCACTGAAACTATACTTCATGATTTCTTAAAAATAATATAGATCGTTCACTATAAAAAAGAAAAATACTACTAAGGACACTGCGATGGCAATTTTAGATTCAGGATTTTCCAATAAATATAAAATTGAATAAAAATACATTTATTTTTATAAAATATTATTACTTCCCAAGCAGAATCCTTCTGAATACCCATTAATTTCTCATTTTGATGTTTTTCACAATTGCCCTCTCCCTCCAATCAGAAAAAATGTACAAAACTAATGCTCAGGCTGGCAGTATTCTGTCTGGTTATGAAACTTATTAAAATAACAAAAGAGCTCATTTAATTTTGTAAACTTGGCAATAACGTATCTTTCAGAAATAATGTACCATTGACATTTTCCAAGAAAATAATATAAAAACAATTTTATAACAGAATGATTTTGAACCTCATTTAAGGACACATTTTTTAGAAGTATGACTACTATCAAAAATTTATTTCTGTCGATTTTTAAAATCTTTCCCATATAGCAGATAATCCTGATTCAGGGATGCATAGATATAGCGGGAAAATATCGCAAGATAAATCAGTCTATTAAAAAGAATTTTTAGAAATGTTTAGGAGCAAAGATGTAAAAATTTAGTCTAAATTATTTCTTCCTTAAGAAATGATAAACATTTCGTTAATTAATCCTACACATTTATCCTTGGAATTAAAGTTAAGGGAAGACAAAATATTGCCCAATCTTATTTCACAAAGATTTCTTCAATGATGTTTCAGTGTAGTTGACCTTTTGGTTGCTTTTTAAAACAAAGTAAAACCTTTTACTTTGCTCCTTTACTGAGTCAGTAAATATGCATCTACATGTTTATTGATGTGATAATGGTTTCAACAGGGTTTTTCGACTCATGTTGAAGAGATTGTAGCCTGGGAATGAGTGACTGCCTTACTTTGTCGGATGAAGTAGGAATTCCCCAGGACTGTCCTAGAATTTTCCCGTGGGACCCAGTTGCCTAATGTGAGTGAGCTCGATTAAAATTGGGGGGACCAGACAGTCCTACTCCAAGGCTCCTCCTGGCTTTCCCGGGACACCTACTTACTTCACTCCTGACAGCAAGTGAAAATGACAGTGATATGACTTAGGAAGAGCAAAATTCTAAAGACTTCATCTTGGATCCTCTAAAGGAAGATTTCAAGACATTTTCATGCATACGAGGATTAAATTGCAGGAGAACTTGATAATCATAAAGGAAGAATGATTTCTGCTTTCCATCCGCCCAACCCCCCAAAGCAGCAGCTTAGCTGGGGAGAGGCAGCTGACATGGTCCATCGGGACCAAACCCTCATATGGAACATACGGAACATTACAGAAGGTTATAAACAAAACAAGATGACTTAGCGTTTTAGCAAACAAACAAACAAACAAACAAACAAATAAATAAATAAAATAAAAAATAAAAAAAAGAAAAAGAAAAAAGAGAAAAAAAGTGTTTGTTAACCTTTGCAGAATAAAGGAGCAGAGTTTCGTTAATTTAATACCCTCTTGGCTTTAATACCCTGATAGGATGTCCGCCAAGCACAGGGAGGGCAGGAGGGTTATGGGAACGGTTGGAGGATAATGTGGTACTGTCTGTGACAGTGCCACAGTGCCAGGCCGGTCCCAACACGGGGGAGCGACGTGGGAAAATGCGCTGACGTGAACAGCTGCTTAGCACAGACGCCACGTATGAGAGGTTTCCTGGGTTCTACATATTGTTTTGCTAAATAAATCTTGAATTGGATCCTTGTGCCCACATGTGTAAGGAGGGTTGAAAAATGACATGGGAGCCTGCGTGTGTCCACCTAGAGCACACTAGGAAGAATCTGCCATTCGTTTTATAGTCAAGTCTCTCAGAGTCTCTGCAGAGACCTCTGAGATGTCATCCACGTAAACAAGTCAGTCGAGACTCCAGGCTTTGCCACAGGAGCAGAATATGGGACACTTAGTGCCACTCAGGACGTGGGTGGTTCTTCTTTACCTTTCTGTCTGTCAAGGTCTCAAAGCCCATCCAATTACCAAAACCAGGGACTCCTCCTTGGCCCTCTGTTCAAGACGCCCCAACCTCTGACACTTGCCAGGATTATAGGGTTTTCTTTGTGTCTCCTCTAAGTTCCTCTTTCCTGTCTGCTTCTTGTTCGTTTGTGCATTCGTACCTTTTCTTGCTAGGAATTTCCTTAACTGTCTAGTGATCCCTGTGTGTGAACACACGTGATAATGAGGTGTCTGAGGACCTAGTGAACACAGGCAGCTCGTTTCCCATGGACTTTACTGTCGGGTGATCAATTAGGGGTACTGAGCTGGGAATTCTAGACTTTATCTCTCTCCCTGTGTGTGTGTGTGATGCCATGGGCTATTTTCGCAGAGAAATCTCCTTCTTTCCTTTGCCAGTGAGGTGTGGACTTGGCAGCTACTGCCCTCAGTCATTTCGGAGCAGCATCTCGCCTGCAGTGACGCAGGTTGCTCTTAATTCTCGATTTTCCCCAGAGTCTCAATTGCATCTGCTTGTTCTGAGTGCATTCCCAGGTCAAGTTCTACAGACAGTGAACCTTTCCCTAGGGTGGCGGAAGTGGCCAGCGGTGGGCTTGTGGAGGGACTCAAAGCCTTGAAGTGCTTCTGTGTTTGTGTTCGGTGTGACAATAACCCTAGTGGCATCCAGCGCCTCGATTTCCTGAGACTGTTGAGGTTCATTCTGATTTGTTTCCTCTTTCCACTTAAATCCTAATTTCCTCTGTCCATTAACTCAGGAACCACTCATCCATCTTCTTTCTGCTTCCCGACGGGCGCTAGTGTTGTCTTGTCCACCATCTCCTTCCTCCTACGAGTGACATCTTTTTATTACCATCCGATCAATTTCACCGTGTCAGGGGAGCTCAAGTGTTTTAGGACACAGTTAGTCCTTGAGGGTGGGGACGGGGTAAAATGGACAATCACGTAAGTTAAATAACTATAGTGACAGAGGTATGAGTAAGACATTCAGATGAATTAGAGCAAGGGCGACATAGAGCCTGCCTCTCTCGGGCCTTATAACCCTAAATTAAGGGAACACAAGGTGCCCAATCGATACTCCGGAAAGAGTAAACCGTGATCCTGAGGGACCTGGGCACACCTGGCCTCATCTCCGGTCACGACGAAAGCCACCGCAGTTCTTATCTGTGCGCCGGATATGGTTAGAAACACAGGCGTTAATAGTCCCTACTCAACATCAATAATAAGGCACTTCTTTATAAACTTAAAATACATTGAAAAAAAAAATCGAAGTTAGTGTGGTAGATTGCCATTTAATCTAATTATGCATTTATAGACCTTTAAGCCTAAAAAATATATCATAGAGACCCCTTGGCCAAAGTTTACCTACCTGGGCAATGCTTCCAAGTCGCCTGGGGATATTTTTAAAATACACACATTTTCAAACCCCGCCCCATATATTCTGACTAGAATTTTAAGGAATGCCTGATTTTTAGAAATCCTCCAGCCTATTGTGATGCCGACTGCCCGATCCATCTGCCTTGCTCTCGAGGTGAGGAAATAGAGACCGTTTGAACAAAGTTACACGGCATGCGACATCTACAATAAAAAGGATCTAGTTTGTCTATATGTGACTCATTTCTTTTGATCCACAGAAAACACAAAGTTTAGTAGAAAGAATCTCAAAAGCGCTTTTGTTGACAGTGTGAGTGATCCAACGAGTCTTCTATTGTGGCAAAGATAGCTCAGGGATATTTGCTTCTCTTTGGGACAGTTTTAAGGTCACCAATAGTTAACATTGGTAGGTTAAAAAAAAATTAAATTAAAAAAACATTTTTTTCTAAGGTGAAAAGAAAAAAATGTTTAGACACTCACCGAGGATGTCCTGTCCACTTCACAGCGGCTGCTCAGAATAAAACAGGCCTCCGCATCGTCCATCCTAAACACAGACAGAAAAACAAACCAGTCACATGCCGACATACCTACATATTGTCTGAAAAACAAGTTCAATGTTAGATCAACGCACACAAACTACATGCAAACTCTGACTACCGTTAAGCGTAAATGCAAGTTGGGTTCCTAGGAGATCATGAGTGTTTGTGAGCAAAATCGTTGTTGAACTGGCTCTATAACTCAACAGTTTATAATGACAGAAGTAGAAAAAAAATCATTTTATGCTCTTTAAGGATTATGTACTTTTTTTATATATGGCAGGTCCTTAAATAATTTTATTGCATTCAGTGTCACTGTAACATTGATGAGATGCTGAGATGCTGTAGGAACTTAACGCTTGTTCACATCAACTAGCCTGTGGCTAAGACCTGGCTTTGTTATACACCCCTACGACTCAAGGATACATCTGAGATCTATTTAAACCTTGTCGAGCAACAGAAGACTTGATCAAGCAAAGCCACTTCTGCTAAGCATCTCGTTTGGCTTCTGAAAACCACAGATATTGCAGAAACCCCGCTTTCCTGGTGTCCATGTCTGCCCAACCACGCCCTCACTGCTCATGCGGAATGACCTGCCTGAGCTTTGACACGTGTTTAAGGCCGTGTCACCTGTACAGCAGGTGGGCTGGCACACGCCCGACAGGAAGAGAGCTACTAAGTAAGACCCATGACCTTTCTGATACCTCCAGCCCCCAAGCAGCACAAGTGTTATCTGCTCTGTGTGTGTGTGTGTGTGTGTGTGTGTGTGTGTGTGAGAGAGAGAGAGAGAGAGAGAGAGACAGACAGACAGACAGACAGAGAAAGAAGCGGGGGATGACTACTCCTGGTGCCCTGTGGATGAGTGACATCCAGTGACCTGTGCCCAGCCCTGCTCAGCTCCCGTACACTCAGCCTGTGGCCTCTCTCGTGGAGCCAGCCCATGTCATAGGTGGCCTTCCTCTTTTCCCACTGCCTTCTGTTTTTCTAGAACTCTTGTCTTTTCCAAAGCATCCTGTTTGCTCACGACATGACCGAGCTTCAGCGTTATCCTTCTGCCTCTAATGACATCTCAGGCTTAGCTCATTCTGGCACCACTTGCCCATCTGGCCGGCGGTCCAGGGTCTCTGGACAGCTCCCATCCAGCACCACATTTCAAGTGAACTAGCTTCTTTCCTATTCACCTTCTTCACCATCCAACTCTGCCCAGTAAATAATAGAAACTCTTTCGAATCTAAACCCTAACTCAAACTGCTTTGGCATTTTACACGTTTAGCCCAAGATTTTTATTCGTGGAATAAAATTAATGTTCAGAGATTTGGATACCACTCTAACAGCGAGTCTGCATGACCCTGCTCTCCCTGACAGCTTGAGATGATGACACCACGCCACAGTCCCCACCGCGTCTCGTGGACACGGTCTCCTGACCGTGAGACGAGCAGCAAACAAACTGATTTTCTACTTCTAACCTTTCAATTTGACCAGCACTGGTACGAAGGCAAAACTCCGCATTAAAAAATACTCAAACACACATCCTGCAACACTGCACATTTCTAGAATCTGGAGGAGAGACATGACTTCAGGCTTTATAAGATGGAGGATGATGGGGAGGGTGGGGGCGGGACCTACTTTGCTCTCAGCAGGTCCTGGTCTTTGAGGGCTGAGCCTTGCAGGTAGATGACCCTCTGTGACCACATGGGGATCTGCAGTACCCTTCGAACCTGTACATCCATTTCCGTAGGGCACAAAATCACCACGTAATAATCCTGTGTGAAACAGAGAGGGCAGTAAGGTTGAGACAGCAATGCTCTCTTATGCCACGCAGTTCAATGGAACATCTAAGAACGTTCTGAAGTACGCTAAAATAGAAACGAGCTCTTGCTAAGAAATAGAAGTTTGCATTGAACACCTGAGCATATATTGAAATAACACAACACTATAATAAACATAAGTGAGACATAGGAAAATCTCGT
The DNA here is from genome assembly GCA_004027375.1 of Macroglossus sobrinus. Taxonomy (NCBI): domain Eukaryota; kingdom Metazoa; phylum Chordata; class Mammalia; order Chiroptera; family Pteropodidae; genus Macroglossus; species Macroglossus sobrinus. Next base: position 136,862 of record PVKZ01001476.1, on the reverse strand, counting down.
AAATCAATACATTCATCTTGACCTGTTTAAATTTTATTGGCACCATGAAGAGGTGGTGATCAGTGCTTATACTCACCACATATTTCTAGTCTATAAAGTTTTCGGTTTTAGGCTGATTCTAAAATATATGTGTGTGTTTGTTTGCATAGTAGGCAGAAATACTTAAGTATCATTTCATGCTCCAAACTATTACTTTAAAAATAGAAACAGTGATGGGGTTTTATATCATTTGGTAATATCATGAACTGAGATATTGAGATTTTTCTGATGACTATCTGAATGGATGACTCAAAAATATTGATAATACTGACAAAATAAGAGTTTGAGATAAACTTATTTCAAAATAATGGTCCATTAGAGAAAATATAAAGGTAAAATTAGTGGTGAAATGGTATAAAACAACCGCTCTATATAGATTAAAATTCTCTAGTACACATTCATCATTTTATCACTGAAATATATCTAGTGGGAATTTTTAGAGTTTTAAGAATTCTCCATGTTGATATTAATAGATATTGATAAATTACTAGGAATCAAACTTTCCCCAAATAGATTTTCTTCATAAGAAGCAATCCTGAAATTATTTATTATGTATACTAAAAGAAGAAAAACAAATACAGTTTCTTCAAAAAATGCAAATTAATTTACATGAAAACAGAATATATTGTATAATTTAAGTATATCACTTATAAATTAGGGATTTTTTACATGTAAAAAACAGTATTTAAAAAGTTCTCCCAAGTATTCATGAAAAAACTTTTTTTTCATATAGGGTTACTTAGATATCTCCATACTTTCCTATCCGTTCTCTCAACACAAATTTATTTAGGAAAAACAAGATGTTCATTTAGCTCTTTGGTGTTTGGGCAGACGTGAGCGCCTCGGGCAGCAAAGATTATCCAAGTCTGCGAGGGCCCGGTACTGTGACAAGTATTAGAAGTTTCTGAACGTTTTATCAAAATAGGCAGATGAAGATGTTTTTTTCTGAATTTGTGTTCTTCATCTAGGTATTGTCCAATTTTTGATCATTAATTTCTACTATAAATAGGACCTAGTCACACTCCAAGAAACAAAAGAAAAATAACTTCCAGGCTCTCTAACAGCAATACTGGATAAAATCGAAAGATTCAAGGGAACAGATGATATTGAAATAATTTTTTCATTGTTTTGTGAAATTTCATGTTCAATTTCATCGTTTCATCAAAATATCATTTATGTATTACCCAAGGGATCCTTTTAATTCAAAGAAAACCTTTCTTTGTAACGTTAGCATAATTCCATCTGTCCTTTAATGTAGATGCAGAAGGACACTTAAAATACCGTGTCTTCTGTCAGCATTTTTTTTTCTATGTTCCTGGTTATATTTGTCATTCTTCATTTACACGTTCTAAATTTGAGTGTATAAAGAAAAGTCCTCCAGAAGGCAGGGGGCCCCATCAGCTAAATTGACTTCAAGGATACGTTAGTAGGTATGATGGAACATTACGCACCACATAACGTGAGCATACCTGGAGTCTTGGATGAGCGTAGAATTCGTTTAAAAAGTCCATGAGTAAGTCGATCTTCAGGGAGCTGACACACAGAACCACATGCTTTTCAGTCTGAGCTCTGTGCCGACTGTAATTTCCACCTGACTTTTGTCTCTCCATCCACAAGTAGGCCAGCTGTTCAAACTGGAATGCGTTTTTCACAGATGAATGAGAAACACTGGACTTGAACATAAAAATCAATGCAATCCATCTATCGTTCATTAGGGATACTCAATTTCTTGGGTGGAACTCATTGAGATGCAAATTGTCAGCGGTCCCTCCAACAAGGGAGCTTTCAAAAGGTTGCCACAGAGGTTGCTAATGCCTCCCGGAGGCTCCAGGTCTCCAAGGAAACGTATTCATATATTTTCCTATTATATCGTATCTCACGCAGTAAGATACTCTCACTGCAAAAAACACAGAGGCCACATTTGGGCTGTACAGCAGCTGGTGTGTGAGGGAAAAGGAGGGTGTAGGGGACAGATGTCGGGAAGGAAGATGGGCATGATTGGACAGGACTGGGGAGATCTTTTTTATTCAATTTTGGGGGGTGACATTGGCTAATAAGATTATATAGGTTCCAAGTGTGCGATTCAATAATATGTCATAGGTATATCCCAATGTATGTTCACCACCCAAAGTCCATTCACCTGTCACTATATCTTTGACTCCCTTTCCCTCTGATAACCAGTGAAAGGTTGTCTATCAGTTTTTCTTTATCTTGTTTGTTACTTTCACTTTTTATATCCTATACATGAATGAAATAATATGGTTCTCAACTTATTCTGTCTGACTTCTTTCACTCAGCATGCTAATCTCAAGATCCAAGATGCATATGTTGTCCGAAATGGCAGTAATTTATCTTATGGCTGAGTGACAGTCCATTGTATATAAGTAGCACATCTATGGAAAACAGTATGGAGCTTCCTCAAAAAATTAAGAATAGAATTACCACATGACCCAGCAATCCCTCTTCTGGGTATCTACCCCCCAAAACTGAAAACATTGATCTGTCAAAATATATACACCCAATGTTTATTGCAGCATTTTTCACACTGGCCAAGACATGGAAACAACCGAAGTGCCCTTCGATAGATGATCGGATGATGGGAAGATCATATTTTATACCTACGTAAAGGATATTAGAGATAGTGTAGCCAAGTATATGATAGAATATGCAAGTTGTATTTGTAGGTATCATATCCTGTCGCTAGCCCTTCCACCCATGGACACCCAAAGCTCCCTGTGGGAAAGAGCTGGGGATCCCTTCTATCTTTAATCTCATTTACATCTCTGTTCCTTTGCAATCACCTCTCCGCTCCCCAAAATGCTGCATAATAGTTATATAGCATCTTCCGATTTTATTTCAGTTGGTCAAAATATGCAATCAATTTTTATTCATTACAATGTTTGGCTTTTAGATTATGTCAAGAATCGAGAGAAAGCAGTCCTCAAGTTTATTTCCTTAATCGATCTTTTCTATAATTGAAAACCATATTATCTTATGACCTTATTATCATAGTTAAACATTCAAGATTTAAATATACATCTTGAAAAATGGTAATGAAACGTAACCTATGAGTCGTGAGCAAAGGAGGAAAAAATCCTTAGTTTCTCATATAATGTTAAAGGGCATTTCTGAGACAGTTTTAATTACTTGGCTAGCTATAATAATAGCCTGTGTTAATATATTGAATTAATAAACCACCCTGCTTTTCTAATACACAAGCAAAAGTCGAGTTTATAAGACTTGACCTATTGCTATAAAATTTAATGGGACCATTTACCTGGATGGGTAGAACCACAAGCGCGACACAGATCATAGCCACCACGAAGAGCTTGGAGGACCACGTCTCGGGGGTGACATCGCCAAAGCCCACAGTAGAGAATGTCACAATGCAGAAATAAAGGGAGTCGAACAGATTCAGCTTCTTCCCTATCCGCTCCAGGTGCTGAATTCCACAGATGCTAAGGAAGGAAGGACACACACGAGCAGTCAAATTGAGACTGTCACACCGGGCACAAGATTTTTCAACATTACTCATTTGAAACCCAAAGCACATTTCATGAAGCCATTTGATAGTTGGGATCTTATATTGTGCAGTTTTTTTTTCCCTTAGGAAAATATAATTTTTAAGGTTTTTTTTTATATTAACTATAGCATTATTTCGAAGTAAAAAGAATATCTTTAGGATAGAGAAATACACACACAGTTTATTGCTACTTACAGAATTCTTGAGGCTAAGACAGTCTCCTCATTGGAATACCTTTGATTTGCATCATGCATCAACATTAATATTTTACTTACACGTCAGCTATTTTCCCAAGAACCGGGAATGCTACAACCTGCTAGATAAAGATTCGAAGCTATTCAGTGACTAATATCCACTTTAATATAGATTGTTATCTTCATCCACAGCTGGCCTGGAAGCCATTATTAAAAGTGCCTCTTCTCTCTGATTATAATTGATGGAGTTTCATTAATTATTATTTTTCGTCTGTACCCAGAAGTGATTTTAATGATGGGCACAGAGTTTCTGAGAAACCCAATCCAAGAATGTGCTCAAATATAGCCCATTCATTACCATATGCCCTCGTCTCTCCTGTTGTGAAAAGGATGTCGTTTTCAAAGACCAAATTTGAACTATTTAAATTTCATCCTGAATTGAAAGTAGCAAAGAATCTAATAATGTGGAATTTCAAAATGAATAATCACAGCTAGTGGATATAAGTAAACATTCTGCTATCTTTAAATTTTCTAATCAAATTTAATATTGTATTGTGTTTTGTGAGTGGACAATTAGTAATATTTTTGAAAAAGGCTTTCTTAAAATGATGTTATTGGATATCTAATTGTAACAAAATTTTTGTTTATTATTCTGTATCCCCTGCCTAAACATTTGAAATTCAATAATTTGCTGCAATTGAATATAGGAAAAATGAACTAATATCATTACCATGTTTTAACTTTCCATTTAGTTACTAGGCATGAAAGTCATTCAGATTCATTTGTAGTAATTGGCTTTGAAGTGAAAAGTTGCAAGTATATATAATTTTCTTATAATTTCTCTATTGTGAAAAATACCCGTAAATTTTAAATAAGAAAAATATTTGATATAAAACTCAGAAGTGCTATAAAATTTGGCTTAAATATATCATAATGGAAAATAGGTGACCTAATATTATAAAAGTACATCACGTTTATTCACACAAATACATTTAATGATGGTTTACGAGGGCAAGCATTGTGCTGTATGGTAGAGATGCAGATACGAATATGACACTCTACACAAAAAAGAATTTCTAAAACCTAAAGTGAATGATTTTGACCTCAACTTTATGCTGCTATTACTAATCATACCATAAATTAATAATCACATATAACTTGATTAATGCTCAATTAGGTAAATTCCATAAGGTTTTCAGATTCCCTGCTCCTTCCCAGAAAACTAAATATAATATTAACTTCCTCCTTTGGTGATTATGAGGATTTAATGTGCTGATGCTCAGAAAAATGCCTGACATATAACAACACTCCTTGAATCCAGTCGTAATTTTGTTGTTTATATTCCAACCCCAGCGTAAAAGAAATAGAAGCACAAAAATGAGCCAAATATAAGAATCAAATATCTACGCAGAAACATCACAAAGCCTTTGCTTTCAACTTGACAAAATAAATTAATGAATGTACTATTAGTGACAGTGCCAGGGCTGTGGAGAGAGTGGGTTCAGGAAATAGCATGTCTGTCCCTATGGGCCATGGCATTGCTAACCGTTATCCGGCAGCAGACAAGGTGTCACCCGTGGATTCACGAGGAGCTGTGATCTCGTCCATTCTCTTTCCCAAGCTTGCAGCTCTCAGCTGTTAAGGAGTGGGAATGGGCAAGCAAGCAGGCTTCTGAGGGGGAGAGTTGAGCAATTTGCAGTGTCAACCCCAATCTGTAACTGTTCACAAGAGCCATCCCGCTGATGCGAGCTGACCTTTGGAGGGTCACTGCTGTCATTTACCGACACTGAGTTAATTCTTGGTAACGCAGTCAGGAGGAAAGAAAAAGATTAGGCATTATTTCTGGGTCAAAATGTCAATATTAGGCCAGTGAGGAGTTTTAAAAGGAACTATTTATCACTGAGATTGCTTCATTAAAACAATCTCCTTTTAATTATGTAAAAGACTGCCTATGTGTAGATCATATATACTTATATGTATGTAGTTCCCTAACCTAAGTAACTACTAAGAATATCTTTATATGGTAATATTTCAAGATGTAAGTGTCAAAATAGTAATATTTAGGGGAAAATCCCAATAGATTTTTCTTTTTATATGTTTTTACACATATACCCGCACTTCACTGTTATCATTTAAATAGGTACTTAATTTTAATGTAACTTGTGGGTTTCCTATTTTATGATTAAACATGACTACCTTCTGGAAATCCGATGCATTCTGGGAAGCAGGAAATCCCTGCCATGAACCTATTTATGTTTTTCTAGAATTATGGTCGATACTCGCAATGTTGAGCTTAATCTGGACTTTCAAAACTGCTTCACAAAGCCATTTCTGTCTCAAAGTAATTTACTTTTACGTGAATACCCTTCGTGACAATGTGTTTTTAGGAATGATGCCACAGAATAAACACCCTTTAGGAACTGTGTCGTACAGGTCATCAGGAAACTCTCGAGAGGAAGATATGGGACCAGCTCACATCACTGGCCCAATATTTTATGTGGTTTTCACCCAAGATTTGCTGATCTTCTAAAATGTCCTCTAGAGATCAGGGGATAAAGGCAGAAATAATAATGACACGAAGTAGGGGATATTAGGAAAATTTTGCAGGTGGAGAGGGGTAAGAATCATTTCATTTCTGGATTTGTTGAGTCTCATTCCTGTAAGGAAGGCATGTCCAATCCAGGTGGTAGTATGCTTTATTCATATACTTACACATATAATAAGCCATTCTTATTCTTTCTGGGGAAACCCTACTTGGTACTTTTGTTAACAGTTCTAATATTATCAATTCTCAAAAAATATTAATATGCACTTGTTATAAGACAAATAACAAAGATTTAAATGAGAAATTATTTATATCCATTTCACTCCTATCTATTCTTGAAGTAATTCATATTTAGTAAAGTATCCTTTTGCTCTTTTGATATTTGTTCTATTTTTAATGAAAATACGCTTTTGATTTCAGTTGGCAATTTATTACTCTAGGGTTTTTATATCCATCTCTGGAAAGGGATCTTGGTCCATAGTTCTTTATCTCAATCTATGTTCCTTGAAAAGCCAGTTTGGCAGATGTTAGCCAGATACAACGCTCTGTAGTCAAACACATTTGGCAGCTCTGGGTTAAGCATATTTTATTCAGCAAAAGACTGTTCCGATCCTTTTAATGAATTAATGTGTGTTACAGCTCAGAGAATGAAATGTTTATAGGATTAACCAAACGAATCTGCTCACTTCTTAGTTTTGACAGGGCATCTCAGAGGATTAAGGTGAATTATAAGACAATTAACTCATACCTTGCGCTTCGCCTGAGTGTGCCAGAATCACAGTTTAGTTTAATCATTAAATGACATAGATAATATTTTACCTTTGCGCATGCCTTGAATTAACTGTTCCTGGAAGGAATTTAATAGTATAACTGTTGGGCCCTGAAGTTTCATTTTTTGAATGAAGATGGAAAGATAGAACACTTTTAAACTGTGACATCTAAAAAATTATATCTCTATCCTTAATCTCAATACTGGTTAAAAACCCAGACATTTGCATTTTGGAAAGAGCTACTATTCCATCCAGAGATCCATAAGAATCATTACGCCTCACTCATCATTCCTTGGTCTTTACTGACTTCTACAAATCTGAACAAAGTACAGGGTATAGTCACGGGCCCGCAGCAGCCATACTGCATGCTGGGTAAGGATGGAGCAGCTTCCTCTGTCTGCTCATAAAGAAGCTAAGAGAAGAGAACAAATTTTTTTTCTTTATAAGCACTGCAATTATTTGAAATGTGGATCACCAAATTGTGCATGCCATATGGAAAGGAGAACTCCAAATTGTATCTCACTCAAGATAATTTTAGTTAAACCAGTCCCATGCCTGCAAAACTCATAACCACATTGATTTAAAAAGCATCAGGCCCCATTTTGCACTATACCCATGGAGCCATGATAGATAGCAGACCACGCATTTAATTTCGGATCACCTTCAGAAACAAAAAGACTTATCAAATGAAATTCGTTTCTTAAGTGTCATTTTAGTATAATATTCCTCCATTTAGAAGAGCTAACATCTTAATTTATGTATTTGTAAATCTAGTTTTTTTATTCTTTGACTCTTTTATGTTCTTTTCACCAGTGAAAAAAGATCACCAGGGTATGAGATAGAAATGATCTAAGATTACACCAATATCAATAGGGTGGTAAATATTCTTTCTCATCTTAAATGCTTCGATTAAGGGAATTATAGGATCCCACATTGTTCCTTGGCAGTCCTAAGGAACATATTTCTTTTAACAAAATCATGTTAGTTTATTACGTTTTGTGTCCTTTCACCATTAATGATTTAAACAAAGAACATCTGAACGGTCTTGGTAAATTTCTCATCAGCCTTTGGCCCATCACTATCCTAACTAGGACACAGAAGGAAGTAGAATTCTCATCGCTGTTGTTCCTGGTGGGAAGAAGGAAGCTTATAATTACGTGCTGTCTTGTTCTGTTCGCGTCCCTCAGCTTACATGCTACATCGAGCATGTATTTATAATCACTCATAATCATTGATTAAGAAATGTGTACTGTGTCTCAATGTAAAATGTGTTTTCTCATGTGAATTAGGAAAAAAGGTAAATAAATAATGGAAGTTAAATAATGGAAATAAATAATGGAAGATAAATGATTAAAACAGATTAAATAAGGAGAAAAAATCTTAATGATCGAAGGCCATAACATGGTGTAGTCAAGAATCGGGTAAGAGAATGACCATATTCTTGAAACTCTCCCTTGAGGAACCTCCAATATTCAGAAATTAAACAGTTACTGGGAAAAATGGGACTCATATCACCAACAGAAAGTATTATAATTATTTTTATATTTTAAAATAAACATAAATCAGTAAATAAACACAATATAGTACTTAGCTTATATTTCTATTAAAAATATTTCTTCGTTTACTACTACTTCCTAGAAAACTTTTAGGATTTTTCTCTCCTGAAGCTTCAATAACGTACTTACAACGGTAGTTTTGCTCTGTTTTAGATTATCGGCATTTGAAAAAGTTTTGCATTTCTTTGTTAACCTATTTATGGAATGCTACTAAGTGTCAGGGACAGTCCTAGGCACTAGGAGAGCGATGGCATAAAGAGAAAGTGGCATGAGGGCTTCCTTGATGGGACTTAAGGTCTAATGGAAGAGATAGAAATGATGACTCACGAAAATATACACAAATTTACAAAGGAGAGCCCCCTTGGGCTATGGTTTCCTGTCTAAGAGAACCAGGTGGGTGGAGCTTCAAAGAGAAAGTGACATTTACATTACCATAAAGAGGATGTCAGAGTTCACTCTGCAGAGAATGTGGATAGTGCATTGTAGGAAGCAGGGAGGTTAGTGTGATGGGGTGGTGGTGGTGGTGGTGTGTGTGTGTGTCTGTGTCTGTGTCTGTGTCTGTCTGTCTGTCTCGGGCTGGGGATTGGACTTCTGAGCAGACAAAAAATCAAAGGTGTGAGATGAGAATGAAAAGGTGAGAGAATTTCCATCACACAGGAAATTTAGAACTTAATGAAGAGTTTCTGTGTTCACCCCAAGAAATGCATGCAGGACGTCTTCAGGTGGGTGGGGACGAATCACGTTTATGTTTTGCAAAGGTACTTTGGTTGCCATGAGATGAAAGGCTTGGGATGGAGCCAGAGGGAACAGAGTAAGCCAGTTACAGGGCTGTCACTGTAAAGAGGTCGTGACAGTGTAGAGAAGTGAGCTGATGGCTGAGAGGGACAGAAATGCGTGGCTTTGCAAGATATTTAGGAAGTAAAATCCATGGGATTTGTTGTCTGTTTTGTGTGACAGAATAAGGGTTAAGAATGATTCCATTTCTCTTGGGATTGTCTGAAAGACAAGACAGTGGTTGCCATTTCATAAACGTGGAAAATTTAAGGAGGAAACAGCATACACTTGCTTGTGGGCATATTTAGTTTGAGAAATCTAAGAGGAAATGTCACAGAAAATGTTGGAGGAGGTGAAGGAGGTAATTAACACCGTAGAAACTGGCCTAAGACAATTTGGTTGCAATTACGAGGTTCTTTTTGGTACATATCTGTCACCTCTAAAACGGAAATTTGAGGCTGCAGCCTGACCCCCATCCCTCACTTGCTGCCCAACAGTACACAGTGCAAGCCTTAGACAAAATTCTGCCAAATAAGACACTTATTAATTAATCTCTGTTCCGTACGATCAGAAAGGGTCCTGTCCTCTGCCTCTCTGTGCCCGACTCATTGAACAGAAAGCTCATTTTTACAACAAAACTGTAAGAGGGTTCCCAGGGAAGGTTCAGCTAACGACCTCTGTGGACTCAGATGACAAAGTCGTCAGCTCTTTAGACCTGAGGCTCCCAGGGGGACCCCAGCGTTCACCATATCCTCACGAGCTAATTATGCAAGAGCAGAAATAGCCCAACGACACTCTCTTGCCAACCACCTGTCTTGAAAATATTTCTAATTCCCCGTATGTTAACTCGTAAGGATTCCGACACGGAGATGGATGACTAAAACTCTGGCAACCCAGTGATGGGTCCCTAATTAGAGTCCTTCACAGGTGTGCGAGCCGTCCCTGCCTGGGTTTTAAGTTGTAGGGACACATAGATGCCACACTACCCTGAACTATGTTTGGGATGACAAAGAATATAGCTGAAGTACATAATATAGTCCTATAAGAAAAATACGAAATGGAAGGGCTGAGGACAGATCAGTGAGAAACTATGCCAGTTCGTGGTGTGTGACAGAAGAAATGAAGCTTTGAAGTGACACAGAAGAGTGTATAGATGTGTGTCTGTGTGTGTGTGCATACACCTGTGGTGTGTGTGCTTGTGAGGGTGTACCGGCGTGCCCCACGTGCCCGTACCCCTGCTCATCACCTTCACGGCGGTGATTCTTCATGCGCAGAAGACCCAGCTTTGGTCGAGCGTGGCCACAGTATAGCCTTTACAGTGACACTAGTGAGGGAGACGAGGCCAGAGAAGTCACAGGGACAAATCATAAATTACCTATCTACAACACTGAGGAATTCATAGTAACCCCAAGACTCTGAACACACAAATGGAGAATTTCAAGCAAGAGAATGAATGACACGATCAAATCGAATAGTGCTGAGCTCATTCATAAAAGCCCACCGCTGCCCTGCGTAGCTGCTTCTGCCCCAAGCACCAAGTATGTTTATCCTGGACTCTTAGTGTTCAGGCTGACAGATGTCCTTTAGGACACCATGTGTGCATGTCATCCGCACGAAGCACAGCTCTGAGCGAGGGAAATAATGGACGTACAAGAACTGTTAGATTCAGTGCTAAAACATTTTCTGAGCTGTGAGCCCTCACCTCCCTGCAATTTTTCTTTTGCTTGATTATTTTTGAGTTTCTTGATTCAATTCTTAAAAGTGAAGTGCGCTGTCAACTGTAATTGAAAAATAAAAAATTACTTTAAAAAAGGAAAATGTTTAGGCAGGTAAAAAAAATGAAATGGATAGCCAATGAAATATTAGCTTTACACGCCACTAATTCCCGTTATATATTTAAACATATGTTCATATTTAGAGTTCATAAAAATAAAATACGTATACATGCCAATTCTCTTCAGAAAATGTTTGATATAACAATGACTTTCTTTTTTACTATCAAGAAATTGGTCGATGAACACTCAATTTATATGCCCTCCACACATGCAAACTGTGAAATGGCACCAAATCAATATTGGCTGATTTAAGCTGATTTATACTCATTTAACACGACCCCACAGAAATATCGTGCGAGTTACTGCTGCGTAACAAAACTGAACCCAATTATCCAGTCCCTACTCAACAGTTTCTGGAAGTAAACAAAGCAAAAAATATTTATTTTATTCGAAATGGTCCCATTTAACCATCCATTAAGAACAAAAAGGAACACAGAGCTTAACGCGTTACTTCGCAAGGCGAGAATCTCATAACATCAACTCTTATTTTTACAGAATCATTTCCTTGAACCTGACCTTTTAAAAATGTAACATTCATGTGTCCTGTTCATTAACAGGAAACCTTGGTCCTATGATAAGCACTTCTGCTTTCATAATACTTGATGTCTACTTAACCTCGAAAGATTTCCTCTTTGTAATGATGGCTAAGTGAACCTACATCTATTTCATAGAGCGTAATATTCACAGATAAGTCTGTAGCATACAAATATAATGATGGGGAGTAAGAACACTCGTGAGAAGTATCTGATTGGTTCATCTGAGCGTTTGCATAGCTTTTGTATCGATGGTGGATTTAATGGCTTATAAGCAAATGTTAAATAGATCAATATCTATGTGGAATGGTCTCCTAGGTAAATAATTATTTTTTTCCACTGGAAATTACAACTGTTTTCCTGATCAAAAGTATTTGTTCAAAGAGCAGTTACAGGAGGCCATCGACATATTCTAAACTAAAAGAATTCACTAGAAAACATAATTTGTGATAACATTAGATAATGCCCATTTTGCTTCTATAGCTTCAATTTTTAAAAAATTTTAAGAGTTTTATCATATCAGATTATTTATCCTCAGAGATTAAACTAGCAATTAATATTGCAATTAAGATACTACCATTCAAGAAAATGTTTGTTTTTTGCATGAGAAAAATATTAAGCAAAGAAAGACAGCATTTTAGAATCCAACATATGCAATAAATATGCTCCTTCCTTACTTTTTTACTCATCGTGATATCCATTCAGCTCCAAATTTTCACTTAACAGATATTATCCTAATAGTATTATCTTTATTCTTGGCAACTACGAATGTCGTAAAATGACATTGCTTTGACGGCACGGCTATGGAGGTTCTGGGGTCACTGGTTGAGAACTGATCTACTCCAACCCCATCCTCTGCAAAGGCAGAATTTTGGGGAGGAAAGAGGCAAAAGCTTGGCCGAGGGGCTCCCTACTCAGAAGAGGTAACGAAGTTTTTTGTCACTTCTCCCCAACTTTGTAGACATCGAATAATGCAAGCCCTCTCCATGTGGAAAGGGAACGTTTGGAAAGCAGACCTGTGTCATTTTAGAGAGAAAACAAGTCACCTCGAAGCACTGTGTGTTAGTAGGTGCCATGTTCTACATCTTCCTTTGCGTCAAAAGAAAACAAATCCAGCATCCAGTGACCTACACGCTAATTCTCTAGTCTGAGTGTCCCACACAAGATGAAATTCAATGAAGCCATGTTTCTGTTGTTTCCTAAGTGACAAATCTGTGTACGATCTCTTCCACTTAAGTAATGTAAAAAGAAAAGACCGCCTTATCATCAACCTTTTTTCTGCTGCCTGTCTTTAAGAGACTGGAATGTAAACCTCACACAACCTTTGATGTATATTTTAAATTCTTGTGGCAAGGAGGAAGACGTGGCCAGCATGGGAGAGAATCGCAGTCCCCAAAGCACCCTTCGTTCTTAATTTTTTGGACATGACTGAACTTAAATTCACCATTTTTATATCTTTGATCAAATATTTTGTCTGAAACGTACCCATTCAGTATCAATCCATAGCATATTTCGTTATGAGTAAAAGGAGAAAAACCTAATTTCTGATGACAGCAGATGATCAAAGGGAATGTTCTAGCCCATGGTGGATGGAGTAGAGGGTGCTCAGGCCCCCGGGAGTGTCGTTAAGAAAGGTGTTATTAAAGATTTAACATCTGAGCCGAGCCCTCCAGAATGCCAAAAGCTAGTGACGATGATACAAAGCGAAGAGTATATTAAGTTTAAAAAAAAAAAAAAAACAAGTCAGGAATTATAATAACTTAAGGGACAAAAAGAAAGCAGAGGTGTGGCCATCCATCGGTCCAGAAGAAGTATGGTGTCAGTTGGGGACAGGGAGGTAAGCATGGCCGGGCCGTGGGTAGCCTGAGAAGTGTTTTTGTCTGTCTGTTTGATCTAAGTGTCTGGGGATGCAGATGGAGGTTCACAAGCGGGTGAGCATATGCTCACTGCTCTGGGGAAATATATCGTCCAAGCCCAAGGAGGTCAGCAGACAGGCCAGGTCAGCTGGGAGGAAGAGAAATGGCTTTTGACAAGTAGCGACCGTGCAGATGGAGAGGTAGAGGCAGCCTGGAGGGCTCGTCCTGGGCCCACAAGATTTGCTCATAGGATGGATGTCATTGGCGAGCATACAGGAGTCAAGATGATCTCAAATATTTTCATTTTTTAAGGGGCCAAATGACTAGAGGGATGATGGACCGATGAGGCAGAGGGAAAGGGGGCCTGGACAGACAGAGGACTCTAAAATGTCTTGACCTGCTGACGTCACAGCTTCCAGATGGTTTTGGAAGCCACACGCTCACCCGAGCAGACAGAGTGGCAGCCCCAAGCACCTTCTTGCCATCCCTTCCCAAGAGCCAGGAGATGGAATTATGTTGGGGAAGAGTAGGAGTGGCTGTAAATTACCCCTTCGCTCCTCTCCACCTTCTGATTTATCTCCCAGGGTAAAGTCGACCCCTGTAGGCGAAGCATCATCATTGGTACCACAAGACGTCATCCCTAAATAGTGTTCCTTTCAGGCAGCCGTTCGGCCTCCCAGGCACAGGGGACAGATCACAGACGAAGCTGAATCATTCCTGGTGTCGCATTGACTTTAAAAACTGCTTGATTCCTCCCTCCGACCTTGTCTCCTCTCGAGACCAGGGATGTTAAGAGGGCTCATTAAGATGCCAAGACACAGGAAACCAGAGCTGTTTCTGCATTATAAACATTCTTATACGAAACTACGTGTGTTTGTGTCTCTACCTCCTTCTGCCTCTAGAAGGAGATTCATGATTTCTGCGGGGAGTGTAGGGGAGGGGAGGAGGTTAATTCTGGGGAAGAATTCATATTCTTCCTCCTGATGATCAGAACTAAGGAAAACGACATTTGTCTCCCACCTCTGCCACCTCGATGCTTAGTAGATTTCTACATCATCCCTACTATGCTGCTGCATCGTTTCTTCTGTTTCTGTTAGAATGACCCAACTTCCTGTCTCTTTTGGAAACTGCCAAACCTTTTGTTGAAGTGTATATGTTTTTCTCTCTCCTTTTAATATATGAATAAATTACGGCTCAGGGAGGCTTTTACTTAAAGTCACACAGAGAGAAAGTCACACAGAGAGAAAGTGACACAGCGAAAATATCTGCAAATGCAATGAATTTCTGTTTTTACCTAAAGTCCCTCAAATAGCTGTATGTTTATATAGATACATATATATGTATATAAATATGTATATATACATATAGAGCTATTTGTATGTGTATATATGTGTGTGTGTGTGTATACACACACACACACACATACAGCTATTTGAAGGACATATATATACATATATGTGTGTGTGTGTGTGTGTGTGTGTATATATATATATATATATATATATACACACACACATATATATACACACACACACACACATACATATACCCTTGTAAAAAATAAAACCTAAAATAACATTTCTTTTTGCTAAACTGGAAATCTGCCCCCTAAATAATATAAATATGGCAATAAAAATGCTATTTTATATTTGAATAGTACTTTATAATCCACCAAACACTTTCATATAAATTACATCTCTATTTGTGTACTTAGTCAGCTCTGAGTCCTGTTCGAAATTATTATTATAAAATAGAAGAGATTTAGAGAAAGGCAAATAAACAAATGAAAAAAAAAATCCTGAGGACCAAAGTTAAAGCATTTGGGAAATACCTGGCTTGAAGGAAAGTAGGCTGAGTGTTTCAATTGTGCTTGTAAAGGATAATTAAAAAGCAAGGATTGAAAGCGGGTTTTCACCTTCGCAGCAGGCACACTGCAAGCAACAAGCTCATATGAAATTCAAATGAGATATTTAGAACATCCTAAAATCAATTTGCTAGCAGACCAGGAGCCTAAAAATAAATATGTTAAACTTATATATAAAGATGGAACAAAGATCCATAATAATTATAATTAGATGGGCTAACAGACAGAAACTGTAAAAAAAGAGTATCCAGTGGCCACATGAAGCAGAATTATTAGGAATAGTCAGGAAGATTATATACAGCATTTGCAGAGAAAAATGTTGGTGGCAGTCTCTGTAACCCTGAGGTAGCAGACAGCATGGGCTGAAGCAATGAATGGAGAGATGACAACGTTAAAATGAACCTCTCAGCACTGAAGCAAAATACTTTAAAATACATTAGTAAAGATCATGGGCGAGAAAGAGGGTGGATGATAATACAGTGTAATAATGGAAAGAATTTAATGAGAGGAAGTTGCGAGAACAGCGATGATGCATATTCCTGGATGTAAGAATTCTAAAAATCAGTTGAAATGCAAAATGTCCATGCAATTTAAGAAGGTAGGCAACACGCAGAGAATAAGGAAAAGATGGAATGAAAAAAGGAATTTTATAACAGAAAAAATAGAGTTCATGGCATTTTGAAAAGATGTATGAATTCTACACAGATCTGGGCTTAATGGCAAGAACATGCTTTTATTATAAAGAAAACATACTATAAAAGCTCTGACGTTGACTGAGCTTGAAAATAGACAACCATCTGGGTTGGATGGTGTAGAAAGGGCTAAATTTGGAGAACTGGAAAATAAAAAATATTCTAAAGTTCGTTTTAGTAATGTCATTCTTGATTAAAATCTGCTACCATTACATTTTTATCAAGTTCTCCTTGCATTTTCACTAGTTTTGACTTGATGTGTTTGGCTGCCAACCTTCTTGGGACACATAGGTGTCCCGTATACATCGTGCCATTTGTCCTATACGATGTGTCTTCCTGCTGGCTGAGGCTTTTGTGTTGCTTTGTCATCAGAAACTCCGCTTTGCTCATGCCTGGGTGCTCTTTTTAAACCCCTTGTCCTAATGACTGTCTAGAGGTTGACAGTCGCCTAACGTGCTTGCCTCATGCCAACCCCTTTGCTGCATTCCAGGCTCCGATAGATAAATGGCTACACGACACACCCCATCTCGGGTCGCTAAAAGGCATCTCGACTCCTGTGGACTCTCTTTCTCCTCCTCTTTATGCTCATCTCCAGATGCCCTCATCCTGGGGCATGGCGCCATCATTCAGTCAGTTTCCCCAAAATGCAGCCCTCAGAGTCATTCTTCTACTTTCCTTTATCTCGCACCTTATATCCAATTCGTCATCAACAGTGTCACTGTTTTTTTTTTAAAGTTTTATGGCAGTAAGAACACGACATGTGAGCCACACTCTTAACACATTCATAACGTACAGTCGAGGATATGAACTTAATAGTCATGGCATTAATTAGTGAAAAAGGCACACGCCGAACCCAGGATTTTAAGGTTCCAACTTAGCACTTTTTACCATCATGGCGAAGAGCAAGTGTACCTTCAAGCTTCCCAAAGAGAGCCATTCTGTCATGCATGACTCCAGTGTGACAACAGCCATCATTAGGGGGGAAATCGGAGTCTATACTAAGTGACAGCAACTATGACAACTGTGTTTAAGATCAGCTCGAGGGAAATGCACAAAATAATGAACAAATTTAAGCATGGGCTGAACCAGAATGTGGAATCATTCTTACGGTTCATAGAGCTCTTCATTTTGACTAGACATTTGTCACGTGTCATCATAAGAAAGCCAGCACGTGACACAACTCCATCCACCACCACCTGCCCTGACTTAGATCTAAGACTGCACTAGCTTACTCCTTGGGACTGCAGGGAAGCGAGCACCCAGGTGAGCCCTGGCCTTGAGGGGTACCCTTTGCAGCAGTGATGGAGCTGGGCTCTGAGCAGTGAGGAGAACTAGAATTAGAAGATGAGGCTACGGTCACGTGGAAGGCTTACGGGGCCGTTTAAGACCCAGCTCTTGGGGCAGGGATGGTGGGGTTAGGCAGGTGTATTGTGAGACTGACACCTTCTCTCTGCCTCAACTTACCACTGAGTCCAAGCAACCCTTAGCTCTGTCATATATATTTTTAGTTAATATATGGCTGCTCCACTAAAAAGACAATATGAAAAACCAGAAAAGTAATATAGGCACTGAAACATTATACTAGTAATCACACATTTCAAGTTTAAAAGAATTTAAATGAATTAAATACAGTATTTTTAAAGCTTCAATGGTAGCTTAGCTTAGCTTTTTTTTTTTTTAAAGAAAAATAGTTTATTTTTGAAATGTTCATGAAGGATGTTGGATTTAAGAGTCTGCCACGAGGTATATAGTGCTTTGCAAAACATTTGGAAGTGTTATCTTTGACACAAATGCAGTGTTATGTAATTCTAAAAGAAAATATGAACATTTAATTAAGATTTAAAAATACAGACTCACGTTACCCTTTTTAAAACCACTGAAAATCAATCGATTTGCTGACTTCAATAGATCCTCTGTATAATAACAGAGGCACCTTAATTACTAATCACTGACTGCCATGCTTTAAAAAATCTGCCTCTTTCTAAAATATTAACTACGCATTTAGTTATACAAGCTTTTCAAGCTTCGGAAAGGCTTATGAGGAAAACATTAATTTGAATGAAAGGAAGTATTAAGACTAAACTTTTTCACCACCCTGTCAATGCCAATGTAATACAACAAAATGTTTTCAGAGAAAAGTCATATGGCAGAAATAAATGACCTTAAATATCCATGCACTCCCTGCGGGTCCCATTGTGATGTACAGTTACTTGAAAAATTTAATTAGCAAGAGCATCCTGTGCTGTGAGCATTTAGCACTTGACTTCAGGCTTGTCATTCAGACGTCAGCATTCAAACCAGCCCACACCTTGTTCTTTGGTCCTTATTAAATGAATACCAATTAAATGGCTCCAAATAACCATTTTTCATTTCCTGTAGAGAATCTGCCTAAAGCATGATATTTTCCCATGGAATTTAAGATAATATGAGATGTTGTTTTTTTTTTCCATTTTCTAGGAAGAAATGCTATTTTTGAGGTTATGACAAATCTAGTATTTTTATTGTGGAAAGTAGGTTCTTAATCGGCGGGTGTTTGTTTTATGTCTATGCAAAAAAAAAAAAAAAGGGATTTATGCCATAAACTATTGATCTGAAGTCAACATGCACTGTAATTTTGCAATTCATAAAAAATGACCATAGCTCACCCTATGCATGTTCTTTCTTTCAAAATAATACATGTATTTATCTTTGCTAAAATTCACAAAAAGACTAACGTTTAGAAAAGTGCTGGATTTGAGGTCCTAATTATTCACACACAAGAGGAGGTGAGAAAATATTCTACAGTTAATCCAAAAATATCTTTAAAAATCAATAGATTGTCATCTTAATATCTTAGTAAACTATAATTCTCTTTGGAATGTTAATTAAGGACCTCAGATAACTAAGGTTTATCTTTTTGTTTGACCTTTCTGTGCCTCAGTTTCTCGTCTGTAAAATGATAATACCACCTGCCATAGAACGTTATTCTGCAGAATTAAACAGTTTAATACACACAAAGCAATAGAAATATGTCTGGCAAAGAAGGTAGACATTAAATAAGAGTTAGCTACCATTTTTATTATTAGGACACTTACAAATCTCTTTGGTTGCTGAGCATCCATGTCTAATGCTATAGACTAACTCATTTCTCACCTTAATTGTTTCACCGAATTTTTCCTTTCCTTAATTTTATTTCTGAATTGGCTAGATTTTGTTCTATTTTTTTTTCCCCAATGAGACCTCATGTGTCATAGTTCTCCAGGTTTTCATTTTGAGATTATCCATTAATTGCTATTCAGCATGGATGACCACCTTGACTGGTATAAAAATAATGTCACAGGGCCTTGCCCTCTGAACTCTTCCTGTCGAGACCATTCGAAGCCAATGGTCCTGTGGCTGGTGTGTTGTGACCTTTGACTTTCTCGCTCCTTCACCTTAGCTTCTAACAGGTGACCTCCCCTGGCTGGGAGTCTACACCAGAGAAAATAAACATGTTATCCTGGTCTCGATAATCCTTCTGATAAAATGCAGCATGAAAATGGTTTCCTAGTGTTATGGAGCAGGTGAGAACAGGGACCCACAGGGCTGAATCAGAGAATTATGAGCCTTTATTAGCATGCTGGGGACTGACTCTCTACCACAGCAGGGTTAGAGGAGCTCAGCCTGGAGCTTCCAGAGGAGGCAGCTTATAAAACTTAAAACCATATCCTGGTGGTCTTTTGAACAGGCAAGCAAGCAGATTAGAGGAAGCAGCAGATTACAGAAAGCAGTTGTTGGCTGCTAACGTCCCACACAAAGGCAAATGTCCCATACAAAGGCAAATGTCCTCAGGGAACTCCTAGATCAAACAGGGCG
This sequence comes from Macroglossus sobrinus, assembly GCA_004027375.1. Classification (NCBI taxonomy): domain Eukaryota; kingdom Metazoa; phylum Chordata; class Mammalia; order Chiroptera; family Pteropodidae; genus Macroglossus; species Macroglossus sobrinus. The sequence continues at coordinate 116,847 of PVKZ01001476.1, read as the reverse complement.
TAGCAGGCAGATTCCTTATCTGCATCCCGGTGGTGGTCAGCGCCCTCCTGGAGGCTGGCGCCTGGAGATATCACTTCTCTGTAACTGATTTACTGGAAAGTTTTACTTCTACACCAGGGCTAATGTGTCTGACTGTATATACCGCTGCTTCTCAGAACCTAAATTTGTTTTCTTTATCCTTTTTTTTTTCTTATTTCTGTAGTACATCCCTAAAAATATGTAGGTAACATTCTTCTAATTTCTTATATGTCTGAAAATAACTATACATTACTGCCATGATCGAATGATGGTTAATATTCTATCAAATTTCAGCTTCTAAACCAATTTTCCTTGGCAATTTGTGAAAAGTGTTTTAGAAGCTATCAGCTCAGGTGAGGATATGGATATTGGACTAACTATTCATATGGGTAATGTCTGAATTTCTTGAAGTTTTAGCATTAGCTCTCAGTAGATCTGTAGACAATTCAGAATGTTCTACTCAGCTGTTCCTTTTTGTAAATTCCTTAAATATTTGTGCCTTCATCTACGAAATGAGGATAATAATAGAACTGACTTTGTAAGCTGTTGAAGGTTCCATTAGTTAATGCATGTACAGCGCTCAGAAAAATGCCCAATAATAACCTCTTGAAATGTTAGCCATTGTTCTCACTATTGGCACATTTCAAAATAACCATACACTGCTGTCATATTTCAAAAACAACTCGTCTGATACAGAATTTAGTCGAACACCACGTTGCCAAGATTTTTATATTAATAATAGTTACATTATTATTATTTATATGTTAAATGATCCTATTCTCTTTCCTCCCAAATTAAATTTACCTTAATGTGGCTAATTAGCTAAAACCTGGCTGCTCACTTATGCAAAATTCCACGGGGACAAACAGTTTTCTATTTTTTTTTTTTTTAGTAGAATATGAACCTGGGACTGTTAGTTCCAGACCTTCTGACACATGTACTTTCTATCATCCATTTATAATATAAACCAAACAAAACCGTGTCAAATATGATAGTGACAACACCATTAGGCCGTGTTCTGCTTTACTGTCCCCTTCCCAAGTAGTTCTCTGCCTTAGAGCTGAATCAGTAGAGTTCAAGATTCTAAACATCCAGCCTTCAAATAAGAATTAATCAACAATGCACAAGAAAATTCCAAATACTTTCGAATTAAGCATACTAATAATAATTAACTAGGTCACATTTTTTAAAGAATAAATATATTTTCTCCTGGAATAAGGCTGAGGAGGCGAACTGAATATTTTATGTTGGACTAAGAAAATATCCATTCACCTAATTTAGCTCTTGATAACACTGAGAAATAATATGAAAATAGGTAAACATAGATATTTAAGTAAAAAATAAAGTTTGACACGAAGTAGGTGCACAATAAGCCTACAAATGTACAATTAGAAAACCAAACGCATTATTAATTAGAGCACTTATTATTAGTTAGAATATGTGACTAATTTGGCTTAGGCCATGCACGCCATTCCCGGATGTGCCAGTTTCCTGGGCTTTGTTACAGGGACACAGGCGGAATGATAAGTCCCAGCTGCCTCGGAAGCGTGCATTGTAATGACAGCGAGGGGCACAGCAGACATGTGGGGAGATCAGTCCAGTTCCATCACAATGACACAGAAAACGATTCTGAGCACGTTGCCTACAGAGAGCGGGTCAGCTGCTTGATTTGTGTCTCAGTTTGCCACCCAGCGCGTGTCCCTCGTAGGCAGCTGCTTAATGATGGTTCTTTGTGATGTTAATAGTGACAAAGAGAGGACACATTCTAAAACTAGATGGCGGCTTTATCAAGCAGGTAACTTAAAGATGGTGAGATTTATGAACGACACAGCTAATGCATCACATGTGAGTTCCTGAACCTTTTGGGGCTTAAATTATAACCCACATATTAGAAGTTCTTATTTTGAAAAGCACTCATCGTCTTGTTCTGTAACATAACAGCAATTAATTATGATGTTTCTCACTGCAATGTAAAATATATATGTATGTATAGATATATGCGTATAAATATTTACATCTATATGTATATTTTACATGGTGTGACATACACAAATACACGTATATAAATATAAACAAAATCTACATATACGTGTACATCTGAGACATCCTTTTATAGGTGAGGTAGAAAAAGGGAATGGTGATTTCTGACATTATGTATGGCTCAATATTCAGAGATTAAGCCAGAAATCTTTATTCATAGGAGGAATACTCCTAAATGGTCTAAAAAGTAGTTTTTGCTTTCATATTTAAAAAAGCAATCACTCCCCTGTCTGCCACCTAAAATCATTCCTCTACTTGCCATGGCTCTGATTTCTACTTGTCATGTTGCTCCAAGGTTAAATAAAGAAATTGCCCTAACTGCGGTGAGATCGAAGCCATGGGTGCATTGCAATGCTCTGTTCATGAAATTAAAAATATTTAATGTACAGAGAGAGAGAGACAGACAGAGACACACACAGACACACACACACACACACACACACAGCGACTACTATTCAGTGAGTCTAATTAGAGGAAACAAATTAAAAATATGTAGAAAGTGCAGAAAACCCAAATGCATCACAATGGAGGAAGATGTTGTCTCATATTTGCAGTTGCTATGAAGGCATATTTAGCCATACTGCTTCAGTTTTATGGTATTATTAATAAGTCACTCTGCTGAGATGTTTTAGAGTGAATTAGTTTTCGTAGGGTCACACGATGATGTAGTTATACAAAGAGGACATGTAAAGTAGAAAAGAATTAAGGTTTGGAGTGTTCGCGACATATGCCATTGCCTTCTGCTAGACATTTTAAAAACATACGTAATTTTAATTCTCGTTAATAAAAAACAAAAATCTCATAGAGTGATTGATGATGTGGACAATATGGGTAGATAAATTACGTAAGTTGCCCAAGGTCTCCAAACTAGTACAGCCCTATATTTGAAACAAATGATATATTTTTGAGCCTTCATGACTTACCGATGCTAGAGATTGATTCTTGTCTCGCAATATGGAGTGTTTTCTCTTTTCTATGATAGCACACTGTGTCGCTGGTTGATTGTTCCTCAGCTAGGCTACATTTTTACAGGCCCCTTAAAGTTACATGTGAATATATGACCAGATTTTGGCCCATATTATGTACGCAACTTCTGGGTTGTGCCTTATCTTCCTCCTAAAGGCTGGAATCAGCACGTAATGGCAAGACTAGAGCAGCCATCTTGAACCATGTGATAGAATTCAGGTTTTGAAAATGGCAAAAATAGGATATAAGGAAACAGTCTCCAGTAATAGTAAGCTGATATAACAGAATGCCTAGGTAATTCTATTAAAGTTGCTAGATCTTTATATAGACTTGCATTTTATAGAGTGTGTAGTTAAACTCTGTTAAAGCAGCCTGTATGATATAACTAATTCACCGTTGTTTATATTTTTCTCTTAGATAACTACACTTACGATGATAAATTCAAATGAGACTTATTCCCCCTTACTATGTGATTTATGAAGACATTTTACTTGTCATGCTAGACAGGATACACAGAGAAATGAAACTTGAATTTCTCTATTCTAGATATTATAATTTAAAACATAGTAATGTGAATGTATTAATGGACATGTGATTAAAATCAATAACATTTTATGTAGCTAAACATAACTCTATATCATAATTACACATTGATGTGCATATTCACATTGGAGACAGCTGTGACATTGGATAATATCTGTTCAAACTACCACCCAGCTGTCTAAAATTCAAACATAGATACACAACAACAAAAGCAACTCTAGTTGCATATAAAACAAACAGTGAAACATAAATAATTTGAATAAGGAATAAATTACGTAATGGCAATTTCATGTAGATCATGAAAACCCTTTTATCTACCATTGTTGCATTCCTTGACGTAAGAAAGTGGGAAAATGTGTCTGGTCACTGTCATAGAAAATAAAAACCACTCAAGATACAGACACACAGGCAGAGAGGAAGGGCAAATGGCCCAGGAGGACCAATTCATTGTGATGAGGATGCTTCTGGAACAGAAGTATGGAAGTAAGTGTTAGCATGTAAAAATAAATTGTCCTTATCTGAGCATTAATATTGCAGTTACCTTTTTTTCTAAATCTATTTTAAGACCTCCCATTGTATTTAAAAATCATTCATTTTAGTTCTTATAAATTTCCAGCAATGGAAATATTGGCAGCTGCATAAGAATATAAAAGTTTTAAGTACGTTTTCTTATGTAAAATGAGAAAAACCAAATTATTCAAATGAGGTCATCATCTTAAAATGAAGAATTTTTAGTAACTTCAAAAGCCATTACTGTTAGCATTTTATTTATGCAGTTAGATATTTCTTAGGTGAACAATAAAGCAACTTGTGAAAAGTTAAAAAAATTTAAAAAGATGGCATTATGACCATTTTAGAGGAATATTTTCTATTTAAAGGCATTAAATATCCCCAAATGTTTATTTTTTAATACAAAAGTATGCAAGAAAACATTTTAAATCCTTTCGATATTTTTTAACTACATCTACTGTTGCAAACTGATTGTCATACCGATCTTTCTAAATCTATCCAGTAATGTGCCATGTTGTGGTGTTTTGATCAGTGACACAACACATAATATGACAATGGCCCCAAAAGGTTATAATGGGGCTGGAAAATTTCTATCAGCTACATCTTAGCAGTGATGCCATAGGGCAAGGAACGACTGACACGTGTGTGATGATGCTGGTAAAAATGAACCTCCCGGGGGGCCAGTGGCATAAAAATGGAGAACGGACAATTTCAGTGGTTGGTTCCTTGTAATGTTGACAGTGACAAGGTTTATGCAGGTGCACCCTGTAATGTTCTCCCAATGGCCAAATTGCCTAGCTGTGCATTTCTCCACGTTCCCTTGTCATCGGGCTCCACTCAGTGACCGTATTTCTGGACATATTCCTACAACTAGCTTAGATCCCGTTCCGTTATGTCAGCGTATAAGTGCATTCTTCTTAGTACTGCATAATTAGCTTTTTATTTTTCTCAATAGGTCAAATCCAGGTTGGCACTATTACTCATAACTAAGACTCCTGCAAAACGCATGTATTATCCTACCTCGTTTTCTAATTTTCACATTTTTTTCCTCTGGTTAAGGGTCTGCCTGAATCCCTATAAACAGTACGTCTGTTCACATAGGTTTCCTTTCTAATTATCAATGTCAAAAGAAGAAAGAACTGTTTTCTCTAACAGAGCAAAGTGCCAGGTCTTGCCTCACACCCTCAGGAGCTGTCACCCTCGCTGTACACCTGGTTGCACACTAGGCCACCCTAGAGAGAAGGCAAAGGTGGAGACAGTGACAAGCACTGACAATTTTTCTCAATAGTGTGTCTGCTTTGAAAACTGTAGAAAGATAAGGGCACCTCTCTGTCAGCGGTTTGAAGGAAAATAACTCTTTTTTGACAATTGGCTTACGGGACACTTTTTTGTGATTGGGTTTTTTTACAGTGTTTGGGGACACACCGTAGTTACAGTGAATATCAGCGCCAAATGACACTTGTGCTTTCACATTTTTTTTCTCTAAGACTGAAGGAAGCATTTTATTTTTATTTCTGTAGGTGACCCATGACATTTTATAGTGAAGGACTGATCCATTTTCATTGAACTATTCAAATGGTTTATAATATAGTTTTTGAGACACTACAGTTAAAGGAAACATAAGAAAAAAGCCGATATGCATAATCTTACCAGGTGAAGATAAGGCATAGTAATGTAGATATTAAAATCAAAACTTGATTAAACATTGCAGACTGCGTACGCTGAATGGCTCTATGTAGATCATTCTAAAATAATACAGAAAACATATTTTAAGTTTCGATACATTTTAAATATTCATGAGTTTCATTACATTAATTACTATGCATTCCATTTCATACTCAATACATATACTTTAAATAGATATAGCATATTTCCAATTTTGCCTGGTTCAAAGTATATCTTACTGTAGTATTCATATTACAAAGATAATACTATGGGAAAACTATCAAAGCGCCAAATTTCAGTTTACTTGCTTTACGAACATCTATAGAGGCTGACTCCCCAAAACGCCTCCATCTCTTATGGAAAATTCTAATTTTAAAAGATCAGAAAATAATATGTTCAACTCAGGGAAAAGTAATAGCTGGGCCAAACTACTATCAAATCTCATTCTCTGAATCTGGAAAAATAAATTATGCCAGGCAATTTTTCATAAAAAAATTGGATAGCCAATGAACAATTTCTCGAAGTTCCATTTCATTAATATTAAAAGAAATTTGAATTCAAGATATACTTTTTTGTCATCGAAAGATAAAAAATAATAATATCCAGTGTTATTTAAGATGCAAAAAATGTGTACTCACATATGATACTGCTCATGCACTTTATTACAAATTTCTAGAAGGTTATATGGTAACATAGGTCACAAATCACAAGTATGTCATATTTCTTGTATTTTTTCATTCATTTAATAAGTATTTATTCAATAACAATTTCTAAAAATTAACCACATGAAAATCATTAGGATGGGAATCTATGTTTGTATGTTCACTTTTATTACAAAATAATAAATGTTCATTATTAAAATAACTAAAATATGCAGTACAAAAATGATTAAATAAATTGATCAAAACTAAGTAATAGATTTTGACACATCCATTAAAAATGATCTGTAGAGAATGTTTAATGACATAGGAACTTGTCTACTACATACTAATATATGACAAAAAATTCTAATTACAAAATTGAACCTACGATATAATTTAATATATGTGTGCATGTTTTTTTTATAGAAAATACTAGAAGAATATAAGTTATTACTAGTATTCTGTGTGGTAGGCTTGTAGATTTTCATAATTTTACTTTCTCATTTTTGGTTCACCTCAATTTTTTTTTATGATAAACTTTCAGTAGTCTTAAAATCAGTAGAGAATGAGATCATCGATATAAAATACCAATGAGCCATCATTTTCTCTTCTTCCACCACATTATCTAACCAGAACTGTTATGAAAACAGAAATTAAGTCGATTAGAATTTTACCTCGACCTTTACTTTCTTTCGACAGACGTGTTAATAAGCAGAAAAATTAATAACTATGAACCAGTGAGAGAAGTAAAATATATAATGGAAAATGAATCCTAAATTAATATTGCAAAACCTTGCTTTGCTTCTCAATGATCGACTAATGATTTCTCTCTGGGTTAGGTAATTTTTTTCCAACGAATAATAAATACAATTGAGCAAAGGGGTTTCTTTTTTTCTGCTGCATTTTTTTTTTCATTAGCACTTTAGGCAATCTGTAGTTAGTGAAATAAGTTTTTATTTTTCTTTTTGAACAGTTAAGACAATTCTTTCCAGCCCCTCCATGGGCCACCGCCTCCTACCCTTTGACCACGTGAGGCTCCAGTGGTCCCTTAACGTGAATATCTAGAAACATCCATCCAGTTATGAACTCTCAAATGTTATCCAAATAGACCTCGTGGCCAAAACTTTCGTCATCATTTCTGTTTAAAAACCATTTAAGAGGAAAACAATTCTGTCTCTACAAATTTAATTTCAGTGTGGTAAAATTAATAATAGTGAGCCTTTACTCTGTTTATGCATGTCTTTATACACACACACTATATATGTGCATGTCATTTCATTGAATTCTTATAACAAGCCCGTTATGTTGATACTTTTTATTCTCTTGATGAAGAAATTAGCAAAGAAGTTAAACTACGTGGCTATCCTATTAAAGTGCTTCGCAGGTAGTGGACTCAGATGGACATATGTAGAACGAATAACTAGAGAACAAGCCAGGGCGCCCATTATACATCAGCCTTAGAGGCCACCGGTGAGGATTGAAGCCTATTATACACATATTTTGGTCGCAGTTATTAATCAGTCCTTCCCAACGGGGTCAGCCTTGAGCAAAATGCAACTGTGACACGCTCCGAAGCCTGCATCTCTTAACTTTTTGCCTCCTTTTGTCCCTCCTACATCCCACTCACAACCCAACCCAACCAACTCTAAAAAGATGGCCTTAAATGAGGAGCTTCCAGTTCCATAACAGGGCCTTCCAAGACCCTGGAGACTTGTAATGGAATACGAGACCACCAATGGTTACGTTCGCCACCGTGACCTTCCAACTCGTTAAAACCACAGGTCCCAGTGGACAGCAGCAGATAGCCTGCAAAGGTTATTTGTCTTCAGATGATTGACTCATTAAATGGACCCGTCCAAAGAGCAGTTAGCTTTGGTTCGATGATATTTAGAAAATCTCAACCATTTTTGCTTCCCAGCTCATAGGGCCTTGTAAAGGCAGTGACTTGGCCAAGTGGACATTTTATAACTTTTCTTTCTGATTAGAATACAAGCAAACTGGTCACTTACACTCTATTGGCTTATGTGTGTACACGACATATCACTTTAATTACTTGCCTGCATTTTACCCAAACTTTAATTTTTACAAGCATTTAAAGACAACTGACTATTTACTAAGGAACCAAATTCATTTGAAAGAAGTTTAAAAATGAATATTTACAAATTTAATGATAACTTAATAAATTCCTGTAGTATGAGTTTATGTTTTATGGAAGAAAACAATGAAAAAGAAAGACCACAAGCCATTTCTTTCCTATTTAATGGAACACTGAAAGAAAGACCGAAAGGTTGAAAGATATTTTTGTGCTTTTATACTTACAATCATATTCTCCAAGGCATGTTTGGCAAGCCAACAGTTTAGAAAGACTGGGACAAACAGATTCCTTAAGGATGGCCAGAATATCTGAAAAACAAGTCACAACTAAACTTTTATCTCAAAGCAAGAAATCATATCCAGCAGTTTTAAAAAATGTAAAACAAGAAAATAAGTTATTAGACACTATAATGATCTAAAACGTGACAGATCCTTTAAACTCATATGATTAATAAAATGCAAGGAACAGATGATCTAATTCTTAGGGAAATATTCTTTGGGAAATTATTATAGAAGTGGAAAAAATAATAAGCTCCCACTAGTTGTCAGATATAACTACGCTAATTCTATCATTAAATCGTTTTGTGTGACAGTTTATAATAGACATCGCCTCTTCCTTCCTTACAACTAAAGGGGAAAAGTGGGAATGGGAAGATAAGACTTTGCTTTTTATAACATCACCACTTACTCTCCCGGGATTCAAACATTTTAAGTGACACAGGGGAACCATATTTAATTGGAATGATCGTTAGTTGTTTAATCTAACTCCATTTGCCCCTCTAGGTAAATCACTCAGCATAATTGGCAGAAGTGAGCCGTAGGTTCAGATAGCTACTTTTTTTCATAATTTTCCAAATAAAACTCAAGGTGTTAGCATCGTCCCCACAAACACTATTACGACTCTATCAAATACAGGTTAAAACCTAATTTTGCGGGGGGAACATGAGATTGAATAGCATCTTCTTGGAGCTGGCACTCCGCAGGACATTGTTGAAGAAGCAAATTGCTGGTTGGCTGTTTACAATCTTATTAAAGAGAGAATTAAATCCTGCAGTTAAACTAGAGATAAACATATTCTCGATATGAGAAACTTTTGTAAATACTTGGTGGTACCTGTTTTCTTAATTCCACAGTATACATAAAAATGGAGCAATTTCTAGTCTGTTTCGATAATATTGACACTTGTCGAAATGGCATTTCATTTTGCTATGGCACTAAATCTCATTCGTCTTCATTTAATTTCACAATCCAGTTATCCAAGTGATTTTACGGTTTATTTTTAATATCGTGATTCTAATCAAAGCCTAAATTCATTTATCTGAACTAATATGTGATGTACTAGTGTTTCGATGTGAAGACTTGACTCGAGTCTAATGACTAAATTATACTTTTTAAAGAGTCTCTTGGGACTTACTGAGATAATGAAGGGAACCGCGTTGATTATTTCCAAAATGAAGGGTATTCGTAAAATCTGTTCCCAGATGTTTCCCTTCCAGGAAAGAATGAAAAAAAAAAATAGAAGTCAGTTATACCAGAATCTCTCCAGTAATAAGGATGCTTGTATTAACAGGATACTGAATCATCACATAAAGATGTAGCGATGACTTTTAGGGATTCTTTTTTCCAAATGTGATCATGCTTTCTCAATGTTGTATTGAGTTTAAGAAGTAAAACAAATGTTACGGTATTCCTCGAATATTACATATGACACATCTTGTCATATAACAGCTCCTGGAATAAATGTCACCAGTAAAAAGAAAACGAAACGCATGAGCAAAACCTACAGAATCAATGAAAAAGTGACTTCGTGGTAACGTGTTTACTGTAATAGCTATATTCACCAACTAAATATCAAGTAGTTCCTACACACACCATTTGCTAAGAGTGTCCATAGGTATTAACGCTGTTTTTACATTAAGAAAACATTAAGGAAACGTTTTTTTCCATCAACTAGATTCTAACCTCTCCACCCACATAACAGAACAGCATTAACCTGGACTGGCTGTGAAATCCCCAGGGCCCAGCGCAGAATGAAAATGCACAGGACTAAGGCTCTGCTAGGGCCTCCTGTTGACACATCGTTAACCATTTCAAGAAGCTGACATCAGGACATCACCCCCAGCGCAGGCCCCTCACTGCATCGCTGTGCAAACAACTGAGCATAATCAGTCTCCTCTTGTCACACCAGGACCCGAGCCCTCTCTGGGAACCCCATAGGCCTGTATTTGCACCTCACTGAATAACTGTACCTGTTATTCTGCCCTCTATTACTTTCCGTATAATTTTTTCCCCTGTCTATCCCCATCTCTAGATTATAAACTCACTAAAAAGAAAAAAACCATCAAACAATGCACAGTTTGGAGTTCTCCATCAAAAAGAGGCTCCATAAATACTTGTTAAATGGTGTTAGCCAAACAAAGCTGTGCCAGAAATTAAGAGAATTCCTTCAAACGATTCCTAATAGACACGTTTTTGCTCCTTCAATGTTTTTCGTACAGATTGGGAAAAGAGGTTGAGAACAATAAAAAGCCAGATCGTTCTATTTGGGTGGCTCATCTGAGCATGCATATAATGGGTAAAGGAACCCATAGGAATTAGTGCAGTATTTTGAAGCCATCAAGGAAAGCATTACTATATTACTGCAGTTTTTTATCACGTACTAGAGAGGTCCAACATAATTAAAGTGGTTTAGGAAGAGCTTGCTTTATCCCTGGAGCATGAAATCATAAATAGAGGAATGCTGGGTAAATGCTAGTAATGTGTTCTATCAGCAGAAAACTTCTAATGAAAAGAGCTTACCTTATAACTGAGATAACCAAGTAGTATTGTCTCAAATAGACTTATCAAGGCCACTAAAACCTAAAATATAAATTATACCTTCATGAGAAAATGCAATGAACTTCAGATAATACATGTTCATACTTATAATACTGGATAGAATGTATAATACATATATGTTATCATATTCGTGACTATTATAAAAGTTAAATTTATAAACATATGTGTATATATATTTGTGATATATGCATATATGATATAGGGAGGTGACATATGGCACTTTATTGTGTACATACAGGTGGCAGGCTGCAGACCGTGTCTGGCACCGCAGCTTAGCCTTTGGAGTTTTTGAGACTCCTTGATAAATCTTATCTGTCACAAATGGGAACGTGAGATTGGAATGCTACACTGGCTAGAGTTTGCATGATGCGGAAAAAATAGCTTCTTCTGTGTGTGGGTTTCGCTAATACGCACGGTTGCACGCAGCTGCCACACCACAAATGACCCCCTCTGCTAGCTATACCACCACGTGTCCAGCGCACCCACCACGCACAGCAGTGCCCCCCAGAAAGAAAAGAACATAGGCTTCAAGTTCAATGATATGGCCCACGCCGTCGCCCACCTCCACCTCCACTGGAATGAAACAGCACCGTTTGCAAACACTCAACAAAACAGTCCACGTCGCCACTTAGGGACACTTTATGTGAACTTCAGAACCAGTTTCCCTTTTGTACTTTTCCCAAGGAGGACTCCATCTTTCTCTCTTTCCTTAATCGAATATAAATTCCCACTGCTGAACTACCAAAAAGCTATGATTGCAACAGAAAAAGTAAGTAGAAAAGAGCCCCAAATGTTTCTGTGTTAAATAAATACTCTAAGCACTCTAGGATAAATGAGTGGCATCGAAATAAGCATGCAAATGCCTCTGATAACAAATATATCTGTTTTTAGATCTTTGGGCTGCATGAGAAAAGCAGGTACCTTGGAGTTTTACATTTTGACTCTTGTTGGAATGAAAACTTTGATTTAAGTGAATTTTAAAACACAAAGACAATAAAGAAAACATAAATGCATGGTATATAAGTTAAATACATTTAGAAGCGCATACACTAGCCAAGCTTGATCATGATGTCAAATTCATAGTCTTAGATTTTTGTCACAAATTCTCCGAATCGGTCATTCGGGCTTTTTCCTAGAGGTACACGTTGTTAGATGGTCTCTATAAATTTTTAACATGAATTATTCAAAATCCTATTTGGAAATGGATACTGTTATTTAAAAATATCACTACTAGATAAAAGCTATTTGACTAGATCAACCTATATCTCATAATATTTTAATTGTGCACCTCACTGGAAGATAACATAATAGAACTCAGATGAAAGGACTGCATTTTTAGCAAACACTGAAATATTTGAAAAGAGTTATTTGTAAATTGATGACATTGCGAGGAAATCAGTATAAAAATGGCGTAAAACACAACTTGACTGCAATACAATGGAACATCCAGACACAGTAAAACCTTGATTTTGCAGTTACGATCACAATACTTCCATAACTGAAATCATTCTCATATAGAAAATGTACAGACTTCACAATCATCACGCTTTCAAAAACAAACCAAACATATGATTTCAAAGTATTTTAAAGGCTGTTTATAAAGTGATGCTTATCGTTTTTCCAGACTCAGTCTCGTAATCTCTAAATTTTTTCATGTGAATGCTTCTATTCTGAGAATTTTCCATTTTTGAAAAATAGCTAACTATTTGCAGGAGGGAGACAGGAGTAAAGGAGCTGAGAAATTGTAAAAAAAAAGTTGCCAGGATGAAGATCAATAGAAAAAGGAACAAGGACGAGATGCAGAGGACTCTGGGGAACATGTCAGCAATGTAATTCAGACACGCTGTCCCCTTTCATATTTTTCCTTAGGACTGCCTTATTCCAGGGCATACTTGTAGTTTTATTTACAATTTATCTGCCCAGGGACCAAGCTCTTGCTCTTGGTAACACGAACCATTCATTTATTTATTTACTTAATGATTATTTATTGAAATTCTACCATGTTCCAGACTTTGAGGACATAAGTAAAAAAAAAACAAACGTGGACATGGGCTTTTGATGAATTTTGCAAGGATCGTCTAACAGGAATTCCTGAAGTAGGTTAGGGAACTCGGAGTGCTGAAAACACTGGTCAATGTTGTTTTTCTCTGCACCCTCAAAAGCTCGCTGTAGTCTAATCTTGATCACGAGGGAATTCTCAAAGGAATGAAAGTGTTAGCTTAAGAGGTGCATCAAGATTAAGCAATAAAACAAAGTCATTTTTCATATCGACAATTTCTCTCCAGTAGTATATTTCTGGGAAATACGAATACATTGAGAAATATAGGGCTAAGACAAAATTGTACATAACCTGTAGGCCCCATAAAGGTAGACTTCTTTTCACCCAAAAGATATGAGACCTATGAAAAGAATAAAAAGATGTTAGTTTTAAAAATATGAAAAGTGCATCATTTTTAAATTCTGATCACAGTTGGCAGTATTTAAATAATGCTAACATAAAAAGACAATGGAATCAATTAACATTAGATAACTTTATAGCATTTCAATTTTCTTTTCGATAATATTCATTTCTATTCCAGGGAAAACCCCTTTGGAATTTGTTTTCAGTATTATGTTAATAATAATGAAGGAAAAGATAACGGGTCATTATTTTAGATAGTGATTATGGAGGGGTATAAAAATCTCAAACCCTTTACTAGTGAAATCTCCCATTGAAAAGTCACTTGAGGGTCTTCTGTGAACTCTAGGGTTTTGTTCATTTTAAAGCCGTTACGATTTCGGCAATACAAAATCAACAGTAGAAATAATCAGAATAGAGTCAGTAACTCAGCTTATGGAGCACATTAATATTTCTGATAGGGACTTTTGTAAAAGATTTAACGTATCACCGAAAAATATTATGCAGGAAGGGCGTCACTGTTCTTACATATCTCTTAAAACTCATTTTATCTTTGATTTGAACATTGTTTATAGTCTACAGAGAACATCAAAACGCGTCAAGCGCCCCGTAGTTAAAATTCTCCACTTTTTTTATGCCCTACCCTTATCTACATGATCTGGCATGCAGTTGATCTGAATGGGAGACATTCACAGATATCTACCCTACTCAGGAAACAAATGAAAATAGCTACATTGTGCTGCCCCCAAAATGCAAATAAAAACTGCAAAAAAAAAAAAGAAAAAGGATAAAACCCAATTATTCCTTATAGTTATAAAACATGAGACCCCCTCCCATAAAATAAGAACAATTTTTAAATCTTTATGTCCCTTTTCTTTTTGGTAATATGTTTAACCAAGGGCAATACACTCTTTAAAGTTCTTCTTTTAAAAGGAACTATAAAAACTTTAAAAACTTCCTACCATGTTAAAGTGCCCTGTAATTCCAAAATGTCACATCTACCTGAATAAGTCACATCTTCCATTGCTCCAAACTGAACCTGCGACCTTTCCCCCCAAAAAACTGGTCCTGTCAGTTTTTCATATCTCGGTAAATGGTGCCAAATTCCCACTGTGCTTGGCTATCTAAACATTTAGGCATCCTCTGAGTTACTTTCTGTACGTGTGAATGTTATAATACATTAGTCAGCAAACCTTTTCAATGCTTCCCACCAATTATCTGTAGAATTATCTACCTCTGTTCATCTCCACTAGTGTAAGCTCTGAATCCAAACCACTGCTTTCTGCATTTTGGGGGACTCTCGCAAAAGCCTCCCAGCTGGGACCCTCCGATTCCTTTTGTCTCCTGCATTACTCCTCCCAATTACAACTACCCCAATTCTTTCTAAACGCATCTTGCTCACATTGCCCCACTGTGTAGGGACATCGTGCTTTCGTTAAGACAAAGACCAAAACTCAACGTGCTATTGGTTGACTTCTTCAACTGTGACAGGCTCCTTCTGGTCATAGCCCTTTTCCCAGGCCCCTCCCTCATTCTTGAGCTTCCACTTGATCAACATAGTCAATGTAGTCAACGAATCTCCCAGGTGATGTCACCTACTGTACCTCTCTTGCCACCCGTCTCGGTTGTAACGCCACATTTATTCGTAAATGTCTATCTTCACTAGGTGTCTCCTCACCAAACTGCAAGTTCCACAAAATGAACTAGTGTGTCTACTTTGCTCACCATTGTGATCCCAGTGTGTTTCTGAGCGCGTAACTATGGTAGACAAGGCTTCAGTATAAGTCAGTGGGCGGCGCCAGTGAGGGCAAAAATATGCAGCGTCCTTTGCAAAATAGATCTCATACTCTCGGGGACATTCGGGATGTCAGACCCAAAACAAGTATGTAAGAGTTGAGAAATATATGTAGTTTATGTAGATAGAAAAATGATGCATGACAAAATCTACTAAATACTGAAGTACGTAACTATCTCGGAAAGTAGAAATAAATTGTCAAACATGTTTGTCAGCACGTTCAGAGGGAGATTGATAATTAACATGGGTGTTCTAAAAGCTAGTTACAGCAGACAAAAGCTATTTTCTTTGGTCTGGGATCTTGTTTCTGTGGGTCCTGAAATATCACAGAGTATTTAAATTGAAATAAGACTTCGAAGAAAAGGGTTTTGTTTTGGACAAGACCGTGCCATGTGGAATAGGTTTCATCATCCTTAAAAAAACATTTTCACAAATCTCAGATATCAATTTCAACGCAAAGTGAGATTTCCAATGGAAACTCCTCTTTTCCACTCATTTACTGAGTACTAAATGGGATAACTACATAGAAGGAAAATGGATAAATGGTGATAAAAAGCCAGTGCCCAAACTCTCCTTCATAAAATAGATCTGTCATGAAAAAAAAAAGAATGTGGTTTCTGATGTTTGCTTTCCTAGCTATGATCAAAACAAATGAGGAATGAAGCCAAAATTGGCAGCCAGGCCATAATTTCAAATGAAGCTTCAATCCCATGGACAAAAGCACTAGGAGGAAAGCAAACGTGTACATGGAACATTATTTATATCAGGAGAGTAGTTGGAATCTACGTAAACATCCAACAAAGTAGCCTCATTCTCAACAGCAGCAAAGATACCATTAAAATAGTATTGATAAAATGTGAAAATAGTCATTGATAAAAACGGTACGTGAAATATCGTCCTATTAGCATGAATGTTATATGTATACGTGGACATACAGAGAGCAGATTTATAAAAGACGGGTCATCAAAAAGTACTGTTTTATAGGTGTTGAGATTTTAGGTGATTTTTACTTCCTTTTCCTTGCTATGTGGATTTCGACATAACAATCATAAACCCTTTACAAAATAATAGAAAGTAATTTTCACTCTTTTACAATTAAATAAAAGACAAAAGACAAAAGCAAACCTAAAAACAAAAATTATCTCATTGATTTATTGTGGGTTAAACTAGGCCTAGAGAGAAAACACGTCTGAAGCATCATTAGGAAAACCAGAAGAGCCTAATGAATGAAAATCATGGCAGATGTACCATACAGATACGCAGTGATGTGTAGCCCCAGCCACTTATCACAGCTCACGTGTTCATGGCCTCTCCTGCAGGTGAGACAGTAGCTGCTGAAGATGTCCCATCAGCTTCGGCAGCTGAGGCAGAGGTCAAGGGCGAAATATTTTAACCAGGAGATGAAGTCATTTGCAAACACATGGCAATAAAGCTAAATTCTATTCAGCACACGGAGCAGAATCCTTGGGCCAGGACCAAGGATTGGTCCTCATCTTGAGCGTGGCAAGCTCAAGATGAATGCAGATCGATAGCTCTCCAAAAAAAACCAATTGCAAGTGTGTACTAACAAAAGCAGAAAACCAAAAACCGAGACTGGGAGTCGTAAAACGCCCCTAAACATGACAAATGCCAAGAACTGAGCGCTAGCAACGGGCTCAAGACCTCACTGCAAGAACATACAAAATCAAGGATCCATCAGAAACCAGGGTGACCAGGATACCCAAGCATAGCATAGGTCTGACAACATATTCAGAACGTTTTTCAATTAGGACTCCTTTCAAAAACACTGGACGTACTTCATGTACGAAGCTAGACCACCGGCTGCCAACCGAGAGGGTGGGCTTTGAGGCCTGTCCATCAGACACCCTGTCTCCCCACCTCGCACTATGCCCAAGGCTGCATCTCCCAGACCTTGTGTCAAGGGATGAGGATGTGACTGGTGCTCGCGCGAGATCTGAGTCCGGAATGCAAGTAAAAGTGATGCTTGTGTCGTTGACATCTGTGGGTCAGTGATGTCAAGAAGCCTGTGTCTCTTCTCTATGCTCTTAACCTTTCTGCAGAGGATTCTTAAGGCTTGGGCCAACACATAGCCACAAAATAAAAGTGGCTCAAATATACAATATTGTGGTTACCGTGTGAGAGAGAAAGGGAGGAAGGGAGGGAGAAAGGGATGGTGAGGGAGGGGGGAGGGAAGGAGGGAGAGAGGGAGAGAGGGAGAGAGGGAGAGGGAGAGAGGGAGAGAATAAGAGAGGGAAGGAGGGAGGGAGAAGCAAGGGAGAAGCAAGGGAGAAGCAAGGAGAAGCAAGGAGAAAATAAAAAAGAATCGCCATATGGGGAAAAGATCTAGGACCCTGACTTTAAATACTGGTATTAGACTCCAGTAAACAAAAATTCTTTTGAATTTTTGAGATCATATGTCAGAGTCCTTGGTGCTGTTTATTTTAGCCTTCACCTTGACCGATGTACGTGAAAGGGGAGAATGTCTACCTAACGGCACTCATTTCTATTGGTCAGCAAACAGCTGGAAGATATTGTCAAAATTTCGTTTCTTCTCTGAATAGTTGGTACCTTAAGGAAGAAGCCATCTTTGGAATGTGCATGGCAGCTGAACACGTGTGTTGCTCTCTCTGGCACTGATTATAAACGCAAATCCAAATGCCACGAAATATAAGCACATTCCTGTGCCTATCACTTGATGCTAAAAACTAACAATCAGTTCAACATTTTAAGGTAGGAAAGATGCATGAGTTTTGACACTGAAAACTAAACATCAGGAAGACATGAGTCAATGCTGATGGCTCCTCTCGCGATAAAATTCATAAACTGCACACTGGGTGTGTCATTTCCTTTGCTAATAGCCATAAATCATTGAGGAGTTTGTTATTTGCACAATCTCACACCTTAACAATAATTTTTTTTCCCCGCATCCTTCGGCTTCTCCATATTTGCAACGATTTCAATCGGTTTGGACTCCTGGAAGGATTTAAAAATAAAGCAAAGCAGCAAAGAAATATCTGTAGCTTTCTTATGTCAGAAGCCCTAATGAAATAAATCTTGCTGAATTAGCCTCATTATTTTCAAAGAGAGCCTGTGCCCAGAAAGGCCACTTCTGGTTTTCATTAACCAACGCTGCACTGAAAGGGGGGTCTGAACAGAACCCTGTATTCAAGATGGAGCCATAAGTTACTCTGCTTGCTTGTTAATTGCAGTAATCTGATTTTTCAAATGTATATCCTCTATAATTATGGCTGCGCCTTCTTAGTCATATGGCCTAGAAGGTAATTGTAGGAAACTTCATTTCTCTTAACGTTTCCGAATAATATAATGTGACTCTGCTGTCACCCGCCAACGCCTTTCACCCTTGGAAGGACTTGCTTGTGACTCGATTTATGATTTTTGGGTCTCTCTCATGCACATGTTATTTTTAAATCACCAAGTCTTAAAAATAATTCCCGTATGTGTTTAGAAGGGCTGGCAGGGCGAACCCTTCTCCGTAACCCGTAGGCAGAAGACGTGATAAGTGTCATCGACGCTGACATCTCTAAGTGGTGGTCTTTGATCACCCAGGGGTTGCAATACAGTTAATAATACTGTCGCACATGATTCCATTAATTTAGCACCATTCAGTGACCCGTGGGGTGCTATGCTAAGTATGAGGCTGCAGCAAAATGGGAGGTGGATGAGCAGCAGGAGGTGAAGTTACAGGGACAGTGGGGACCCTTACAGGCCATGGGGCACTCAGAGCAGACCTGTGATGAGCTCCGACACGTTTTAAAGGAAACCTGGCTGTTATGGGACAGGTGACACAAAGAGGAAGGGAGCAGAATTAGCGGGGCTGGACAGGTGGGCTTCTGCGCTCATCCGGGGTTGGGATGTGGCTTGCACGGGGTGGTCCCAGGCTGGTCCCACACCATTTTCTCAGAGGTGTCCCTAGACTGCAGAGCAGGGGACAAAACGAGAAGCTGAGCTGGGCTCTGAGGCATTTGGCCAGCAGCATCTGGATGGAGCTGTTGCCCATCGGCTCGAGTGCGCAAGGCCGTGGGCAGAGCAGGGGTAGAAGGGCGTTGAATGCTGTCACTCGCTGATCTGTGCAAGAGCACAGAAGAAGCTGACTGGAAGGTGGCATGCTCACATGCCCGTTAGACATCTAGGGAGAGAGACCCACAATGCACTTGGGAGATGGGATGGTGCTGGCTTCCTGGGGTCAGCGACTTAAATGGGCGTAAAAGGTGTAAAAAGCACGAAGGACGTCGAGGAGAAGGGCAAGTATGAGGAAACGTTTGGTTTTCTACACGGAACATGGGAATAATAAGGTTGAGCGTATGTCGAAGGAAATCACAGACATCAGACAACTAGTCCGATGCCAGAAAAAGCAACGACTCCAAAATGTAAGACCTTCGCACAGAACAAAAATTCCCTGATAGTGGACAATGGTTTTTTGTTTGTTTGTTTGTTTGTTTAATCACAGGTGTGTCTTCAATTATAGCAATAGGAACACAGACTAAGTACTCAGTAAAGATACAGCGAGATAGCAGAATACTATTTCATCAAATTATTTCATAAAGAATTATCACATAAATTATTGCACAACAAAATTTCGCTCGTTAATCCTTAACTTGTCCCCAGTCCCTTTAATATATAAAGAATCATTTCCACTAAACAAGCTAAAGAGTAAGCAATTGCTTTAAATGCATATTATGCCCTCACTTTCCACTTTCCTTTGATCTTTTTTATTTTTTCACTTTCTTAAGGCAAAGCTCCACATGAAAAAAATAATTGTGCAGAGGTTAGCATCAGATTTGTTTTCTGCTTTGAAAATTATTTTAATGTCATAGGACAGGGACCCAAGGTGAGGATGATGATGAAATAAAAATTATTCATGACATTATATACCTAGTCCCCTATCCTATTGCTTCTGGCCAAAAATAGAGACTGAAAAATTAAATCCAGAAGCACATAGCGATGCAAGTTAAAGCAACATGATAATGAAAAATAAGTTAAATCAATAAATCATGTAGCTACAAAGTAAATTCTGAGACGTGATATAGTCACGCATCGAACATCGAGTATGTCTACTCAAGAGTAACAAATAGAATATATCAAATAGAATATAACTAGTATACAGTAGAATAAATCTTGTTTGGAATATAGTTAAAAAAAGAACAGAAAGATATTGGGTGTTTAAAAAGACTGGCCCATATTAAACAATTACTTAGAATATTAGATCGACAATAAAAACTTTACAGTAGGTGTCCAGAGTTAGTTTTAGGGGAATAGATGCAGAAAATAAGAAGAGATATTTATAAAGAAACTATAAGGATTGTATTCACGTATTTCTTGAAAGGCAGATTAATTTAATTGCAACGAACACTTCCTAAAATGTCCTTGGAAAAAATTCTATGTAACATCCTTTAAAATAATACAAAAATAATAATACATACACATTACAATTTAAACTAATCAGAAAATATTATTGAGGGTCAGACAAAAAATGCCTTACCATTCATTTCCTTGTGAAGGACTTTCTAGCAGCACTCGGATTATGTATAATAAGCAGCTTAATAATTTGAGAGAAAAATTGAACAGACGTATTCTTAGACCTTTAAACAAACAACAGAAATGTGATTTTCATTTGAACTTGGTTCACAAAAGACTAAAGAGAATTGTCGAGAATGTCAGCTTTAATCACAGCACTTAAATCATATTTAGAAACGACAGTACCCTAATTGTCGAAACTCTCTGAAGCTCTAGGTAGCTGAATTTTAATGAGCCAAATATGGAAACAGAAAGTGAGTGACAGAATGCACAAACTGCAAATGACAGCAAATATTATATCTAGAGAAGAAGGCTACGCTTAATTATTCGGAAGCCACAAAAGTCATGTCCAGTCGACACTGGTTCAGATACGCTTAGAAGTTCAAGCGTTGTCTACATCCGCGAATTTTGGGATAAATCTTAGCTAGCTGGCAAATCTAGCTGCTTACCAATTCACAGCATAAGTTATGAAATCTTGCACCTTCAGAATACCTTGTAGATTTAATTATTATGATAATCATGTCTATAATTATACATTATACTTTTAATTAGTAATTATATAATTAGGAATCATAATAGCATAATATATGCTGAGAACTATACACACACACACACACATTTCTAAATTTGCTCAGTTGAAGCTTACTTTTCCCTTTCGATCAAATGCCAATAAACTCTTAAAATGTTCGTGGGAATTAAGATTGCCAGATACCTTTGCAACTGTGTAGGGCACATAGAACAATTCAGATTGAGCAAAACACGCTTAAAATCTGATTAATGGAAACATTACCTTTCCTGCAATTATCAGATAGTAGCTGATTCATGCATTACGAATACAATTATGAGAAAGGCCTTCCTATAATTATGACTTAATAAAATCTGGAAATGAAATGTCACTTTTTTTCTTTCTTTTTGTTATACTCTATGTGAGTGTACTACTTGAGGTGACATTTCTTAACAGTAAAAGGTCAATGTTTAGTAATCGTGCAGTTTGTCCGAGGCTTTGCTATTGCAATGCGAGGTACCCGTTTTATGTGTTAGCTACTTTCTAAAGTTTCTTTAAATTATTCATGAAATTGCCCTGGTTTTATAGAATTTGCATCCCCAATGACTGCTTAGTCAAAGCTGGCTGCCGGTGAAATAGTCCAATGATACACTTATTTTTTTTTTTCTGGCCTGGAGAGATAATATTAGCATTAAAACCAAGCAAACCTTCCATCCAGATGTTGAGGACCCTTTA
This sequence comes from Macroglossus sobrinus, assembly GCA_004027375.1. Taxonomy (NCBI): domain Eukaryota; kingdom Metazoa; phylum Chordata; class Mammalia; order Chiroptera; family Pteropodidae; genus Macroglossus; species Macroglossus sobrinus. Next base: position 94,564 of record PVKZ01001476.1, on the reverse strand, counting down.
GCTATATCCTGGTGTGGCTTCGCTAGAAACTCTGAATAACCAGGTTAGATAGGCATCATTAGCCTTGACCTTGAAGCTCACCTGCCATTAAGTCTCTAACGGATGTGCCTTAAATATTGAAATATTCCCCGTGGTCTGTATTTAGATAATTTCTCACAGTTCAGGCTTTTTTCTTTGAATCCTACAGAGGCACAGTGTAATTAAGGCCCACCCCATGGGGACACAAGGGTCAAAATTCAGAAAGAGCAAAGTCTGTACCCATCTACTATAGAACCTTCTACTGTTCATGGGCATTTTAAGCAATAATCACATGGAATATTGTACAGTGGCTCATTCTATATGGCTTTGAAAAATCTATGGTATTTTGAGGAGAGAACAAAATTTTACTAACACTTCAGCCTTGAACAGGCTTAGAAAATCTGTGATCGTGCCAATTTCATATCCTCTTCAAATTCCTGTGTTTCCCAAATTTGTCTGATGGTAAGAATCATTGCTTCAGTCTGAGCTTAGCCCTGTCCTTCCTGGTGTAAGATCACCAGGGAAGGCCACTGGCAAGCCGGACACATCAGGATGCCCTAGATGTTTCTTCTTCTTGAGCACAGTTAGGAGACACTACGCCTTTCCTCACAAAATCAGACAATTATTCTTCGTATGAGTCAGTCAGAATCAAATCTGATTAATAGAAGGTTATTACTAGAACCTTCTCATAATAAGATTGGGTATCCCTCACAGTTAATATGGCGACCCCTTATCTAGATTATTTTTCTCAGTGTTTCTGCTGACCTAGATGGCCCACTTAGAAACCTACGTATTGCTGTAGGATTTGGAGAGTTCAAAGTGTGTGAAATTTGGAAAGTTAAAAGTATTCAAGGAGCCTTAACCACCCCCAGATGTAAAATCTATACTTCTGTAATATTTGCTGCCTGGCAAACAAGATTATCAATCGTATTCTCTACATAAATGTTTTGTTGAGAAGGACAGCGTTTGAGGTAAATACACATACAAACACATGGACGAGAATAAAACAAATGACTTACTTGATCTCTGGTTTTTAATAAAAAATAACTTTAGTCTCTCTTTAAACGTGTTTTCATTCATATAGAATTCAACTTGTACCCTGCAAACAGAAAATAAGAGCATCATTAATCTGAACACTAATAAATAAGAAATTCAAAGTAAATTACTTGATTTAACGCATTATCTATTTTGAGTGAATCCTGGCCACCAAAAAAAAAAAGTAAAACACTGAATTTTTGGGAAAGAAACAATTACTTTTATTTCTAAAGACATGGTGAGTTAAAATGTCATACGTAGTTGGCTCAGTATCTGTGTTCGTGGGGGTAATGAGTGGTGTACAGAATCCAAAACAGCGATAATGTAAAAGTCTTTAATAATGTGTCTGTGGAATAATTTTGAATCAGTGTTTTTCCAGTTTTGGACCACACCATAAGAATCCACGGGATTCTTGAAAATGTCAGTTTGAGCAACTTCACTGCAGTGGGCTGTGTCAGAATGTCTTAAAGGATTGGGCCTGAAAGTCTCTTTTTGACACATTTTTACCTTGACTCTATTTGTGACACGTTATAAGACACTTTACCTTCGCATTTCTTTAGGCTCATAGTAAAATGCACATAGATCGATCAACAAAGAAATGACAATGGCAAGTAGGAGATTAAAGTCACCATAGGTATAAATCAGACAAATGGATGAAGGCACTGGATATTACATATTTAATCTAATGTAAAATAACATCAACAGTCTAAAAAATAGTATTAATTTAATGAACACATCTGCTTTCTCACTAGATTCTGACAGACTGTCTTTCATGTGATGGCATAATTGGTATTTTCAAAATATTGAGTGCAAAGAAAAATGTGTCCACTGCGTGGTGACTTGTTGATAGTCATCATTCGAAGTTTCTTAATTAGTCTCAAATACATGTATTAGAAATTAGAGTTACACAAACAGCTAAGGAAACATTTTAATGTTTCTAAAAACAACAAAGATTTCATTTTTCCTAATATCATGAAATTTTGATAATGCAATCCATACAAACTAGATAGTTTTATAGTTTTGTTTTATTGGGTAAGACTATACATGGGAAATAAAACTAAAGAAAAAATGAGCATATAAAGATGCTTACGTATTAGAGAAATATTTCACTACTATATTCTATGCTGTGTAGTCGAGAAGATTCATGAAGATTTTTAAAACTGTCTTTTATGCTATAAAAGTGAAAGGCATTTTGTTATCGATTGCAAACCAAGTTTTAACTGCTTTACCTTCTAAAAGACTCGAAGGCTCTCTATACCTCTTATCCATAAAGAAAGCTTTTTTTTTTTTGTATAAACATTTTTGCATTCCTTTTCATCATTTTCTCATTCACTTTCCATCTTTTGTTTTTTGTTCATCTTACATGTCAAGTGAAAAATAAAAAAGGACAGAAATGAAGTTTCTCTTGTTAAGCCATGAGAATTGTGGAGTGCTCTTCCTGCAGAATTACACATGTGTGCACGCACACACACACACGAACCTACACACTCCCACACACCGTGACAGTACACGCACACACACACAGACACAGATCTCCCCTATGTCCTTTATTAGATCTGCTTCCCTTGTTTATCAAATGAGAGGGCAGTTCATTTTAAGTAAAGCAATTGTGATACTGATATCAAGCTAAATTAGTTCAGATTTGCTATGGATACAAAAGCAAATTTGAGAGGACATATGGCTATTCCACAAGTAATTCAGCAAAGGCCACGGAGACTTCCTTCCTAGAATTATCAAATTTATAAGAATACAAGTTTATTCCGGAGTTCAGTTCTGAGGCTATAACAGAGGAGCATTTTTTTTTTTTTTACTAAAATGAGATTGTCTATAGCCTTATGCAAAATAAGCATAAGGGATCAGGAAAGCATTCCATATGAGAAAAAGCTCAAGGAACTGAAAATGTTTAGTCTAAATTTAAAGCCATAGCAGTACCAGAACAGCTTTCTTGAAATTCTGAAGTGGCCATGATGGTTAAAACGAGCTGACTCATAATGCGATGCTGTCGTGTAGAACCAATCGCGGAAAATGAGAATTATGAATGAGATTACCCAGCTTTGAAATAAATGGCCATCACCGTGAAGTGGAGAGGTCTCCAGTGGGCACATGCCAGAGGCTGGATGACAGCTTGCAAACAATTGCTTATTTTTTCCCCGAGGGTGAAGACAATTTTGCGCGGTGTGAGGGCTCTCATGAAATGAATTCCAAACTCACTTGTAATTATACTACTGTGCAAAGTAAACCAAATTAATCTAGCGATCTCTGCATGTCAGTATTCTCTGATCGTGGCTAGTAAAGTATGGACTGCTTTCTAAAGGCTTTCTAAAGTTAATGCTAACACAAAGAAAAAAAACCAAAACAAGCAAAACACTTTTTCTGATCCGTGCCTTCTCTCAGGTATGGAAAAAAGTCCTTTGGTTTATAATTTATAATACAGAGTGGCACTTTCTTTTATTTAATCTAATGGCAGTTACCAGAATCAAGGCTGGTTAGGGTTAGTGTCATCTTTCGAACCTTCTCCAGGGAGTTAGTGTAGACTTTAGTGTTTATCCTTCTCAACTTCGTGATTTAGTTGATTTTAAATATCCTCTTAGTATTTCCTTTCCCTCCCTCCCTCTGTTCCTCTCCTCCTCCTAACCTCCTTCCTCCCATCTCTGTCTGAATTCACCTGCATCCATCAGGGCGGTGTAGCGAGTTCTTTCTGGACCTACAGTTCTGAGTAATATGCTAAGGCAAATCTGACCTCATCACCTCTTCAAGTGTCTTTTTTTTTTTCACGTGTTTGTCCTCCAGGTAAAATTGGAAATCATTTGGTCCCACTGCTCCCAATATAATAGTAGAATTAAGATTATAGTTAATTAAAAAAGTGAAGTGATATTGCAATCATTACTAGGTGACATTTTGTCCTCTGGACATGTTTTCATTGTGTAGTGATGATATTCTTGTATTGGTCAGAAACATTTTCTTGTTTTATTTGGGTGGATCCTACACATAATTTAGGATATTTATTTCTGGGTGTTTTGTAATTCTGGTGGCTATTTTTCAAAGGGTTTTGTTTTCACGTTTAACTTTTGTTGTTGGTCTTTTAAAGAGCTATCATGAACTTCTTTATAAGTAGTGATATTTTTTCGGGTTTATTTCTTGGGGTTTTCTAGGTAGACATATCACCTGGCACGTCACCTGGACACCTTGTCCAGTGTTTCTACTTACTACATCGACTAGCAGTTTTTGGAGAAAAATATCAACTTTGGTGAGCGTTCTTGTAAGAGAAGTCCTTTCGTGCTTGCGCAGTTAAATCGTTGACCCCGGAATTGCAATAAATATTTATATTTTACTGAAAACCATAGCAGGAGTGGATTGATGTCGCTCATAATCAAAAACCTGTCTTGAATCTGTCAGGTGGATGGTACATTGTTGGGGGAATGTTGACAGATTTGGTGAATTGTTTCAATCGTTTTTCTTTTATGCAATTATTTTTTTTCAACTCTGCAACCAATTGTTTTTGCAATAGTAAACTATCGAGGCAGTTTACTGATGGATTCATTTTCCTATATGTTTAGAAGATTTTCTTCTAGAGTCACAACTAAGATTGATGTGCTGTCATCTTTAGATTATTCTAAGATCTGCTGTCATCTTTAGATTATTCTAAGATCTTTAAATACGAAGCGAAAAACTCTCCAGATGTTTCTATGCTCTGGAACAATTTTGAAAACTGTAGAGATTTTTTTTGTGTGTGTGTGTTGCTATCATCAATTTGCCCTAACTGTATCAACTATCTTAATGCTGATATTAATTTGTTATTTCCCCCCCATTTTCCTCTTATTCTGTTGCTCTGTTGACTTGAATTTAGCGTAAAAATCATGCGATATCTTGTTAGAATGCAATTTCCTTGCTTCCTTCTAAAAATTTTTATTCAGTGCCTATAAAAGAGGCCTTGCCATTTTAATGACACAGTAATAACTCTGACTTGGGTTGTCGGTGCTTTGTTGTTTTTTCCAAGGGCCGATGCCCCGAACTCCACTCAGGATGTCCATCAGCTTTTGTAGACATTGTTTTTGGAACTTAGAGTAGATATAGATCATTATTCAAAGGAAAAATTCCTCTTCTGTGTCTAGTTGGCGCTGCCCCCTTCTATTCTCCCTGTGATTCTGCAGTGTTGGTCGTGGAGTCCTTGCGTGAGTTTTTTTATTACCGAATTCATCTCAAACAAGGCCACACCTGCCCAGGTGTCCTGGTCTCAGCAGGCAGGTGCGGTGGGCATGTTAGCTCTGCCCTCTCATCATTTATTTGTTGATTTTCCTTTGGAAAATTGACATCTGAATGGCAAGTTAGTGTCCACAGCCCCCAGCACACTGCTCGTTTCTGAGAACTTCTCACCTGGCATTGGTTCTGTGTCCTTACATCCTTAGTCTGTGCTCGGTGCTCTGATTCCATCGAGTAAAAAGAAAAAGTGACGCCCAAGTACCACTGCCTAAGTTCCCTCCCCATTCTCAGCACGGCTGGGGTCTCAGCTGGCTTTGTATTCAGGAGCCTTCCACCTTTCCAGATGGTTGGCTTTACTCTGAATGTCCCCCTCTTTCCTCTAAAGTCATTACATGTTGAATTCGTATGCCCCCCAAAAGATATGTTGACGTCCTCACCCCTGGGACCTCAAAGAGGTGACCTTATTTGGGCATGGGGTCACTGCAGACGTAGTTATTTAAATTAAGAGGATGTCATATTGGAGCAGGATGGGTCCTGAATCCGATGTGACAGGTGTCTTATAAGGAGGGGGAAATCAGACACAGAGAAAGACACGGAAAATAGCCGTGGACAACAGAAGCAGAGACTGGGGTGACACAGCCACGACCCAAGGCATGTCCGGGTCTCCCCAAAGCGGGAAAGGCGGGGAAGGGGCCTCCCCTATAGGCTTCAGAGAGGACAGAGTTCTGCCAACCACGTGATTCGCAACTTCTACACGCCACGGTTTTGAGTCAATCCTTTTCTATTGTTTTCTGGCACCGAGTAATAATTGGTGCTTTGGCAGGGCAGTCTCAGGAACTAATAGGCTCACTTTCTACGATCGTGACAGTAGCACTTCTCAATCATGCAAAGTCCATCTATTACAATACAAACTCCACGATGGCGAGGACCATGTTGAGTTTCGTTCACACCGTGTCTTCAGCTTCTCACATGTCCCTTGGGACTTATTAGAGATTAATTATTACTGGCCGAATGCCTGAAGGAAGGGGATCCGGGATCCCTGCTTCTTTCTTGGGTATAAACCTTAGGGACTAAGAGTTGACAGTATGCTGAAAAGGACAAAACTATGGTTTATCACAATTTCAGGATGAAAAGCTTGGGTTTGCGGTGAGCTGAACTTCTGGAAGCCCTTATTCCAACTCGATCTTCCTTGTGATTGATGATAATTCTCCACAGGTTTTCTCTTTCCATTTTATTAATTTAGATTTGTTTATTTGCACAATCTCCCCATGGTTTCATGACTATTTAGCGGGGAATTACACTGCTGTTCATTTAACTTCCAGTAGATCGCTATGGCTCGGGTAAGGCAGCCATCAACCTTCTTTTACAGAAAAGGAAATTCAAATATTTGTAGTGACTTGCCCAAGTTCACGTAGCTAGTCTTGGAACAGAATCGAGACACAGGTCTTCAGATTACTTCTTGTCTCTTACTTCTCTTTATCAGGAGTGTCCTAGGTCATTTGTAAACTATTACGAAAGAGCATGCCAGACACACACAAGGTTGCCGAGAAGTGTTTGTTTACTTCTGCCCTTTGATTGTTGACTCTAAACCAGATTGCTGTCCATTTGCAAATGTTCACTCCTTACTTCTGGTAACTAAATTATTTCACAGAGCCACCACTCCCATGAAACCCTGGAAAGAAAATTAATCAGTAAGCCTACGATCAATTTTCCATCTTAAATCAGTTTTCCTCATGGCATGCTCGGGTGCTGCCAGCCTTTGTGACAGGAGCAGAAACGCCCGCATTTTAAGGACTTTGAGGCCCCTCTTCTGGCATTTTCCAGCTTATTTTTTGCCCGTCTGATTCTTTTCATTTTTACTCCAGCCTAACTTTCCCACCTTTAGTCGCTAACACCGTATAAGGAGGCAGAGGTGGAGTCTCTTGACCTTTGATAGCATTCTCTGCAGTTTTCAAATAAAATCTAAAGCAGTGCTACTTTTGGAAAGAGAACCCAGCTTAAAACACAACACGCACGTGCAAACTCACGTCGCATACACAGACATCCGCACATGTGCACAGAGGCATCGTGTCTGAATATACGTAGTGATGGCGTGGCAGTGGGACCAGCTGGGATGCTGAGGGCTCATCAGTCTTCCCCCATTAATGCCCATCGCTCCCCAGTAAATGAATTTACGTTCCCATCACTCCCTGGTAATCACCGCTTGGAGGTAGCTGGACTCACTGCCGTTTCCATGGTGACGCATCCGGAGTCCACCCCGGAGAACTTCGTATCTAGGTTTCTCTCGGGTTAGAAAACTCGTGTCGTCACATACAGTGGTCATTCACAGTCTACGCTCCGTACTTCATTTGATTAAAAATAATTTAAGCACCCCCTAATTTAACTGTAAGCACAGGAAGCTTTAAAGATAAAGCTAGGATAGGCATAAAGGTACTTTTCTTTTGGATGCTTCAATTGCGAAGGGACTTTGCCTCTTCAGACCCCTGGCCAAACGTATGAGTAGGGGTCGGGTCTGGGTCAAGTCGTTAAAAAAAAAAAGCAAAAATGCAAATAAGAAAACATTAATTCATGTTTCTGTTAAGTATGTAATCTAGAGTAGCAAAAATACACAGCGTTCAGGCTTGTAATAAACTGTGTTCAGTAAGGGTCAGATGCTTTAAGATGGTTTTCATTTTTTTCTCTTACCTCAATGCTACTTCCTCATCACACATACATGCATGCCATGTGCGCGCGCGCACACACACACACACACACACACACAGTCCCTAAAATAAAACTCATGCACACATATGAATTTCACTTGATGGAATATTACAATAAGACTAATGGGTTTTCTAGAGAAACTGACTTTTTTCCCACAATAGTTTGTTTATATATTCATTTGTTTATTTCATAGTGTAGTACAAAGGGGTAGAGTCTGGACTTATCAGAGCTGCAAACTTTTATTCTCTAAAATATAGATATTACTTCCATTAACAGGGCTGTGATGAAAATTAAGATACTTTATGTGTGAGACACACAACTAAACACGGCAACTGACAACTACTTTCTGGTTCATTGGTAATAAAAAAAAAGTTTCTAGAATAAACATTTGTAATTGTGGAAACAGAAACAGTGGCTCACGTAGGTCTATTTTGTGAAATTGATTCCTTCAAGGAACGTTCGCTTATGGGAAAAATAAGGGTGTTAGGTAAGAAATGGCTTCACTGTTCGCTTCGGAAAATTCCTATAGGTCAATATATTAGAGACAGCAGTCTGGTCACCCAGGCAAACTCATCACCTAGCTGCGGTAGCCTACTCATTGTGACTTGCATTGTCTTTTTACTCGTTAAGACATCAAAATCCTCAGTTTGCTGTGTCTACCAAATCTAAATGATCCGTCACAAACTCGGCCCACTTCAACCCCTTTCTCATACCCCACCTTACACCACTTGCGCCCCAATTCCAAAGCCTGATGAATGCGTATCACCTCTGACACAGCCTGTGAAACATCGCTAACACTTAAACGCTAACTTCTGCGAGTTTGAATACACGTAGCTTTGCTTCATTGACAAGTGTCTGGTGACATTTGAATTATTTGAACAACAGTAAGAGGGAATTATGCTGCACCTGCTACTCTACAACTTTATTTTTACTCAAACAGAGGAGACGCAGGCCTAGATCATTTTTTAAAACTGCATGGTATTCTTACATGCATTCCTGTGTATTCATAATCCTCCACTTTTTATAAATCACTTATATATATATAAACAGATCTTTAGATTTTGTTTGTTGACTACTTAAAAGCAATAAGGAATAAGTTGTTTTTCCAATAAATAAATAACAATACTCTTTATATATATATGTATATATATATACATATATATATATTTCACTAAGTAATGTGAAATCTAAGTGTCAAGTCATTTAAAAATCTATGTATATGGCAAAGAATAGAGCAGTAATCTAAAATCTGGTTATCAGCTCACTGTTTTCATAGTCCAATAAGCCTCCTGCATGGAAATTTCCCAAAACCTCTTTCCCAAACGGTCCGAGACGATACACAATGATATAGTAAAAACGTGAAAATGTTATACCAGAGAAAAATTTACTGTCGGTTCTGTCACAAAAAAAATTATCCCAAACTTAGGCAAAATTACTAGATGTTCTTTCAGGGGAATGCTGGTCTTCACGTTTTCTGTGCAATCTTATAATGATGAAAGGTAAGGCATTAACACATAGAGTTATGTCTAACAGTCATGAAAAGAATGTCCACTCAATAAGAGAGATAACTCCAATGGTTCAAGTTCATGGTTTAAGTTACTGTATTTTTTTTTCTAATTATAAAACATACTGCAACAGATCATAAAATGTACTAGCATAGATGTTAGACATTTTAGGAATTTCTTTGGTCAAATTTACTGACACAAGGCTTAATTTCAGTTGCAGCATCGTTATTGTGAGTACTTATTCCTTATGATGGTACCATGTGTTCAGTCCCATATATATACCTGGACTTGGGAGGCGTGGAAAAGAGGTACCCAGGCCCTGCCTCTTTAAATAATCGCTGGGTAATTTCCGTCTGTCAGCTGCTTCAGGGTATGCCTCAGTTGCAATGAGTCCCTTTGCCTGAGGTCACTTTGTTCTCAGGACAGGCCACACCCCAAACTCGGTATCAGGATGTACGTCTAGAGAAGCCAACCAGAGACCCTGGCGATTATGTTATAGAGATTGTCTACGAGTTTAACGGTAACTTGATCAAAAAGCAAGCAATCGACTGTGATAAATTGGAACAGAGATAACAGCCAATCGCTTTATCACGAGAACAGATTTCAAAGCAATTCAGAATTTTGCTTCTGACAATATGGTAGAACAAATGTTGCATAAACCTTCCCCCAAAGAAATGCCTAAAAAGTTAACTAAATTCTTGTATACGCACGCCACTTTTAACATGTATGGCTTGAGGAGTAGGAACCAAAGGAAATCCTTAGAAGCCAGAAAAGATAAGAAATCAGAGAAGTAAGCTAACATTAAAGCTGCTGTCACTGTTCACCCCAGTGCTATCTGTCCATTTTTGATGGTATAGAGTTAGATTTTGACAAACAAGAGACCAAAGAAATCCCCCACAAAGAGCCCCATAGAAACTCCCCCACAAGACACCCCACAAAAAACCAGTGTTCCCGAAATGCGACATCAGTGCGGAAAGCAAGAAAAATTCCTTGCAGCAGAAGCGGTAGATGCACCTGTGACTCTGATTGGCATCCGAAGGAGGAAAGCGACACACTGAGACCTTCTGTATTCATTTGCTGGGGCGACCATAACCAAATCCCACTGGCCGGGGGCTTAACAAACAGAAATGCATTTTCTCAGTTCATCTTGCTTCTCCTGTCGACACTGGACATTAGGCATTAGACATAGCTGATCACTGCCTCACCCCAAATCGCTTTTTTCACTTGACTTCCCAGAGTGCCCCATTCTTGGTTTTCCTCCTACCTTACAGCTTACTCCTTCTAAGTATGGTTGGCTAGTTCTCTCTCTTCTATTCTCAACTTCATTCGTCTTTTATAGCTGTAATCCATCGACGTGCCCAAGACGACCCATCTTACAGGTTCAGCCCAGTTCTCTCTCTCAAACTCATCCATTCAACCACCTGCTCAGTTTTTTTTACGTGGCCCCCACTCTCGTGGGCTTCTCTGACTCAGCACAGCCAAACCTAAACTCCTGATTCTCTTCCCTGAAATCTTCTTCCATTCTGAGCCGATTTCAAATCCACCCTCTGTCTGTGGTTCAGACAAAAGTCGTGTAATTCTGCCCAAATCCCCTTTCACGTGAGCACATCTTAAATTATTTGCTAGAGTTCTTTGAGTAGTAAAAATCTTTTAGCAGAATAAGGAAGAAAATGAAAAAAAAAAAGAGGCTTATAATGAACACACTTGCAAGAATGGCCTAAAGGCATTTAAACTTGCCTTGGGATTAAAATTTCTTTTCAAGACAAGATACAGAAAAACAAAGCAAAACACAACTTGAGATGATAAATACAAATGCCGAGGCCAGATGGAAGCTTCATCCACATATTGATCTATGAAAATCACTGTGAAATATTTCACATCATTGAACGACCTGGGATGCGCGGTCTTCTATTCTAAGGCATGACCTTTGATTAGACGTGACTCCAGAAAATGCCAGATTAGATGCCTAGTGTGAGTGATGTGTAAGGAAGTGCTGAAAAGGAAGTAAGTACCCACTCTCTTCTTCCCATGGCCTTATCGTGTGTGAGCAAGAAGAGGTTCTGATCTACCTGCCAATTGTCCCCCGTCTCTCCTCTCCCTCCCCCTCCACTAATTCTAATTAAGATGTCAGAGTTTATAAAAACTCCGAATTACTTTAAGGGAAAATAACGTTTGTCATCGCACCATTTCTTAAAGCCTCATGAAAGTTCGAGCGCCACTGAAGAGATTTCAGTCAGTTTTGACTGATTATTGTTTGTCCGGTGCCTGGGGTATAGTGGATGTTCACTAACATACATAGGATTAAAAACGACTCAGCAGTAGTTGCTTCTAACACCCCATTGGCACCCCAGGTCGACAACTGGCAGCATGCAGAGGCCGGCCATCTGTGGTCACAGCCATCTGGCATCTGTGCTGGGAGACAGAGCCCCAGATCACCTTGCTTCAAAAGGAGGAGCAGATTTGTTCTTTTCGGATGCATGTTTCTGATTGGCTGTGGATGATATGACTCTAGCATACCGTAATTACTCTGTATTTCCTCCACCAGATTTAGTTAAGTCGAGTCATAGAGCTTTTAAATCTGTGGGTCTCTATTTTTCAATGAAGGTAATTGTCCATCTGGCCCTTAAGGGACATGATTCTTAGTTGAGCTAAGATTTCTTTCGCCTTCCTCTCTCTGGGCCTTGACCTTCTTCCTTTGAGGCCTCGTTTTAAATGCCTCCTGAAACATCTTCTTCACCAAGCCTTTGTCAAGTGGCACAGATATCACTTTTGCTTAGCGCCCTCCATCCTTCGCCCACAGTACTGATTTCTGTGTGTCATAACTGCCTCTTTAGGGGTCTCTTTCCTGCAAGTGAACCTGAAAGGTCGAATCACCGGTTCTACTACGCCCTAGGACACAGAACACAGACACATAAGAAAGAAAGGTAACTTTAAAAAAATACTTCCGTACTTAGAAATTCGGTATATTTACATTTAAAAGTGCATACCAGTCTTGAGCAAGGTACACAGCTCAGCTGAGTGCTTTGCAGAAATAATGAGCACAACCAGACACAAACAGACAGGAAGCCACCAAGTACCAGATGGGTGGCATCATTAATAGCACCGACTACGAGCCTCAGTGAGAGTTTATCTGAGGGCATGTTTCCTGCTGTGTGTCCCTCCAACACTGCTAGGGATGCTTTGCTTGGCTCTAAACTTGTGAGGACAGAAACTGTGTCTACTTGGCTCTTTTTGATCGTGTTTTCAGAACCTAACCTAGTGCCAGGTACGTGTATTAGGCACTTGCTCTATTTGCTCAATGTTGAAGGAATTTTGCTATGTAGAAGTTTGCTTTTTTGCTTTTATTCTTATTTACATTCTTATCCGTCAAAATCATATCGTCAAGTTCAAATCTCTGAGAGTCTATTCAGTGTCCTGATTTTCAGTCATTCCGTGTCCACAGAGACGTGATAGCACGTCACTAGAGCAAATAATGAGGCTTGATTGTGTATGTGCGCATATGTGTGTGCAAATGATATAAATTACATATAACCGATATGTAATTTATATATATTATATATAAAATATATTTATATATAAAAATATATTTATATATATAAATTTATTTATATATAAAATTATATATATTTATATATTTATATTTATATATAAAATATATATATAATTTATATATATAAATTATATTATATAAATTATATATGCATGAATATAAATTATACGTGCGTATATTATATAGAGATTGATATGAAGTATCACTCGTCGATCCTCGGACAGGACCTACCTTGTACTTTTATTCGGATAGTCTGATATATTCTTGTCTGTTCTTGCAGTGGTACCAACACACAGCACTCACTGTCTTGGACTTTTTTTGCATCCTCCTCAGTGTGATGGTACTGTAGAATATCCCTCGAAAATTCCCACTGAAGAATCAAAAGGTCTTTTGCAATGGCAAATGACCTCTTATTCGTTTTAATGGCAAAAGGTGGACCTCACAACCTTTATGAGAATTGGTTATTAGCTTCACTAATTTGCTTTTCGTTATTAAAGGACAGGTGTTTGCCATCTCAGGGGATGGGAGCGCATACATAGAACTGCATCAGAGCATCATAAAGTCAGGTGAAATGACCCAAGATGTATTTAGAATTATTCACCTGTACATAATGACACTTTACTAATGAAAAAAAGGGTGACGTGAAATCAGTGATATTAATAACCTAACAAATTTCCTGACAATGAGTCTATTATCTTTAGAGTTTCAAGTCCTTTAAAGCTGCTTGAATTCCTTTCATTGGGAAGAATGTCAATAGGACGCCATTGTTCCATTCATGAATCAGCATGTACTCTCTGCAAAGAGATGAGGTGCCTGCTGAATTCCTCAGAAACTTTCATTTAAATAAAAAATAGGAAGTTACAGTTTGAAAAGTCCCCATTCGTTCAATAATTTCATGTACAAAAAGTTGGTGCACACGAAGGAATGTGATGTACATGAAGAAATGTTTTATACAAACACAGAGTTGAATTCATTTCTCGCTGCGATCTGAAGACGTTAACACTATTTTCTAATTTGTTTAGTTCAACTGTTTCCATGAAAAGATGCGATCTGGAGTTCATGAAACTTAAAAAATAAAAGTTCTTCACCAGTGCATCTTCCACAATTAGCATCATCACTTTATCCTAATTATGTGCAGGGTGTTTAGTAGGAAATTTTACTAAAGTAAAATTTGTGGGTAAAAAAATGAAATAAAAGGAAAAATGATCCCAAGCGACTAATATAAACAACACAAAAAATATTTGTATATCACCGATTAAATTTTGCTCTCCAAAATGTACTTTTTAAATATTGGTCAGTCATATTATTTTAATATATGCCTGCTATGTGTATTGTTAAAATCTAATTTTGCAAAAGTCCTTTGAGCTAAGAATTATTATCCTCATTATACAGATAAGATTGGTAAGGCTCAAAGAGTTTTGTACTTTGCCCAAAGTCACACTGCCCGGAAGTCAAGAATTTGGGTGTAATAAAAATGCAATTTTAAAGTGAAACTAAAATACATGTAAGACTGACTCTCGTCCTTTGTAATTTGTCTCATACAAATACTAGATGCAAAGGGTCATAACTGCTTCTCTACAAGAAATTGTTTAGAGCTACATTTTACTTAAGATACAAACTAAAACCAAGAGAGAGAGAGTATGTGATTTGAGGCTTGGTGTCCCCCACACATACAGAGTGACAGAACCAGCACTGAACACAAATCTGATTTCTAGATCACAGCCCTTGCTAATGAACTGAATTTCTCCTGCCATTTCTCCCTTACTTTAAACTTGCTAACTTTCTTAGTCTCAAAGGAATGGCAATTAACTACCTCCAGTCAGCATTCTTGGGGGGGGGGGACAGGATAAGGATCAATAAGAAATGACAGCCCTCCTGTCACTACTCTAATGATTTCCACAATCAGGTGTATGGAAGAACGACCAGGTAAAAACATGAAAGACTTATGCTTTTTGTGTCAAAATATCCCGTCTCATTTTCAAATCATTTTCCAATTTGTTTTGGACAACGGTGCAATGATCACTGTCAGAAAGATGAGTCCTTTTGATTTTGCATAAGATAATATTGTCTCACAAGTTAGAAGGAGATGTGGAATTAAGCCAAACAAACATTTTATTCCCAATATCCCAATCTTGGGTAGCCTCACGTACTTGCGAAGGCTGAATAATGGTCTTTAGATACTACGAGTTTCCTCTGAGCACAAGAGAAAATTCTCAGTTGCCATTTCAAGTGTAAAACCAAATTATCTGTGATCCTTCCCTCATTTCTCTCGGACTAACCCTCTTTCTGTTCAGGCAAGGATGAAAGAGAAATGGCAACAGACCGACTTCTAATTTTCTGAACATAGCCAAGCCCCAAAAGGTGTGATTGACTAAAGAGCCAATCAGAAATGCAATAAATCTTTGCTCATTGTGGGTTATTACGCAAACACCAGTTTTGCCATAGTCCAATTAAGGAAGAAGCACTTTTAAGTGTGGATTATAAAAATGTAATGGCGAATGGAGTAGAGATTTATCTGTTACGAGAGTTTCCTTTTTGCTGGCTCAGAAACTTCTCATCAATAATAAAACTTGGTTAGCACTTCCCTTGTTTATGAGGTAGAATTATTCCCTTGACCGGTGACACCAGTGCATTTGGAACAACCCTACTGGCAATGCCGGCAGCCTGGCCTAAAACATCCAAACAAAAGGAGCAGGACCAGGAGCAGGCATTTGGCCTCCGTTTAGAACAATTTTTTTTGGCACAACACGTTCAAAAGACTTTCCATTTAAACAATAATGTTAGAGAAAGATGATTATGTCACATTAGAAGCCTTTGATAATGACTCGACGTGGGAGGATACTTTATACACTCCGTTATTCTAGAGGATAGCAAAATAAATGGCTGAATTGAATGTCTCACTAATGCTAGAGAATTTTCTGGAACGCGTCTCTCTCATTGATCATTCCAATAAATATACTTAAAATATGCACTATCAGTTTATCGAAACTATAGATTATTAAAAGAGCTCTATTTTTGACGAATAAGTAAGTCAAGAACAAATAATGATAGTTTTGTCCCCATCCACAAAACCATTCAAACATTGTCTTGGTTATTTCCACCCTCCGATGGGATAGCAAACCCTACAGTACCTTTTTCCTGAGTCACACACTGCTGGCTGCAACCGTGGGAAAGACACAACTGTGGATCCACAAGGACCTAGCTGTGGAGACATTCCGATCTTCCGCTCAGATGTGCGTTCAAGAGAAATTTGTTTACAGGCACACACTCTTATTATCCAGTTGCACGATGGCGGGAATAGAGTCTTTCGTTTTTATCATTACTCTGGAAAGCTTCTGTAGGATGTAAACATTTCAGCTCCAGCAGCCGATCCTAATTTCTTTACTGCTATCTTTGCTCGGCGTCGCTTGACAGACTATTAAGGAGATGTGGATGGCGCAGGAAGACACGTACTGGTTAACATGATTATTTTCCAGAGCGCTGCGCATTCATTAATAGCAAATAAGTCGTCACAGTATCCCTGCCCGCTTCTTTCTGAAGCTCTCCTAGCTACGTTGATTTGGTCTGAGGATGTTGTGTGTTCAAAATACAGAAACCATAACATATACCCTTTTCTCTGATCAACAAAATCAGCCGTTCGTTTTAAGAATAATCCATGATGCTGAGAACATGCCTGCCAACACTCAAGGTTTCTGACTCAGAAAAATATGAGTGCTCATATTTCCGACAGGAAGGGCTAACTGCTGAGTTCTAAGAGGGCCCCGTTGTTTACATGTGCCCCCCGAAATGGCTGACATATTAAGAAACAGAATAAATGTGGAAGAGTTTGTTTGTTTGTTTGTTTGTTTGTTTTTTACCAGGAATGGCAGAACGTTCCACAGAAAGATAGGCATGTATGAATTCATAAAAATGCAGGAATATGTAAAAGGTACAAGTCTCATTAAAGGGCAAAGAAAATATTAGGGAGATATTGACAACCAATATAAAATAACAGTGGCATAATAGTATATAAACATTCTTCGTAGCCTTATGCTAATTTTGTTTCGACTGTGAAAAATCAAAGCAATGTAATTGCCCAATAATAGGCAACCAGATAAATATTTTTTGCTACGTCTATAGTATGGAATAGTATGCAATCACAAATAATGATGGAAAGCTATTCATGATCTACTATTAAGTAGAATACCAATAAGTAATAGGTTACAAAATATTATTGTGGTCTGATCCTGTTTGGATAAACTGTGCATTTAAAAATAGGGGAAACTCCAAAATAGTATCCATCGAATCATTCTCATTGCTGAAATGATGTTGTTGTTTTTTGAAGTTTCTGGTGGTAGTTGTTAGTCCGTGTTTTCTATCTTTCTCGTAGTGACCATTTTGTTTTTATGCAACAAAGAAAACATTAACAAAACGAGACACCCCGTTTGCACTGAGTAGCACCAATGTCACCAGATTTAATGACGACTTTCCTAACATGCTCATCTATTCCAAATCCCTTTTGAGTGCCAGCGACCAAGGTCGAAATGGTTGCTCTCAGGTCATTAGGTCATTTTAAATATAGAATTTAAATATAAAATTAAGAATGTTCTAGAACGTGAATTCTCGACCTCATCGGTACCCAGGGATTGAGAACCATATCATCGAATGTCCTCGTAACTTCTACTCTTCTGAACAGTCTGTGCAGGTGTGCGGGGCGGGAGTGTTGGGTGTATTTCTTCAAGTGTGACGTGTGGGCTTGGCTGTTGACAGCTCAGGACTCATTGTCTTTAACTTGTCTACAAAGGCCATCAAGGAAAACACCCTCAGTTCTCAGAGCAGCAGCCCCAAGCAGACTTTAGAGAGGGCAGGTTGTCACCTGAGGATTGTCACGTTAAGAGGAGGGGGCGAGTGTTGGAGAGACACAGCTTGCATTTAAGTCCAAGCAGAAGACGGACCAGGTCTGGAACTCTGAAGCCACCAAGGGGGTGTCACTGGTCTGAGACTCAGTTTCCTCTAAGTGGCAAAATGGGGTAGCAATCGCTCCTCCAGCTAGAGAAAATTTCCCCTCAAAGCGAATCGACAGGTTCGTAAGGGTTCATGGCATCATCACCGAGCAATGTGGATTTGTGCAGAGTTTACTGAAGCAACAAAAATGAGTCAAGGGTCTGGTGATGATTTCAACAGGATCTCCATCAACACAGAGTCTCTCTCTGTGAAGTCATCAGAGATGCCTTTATTTCAGCAATTTAATGTAATTAGACTAAACACTTCTGGTAAAAGTGAAGAAGTAGCCATAGACGCCGTTTTCTTGGCGTTTATAAATTGTATGAAGTGGCGATGGGGGGTGCGTAGGTGAGCTCATCGGTGACTTCACTTTCTCGCTCCGATTATGCCCAGCCTTCAAGATATTCGAATTTGCGATTTAGCTGCCTTTACTATGGCAAACAAAGTCTTCTTTAGTCTTTTTACCTCTTAGGAGAGGGATGTTTTGTCACGTGTTCAGATTTATTTATTTCACGGAGATTGCAAATGAGGATCGACAGAAATGATATTCTGATTTGAAACTTCAGTCCGTAAAATATCTTTGCAGAACATCAGAGTCTGGGCTAACCGTTCACGCTGCCAGGAACAACTCACTGCAAGTCTGAATAGGATCATAAATACAGCAGCAGCCAAGCGAGAAGCAGAGAAAAATGATTCGTACGGTTTTCATGTAATGTGTTTAGATATCATTTGAGTTTCCAAAACCAGAGTCAACGGAAATATCTAACAGCTAAGTTCATGGATCAAGTTCACCTCTGGGAATTCTAGCATTTTCCAAACTTGACCTTGGAACAGTCTGCTTAACCACAAAAGTAGGAAAATATGGAGATAAACAGCAAAGAAAAGACATGTAATCCTTGAGCCCATGTGTTTCTTATTTCCTCTTTGCGTTTTCATCATGTCTAGTGGAATTGTGTGTGCAAAACACTTGCTAAAGGAAGTGAAAAGGGCAAAAGTAGAAGAATTGTGAATATATTGCAATTTCCAATCAGCAGCAGCAATACTTTTTAACATATTTCGTGGTCTTCTGTGGTTGAGACGAAATCACTTACTTCCACTCGCTATTTGAACTTTTGCACGTGTAAAGGGATGTTTATTGTATAATATTTCACTCTGTTAATATGCTTTAATAAATAATCAAGTTTTGAGCTCTTTTTTAAAATATATAAACCAGGCCTTAAACCCACGTGACTTATGAAGCACTGAGATAAAATGAAGGGGTTCAGAATGCCTCCCTCTTCTTGTGATCCTAGGGACGTTGCTCCCCGCCCTGCTGCCACCAACCCCACGTGCATTTTTGTCATGCAAACTTTCTACCTTCTCAGGGAGAGCAATAGCAATTCAAACTCAAAGGAAAATTTCAAATCATCTCCATCCTCAGAGACTAATCTGATCCCACTAGAATTCCATTATCTCTCTGGACGAACCAGGGATCACATAAATGATGCGATGGATAGAGTTTGCACTGTTGAGCAAGTGACAGGTCACTGTCAAAGACATCACAGTCCCACTTGGGTACTGTTTATGCTACTAAAGCTCTGGTTCTGAGGCTGACAGCCCGAGAAAATCCAGGTTCTCCTCCAACGCTCAACAACCACAGGCCTACTCAGGACTCCACATGTGACCAGAAAAGTGTCGCTTAGTTAGGAAAAGAAATCATCCTCATTTCTCTGTGGAGATGCCCTGATGTCCTAGAACTATAAAAACCATTTGAAATAGAATTATAACGATCTAGAAAGAAGCAAGTATAAATAGGAACTGACTGTATTAGCATAAATTGACAGCATTTGGCAGCTTTTTGAGTTTTTCCATCGTCTGCTTAGTTTCACCACCTTGCTTCCTTCCAGGTCAGGAATCTAGCTATTCTTTAAATCAATCCACGTGGAAAGGGAAAGCTCAGCCTGGTTACAGGAGGACTTATTTATTCATTCAGTAATTTTTATGTTGTCTGTGGTGCTGCTCATCATCAGTATAAAGCAGTGAGCGAAAGAAAAATAGCCTTGTTCTCACAGAAGAATCTATTCCGTTTTAGTCGGAAGAATCAGAAAAGGAACCTACACAGCAGTAGATGTTCAATTACAGATTGGAATATGTGTTATGGATGAAAAGTTCTAGATGCTAAAAGAGTGGGTAAACTGAGTCAGTGGAAAACAGCAGAGGCCTCTTGAGTTGGAGCTGGTCGCTTGGGCCAAGGGCCTTCTCCCATCGACACTCCAGCCCCAGAGTCATCTCATTAACTGACATTTGGCTTCCATTCATTATTGGAGATGATGCTTATTTGTCATTAAGGTCCAGTATTCCTGCACTTGGTGGACAGACTCTTGGGAGATAATGGATAGGAGGAGAAAAGGACAGATCGATCGATCGATCTACCTACCTACCTACCTACCTACCTACCTACTTATCTATCTGTCTGTCTGTCTATCTATCTATCTATCTATCTATGGCATATAATACATTAACTCAGAAGACCACAATTTGCAAAGACTGTTTCACGCAGGTGATGACTGTCCATATTTCAGTGCTGCGTGCCTTTTGATGGATAACCATTTCCAGCACGTTTATACTTTGAGAGAAAAATCATAAATAGAGATACCGTTCCGCTGAGTACAACAATTCCCTGCTAGACTAAGACGGAAATGATCTCTGCATTCAAAAGACACAACTGGCTGGGTCCATCACCACCTCTCGCTCTGAAACCTGCTGCAGGCAATAAATGCGGGCCAAGCACAGAACTATTATTAACATAGCCTTTGCTAGACTTGGGAGACTAATTATTTGAGCCGATGCAGAAATGCTCGTGTCCTGAGATTATCCTCGGCTGGAGAATAAGAAAAATGGAAAAACCAAGAAGCTTTTGCAAACTAACATTAAGAAAAACAAACAAACAAACAAACACAAAAAGAAAGCTTTCATCTTAGCCTTTACATTTTAAAGAAAAAAGAATAGGAGTCTGTTTCTTAGACCATTGATTAATAGGTAAAGCCTGGAGGGAAAACCAATTTGAAATCTATAAAAATAGGTTTTTATATTTTTATCGCTGTATAATGAATAGATCTCAAAGTCCACTGCAAGAAAAAGCAGACCACGTTAGAAAATGGACACATTTCAGTGATTTCTCACCGCTGGATCAGCTCAGTAACGAGGAATATAAAAGCAGGCACGTGGTCACCCTCCCCAGCATGATTGCCAGTTGTCAATCTCAGTGATCAGCTGCCATGCGGTTTCCGTGCCAGGGACCATTCAGAATCAGCCACCTCCCTCTTCTCCATTTCTCTGATCCTGTGTTATCAAAGTGTCACTCCAAAGTTAACTTCTGTTTCCACGCATGTGATGCAGAGTGAAGAGAGCCAGCACCTAGCATCGTGGCTCGCGCCCCGGTCACATGGTACCTGGCTAAGCGTGAACCAGCTGGTTGGCAGCTACACAAATATATGTGCCCTCGGGGCACAGACGGAGGCCTTCAAAGGCCAGTGGACACTGCACAACAGGTCCCAGCCAGCTCAGACCGCCGTGATGTGTTCACCAGATGACCAACCACTGTCGCATTTTTTCCCTGTGATTTGGCCTTATCTTTAAAATTTCAATGTTTCAGTTGTTGCCTACTCGTGACACTGTTTGTTTTAGCAACATGCACCTTAAAGGTCGTATCAGTGACTCGCAGGAAACTGGGGACCAGAGAGGCCCAAACGGGTTACTGATCACTCCGGGTTAAGATGCCAATGGAAAACCACATGTAGCAGAATTTATTCCAATTTGAGTCCTTAAAAAGAGTCCTCCTTTTTTTTCTTTTCTTTTTTTTGGAACCATGCTCATTTTTTTTAGACATTGTGATTCTCTTGATTTTGCTGGCATCACTACCTTATGGGACAAGAGTGTTATATGTAATACAATGCACAGGTAATTACGGTCACAGGGAACCCTAAAATGAAGTGTCTGTGACTGTATATAAAGTCGAGCCATATTAAAATGAACTTTTACTACATGTTAAGACTCAATTTTCAGTGGACCATTTGACGGTTGTACACTGATGAGTCTTATAATCTTCTAACTTCTGCTTATTATCGTGTCAACACTCACTTGAAAAATTAATTTACGAATGTATTCAAAGATCTAGAACATGAGAAATGAAGGATGCACATTTATTTTTTTTCCAAATGGATATATTTCACATACAAGAAATTTGGGAAAAAATAACTGGCTTTAGGAAAAAAAAATATGTGCTGCAACATATTTTCTAATCCCCGCATAAAAACACTTCATTCTTCCTCAAACCACTGCGAAAAACATTCTCCTAACGTTGGTGTGTCATCAGATGTTCTGAACATCTGAGAATCCAAGAGGAGCGGAAACTGCAAGATTAAAAATTAAACGATACCTAGAACTGCAACTCGGGGCCATATGTGAAAAATAACCAACTCTGAATTTCAAACTCTGTTTGCCAGTTGCCAATCCAATTTCCCTTCAAAGAAAGCCACATAAAGCACCATCATTCAGGTAAAAATGACATAATAAAAAATATGAATTCAATTTTCCTGCTTATAATTTTGAGGAAATAGCAGCATCGAACACCCATCCTCCAGTAAACAACAGATATTGAACACCTGGACGTAGCGATGTGCTCAGTGGGTACAGCCGATTTCTGTGGCCGAAAAAAATAATTCGGTTGTATAAATATGGAGCCTCATAAATGGATATAAAAAACTAGGATCCACCTCTTAGCAAATAGATAACCGTGGAAATTTTGCTCATCCCCTCCTTCCTCATTGCTTTTCTTGAAATAGAAATAAGAATATCTACGTCACAGAGCAGATGACTAGATTAAGTGACATACAAGGTACAAAAAAGCGTCAGCACCTAATCATCACTCGACAATTGTTACGTCTTCTTCCCCGAGCGATATATTGAACACATAAGACAAAGATAATTAATATATTTAAAAATCAGTATTTCCAATACATTTCAGAAAAAAATCGTTTAGAAATGCGATAAGTTGTGTTATAGAACCGAACATATTTTGCTGTACCTCCCGGGTCAGCAAACGATAACCCATAAACCAAATCCTGCCCACTGCTATTTTTTTTGTAACCTGTGAGCTAAAAATGCTTTTTATATTTTTAAACGGCTGCAAATAAATTCAAACAAGAATAATATTTCATAGCATGTGAAAGTTATATGAAAAATTCAGTGTCCATAGTAAAATTTTATTCAAACTAAATATGTTTGTTCGTCTGCATGGTGTCTGCAGATGCTTTTGAGCTAACAAGAGCAGAGTTTAATAGTTGCCAAAGAGACATTATGGCCTCCAGGGCCTAAAATAATTGCTATCTGGGCTTTTTCATGGGAAAAATTTGCAAATTTGGAGAAAGACTTTTTACCACTCTTATGTAATTATTAATTATTAGCACATATAAATTCAAATATTAAACCTACTTTTCAAGAGATGAGATAATCATCCACTTTAAACACTACCATTTCCTCTGTCAGTTTTCTAAGAACTGTGTATCAAGTTTAATTTATCAAAGGAAGAAATATATAAAAAAAATTATCGTTGGCCAAATTATGATTTAAAAGGTTTGAATAACTCATTTACATCGAGCTAAAAATTTACCTAACATAGTCTATTAAAAGAATATAGTTTCTAGAGTACACCACTTATCTAATTAAAATTTCTTCCTAACTTTCTATGACTAGACCTAAATATTCTTTACCCTTCCATAGATAGTCATAGCCATAAAATGACATCAGGGTTTTTCAAAACAAGAAAATGGAGCAAGCTGATAGCATTCGATTTATGGATATAAAACTTCAGAGAACACTGATTTAAAGCGAAACACTTAGATGTTTTTATAGAACCCTGATTTCCCAATACATGGAATCCCAAGAGATGGAATCCTTGGTAAAGAATATGGCGCTATAATAGATTGTCTGAAAGTGGACTCAGGACACTAAATCCCAGACCACTTTCTGCAACAGTTCCTTCTTCAGTTCTAACCTTCTTCTGAGTTCATCAACCTGCTCACTCTCAAAGAAACCGGGCTGATAACAAATAAATAACCTACTGAACAGAGAACAATGAACGTGACTGTGGAACCTAGAAGCTGGCGGGTATGTCTCAGTCTGTTCTTTCATTCCCTCCACCAGTCAACAATGACACGTAGACTTCTTGAGTGACCATTAAGAATCAGGTGCCCAGCCTGATGCTGGAGAAATAGGGATGGCCAAAGACATGGACCACCTCGCAAGGACAATTGCACAAGAGGTTCTGTTGCAGGATGATGACTCCAAGGAACTCGAAAGTGTGAACCATGAAATGAGAGGTAACGAGAAGTATGCAAGGGGATTTAGCATGGTCCAAAGTTCAGCACTGCTCATTGTGACAGCACAGACAAGGAAACTGGAAGGGTACAGAGGTGGCCCGACATGACCTCTGCACAGGATGACAGCGCTCAGCAGGGACTTGATGGGAAAGAGTGACCAGAGAAGAAGCTGTTGGGAACAGCAGGAGCAGAAAACCTCCAGGACAAAGTGAGAAACGGGAATAAATACTGAGACAGGATATCTTCAGTTATAAAGAGATAACATAACTAGTTAGCAAATTTATAAGCAAAACATTGATGTTTAATTTTAACTGTAGTTGTGGCAGTCTTGAAACTATTGACTTACAATTCTTCAAGGGTGTTCACTCGAGTTAAGCTTCACACGTAAGAAAATTAGTTCATGATTTAGTTTGTAGCTTCCAAACAGTTTTATTTGATACAGAGATAACTATTCCATCTGCGCACTATCTTAGAGAGTTAACATTTTAACATACTGCGATTGCGAGGATTCTAAAATCGGAAGACTAAAGTTTATACTCAGTAACATGTGAACGTCTCTTGAATATCATAAATCAGAAATCTCTTCCAGTATAAGCAGAGAACTAGAAATTCTGTCGCAATGAATAGCAATTTAAAAAAAATCACACTTACTACCATCTTACTAGTCTCAAAGATAAATCTGTAAATGTAAAAACATAACAGAAAAGAAAATATTGGGAGGTAAAAGGAGTCCAAACAAAAAACAAACATAATAAAGAAATTTGTAAGATAGAACCTTTAAAATTGTTTTTATCTTTGAAGCATCATCTCACATTGGGAAACCAATGTATGCTGCAATTTTCTATAATTTTCTGAATGATTTTTAACTGAATGAAATTTGTCTACTTTCATGTTTTAAAAAGTAGACCCACTGCACACCTCACAGAAGAGCTGAAATTATCAAGGTACATCACCAAGTACTGTGAGGATGTAGAAAACCGCATCACGTAGACTTGGCCGGCAGAAACGGGGATGGTCCAGCCACGCTTGGAAGAGTTGGCCCGTTTCTGTTTCTTAAACTAAACGTGCAGCTACCCTTAACCCAGCAATTTCACTCTTTGGTACTTACATCAGAGAAATGAAAATTTATGCTCACATGAACGCCTGCACGCAAATGTCACGGCAAGTTATTCTACTGGCTCAAAACTGGGAACAGCCCAGATGCCTTTCAATGGGTGAATGGCGAACTAACAGGGCACCTTCATAATGATGGAACACTACCCAGCAACTCGGATGAATCTCTAAAGCAACCTAAATATCCAAGAAAGGCCACTCATCAATAGGTTATATGGCCACATAGGAGATGATGCTGCAAATTTTAAGAACATGAGAAAATTTGATGGCATCGTGTGAAACTATCTCCAAGATCGTCTTATAAAGTGAAAAGAGAAGCATACAAAATAGTCACTGTAATTTCTACAAAGAGAATATATATATATATATATATTTACATTTTTATATTTATATGCATATGTGTATTTGTTTCCAAATTCATAGATGGTTTCTTGAAGCAGATACTAGAAATAGGACCAGCAAAATTCTCTTTGAAAATGCAAGCTGCGTGGAGGTGGAGATATGAGCATATTTTTACTCTATTTGTTCCATTTCTGTTTCCGCAAGTTTAAAAATGTTAAACCTTGGGAATGTGTTACCTATTCACAAAATACTTTAACAATATATATATTTTGGCTTCTAATAATAACTCTCTTCCAAAAGTAACAAAAGCGTTTTAACGTGAGTGGAGTTGAAATTTGAAAGGTGACAAAGGCCACTTGGGGGATTTAAATTTAAAAGTTGGAAATACATTTGCCTGATAGATCTCCTCCAGGCAGGAAGGGAATTGCTGGGTGCCAGAAACGCTCCAATGGTCTGGGCATTTGCTTTGATATGACTCCATGTTCTCGCTGAAAAGCTTTTTCATCCTAATTTGTTTTCAGACATGAAGTTCCCTGGAAAAGGAATGAGCTGATGACGCTCAACTCCCAGTGGCAGGCTTGGCACTTTCGCATCTTGTTTTATATGTGATCAAAGTTGTTTTTAATACAAATAATGTCTCCTGTGAGACTTAAGCGGTGTGATTTTTCTCAGGATGTGAGCTGTTGAGAAAAAAATCTGGAATAATGACTGACTTCACAAACATAAGGAGATTGGGTTTAAAACTAAAGTTTATGAAATGTTTTCCTGGATGAGAGAAGAGAAAAAAAAATATCCTCACTCTTAGCAAAAGGTTAAAAAAGAAAAAGGAAAAAAAAAGCAATTCTGGTGGACTTCTCAGAAGTCTAGCGGTTTTGGGAAACATATAATTCAGTTCAATTATATTTACATTTTCTCCATCCATGCAGAAAGCTACAGTCCCTATGAATTATGAGATGTTTCCCACGGACGGGAACCCAAAAACAACCATTAAAAACATTATCCAGTTTTAGATTTTGACTTTCACAAGAGGTTTTCGGAAATCTAAAGAGAAGGCCTTGGGAGGCAAGTAGGCTGTAATCACGCAGGGACTGTAGAATTAAAAAGAGAACAAAGGAAGAGTATGCTTGGCGTGACCTTGTGAGGTCACCACAAGAGCAAAGATCTGGGTGGAGGGCAAGAAGGAGGGATAGAGAAAAGGTACAAGGGTGAGGGGGCAGAAATCCTGACCTTGGGGAAGCGGGGTCAGCTGGGGAGAAGGCCGGGTGTGATAAGTAATGTAGGGAACGTGAAGCCAGAGAGACACCTTGATGCGACATCACACTCCATTTGCGTTTTTCTTCTCTTATCGTGACTTGCTGGTGACTGAATTCACAAAGCATGAAATTTCCCTGTTTACAGTCTACGAGTCTGTTTTTTTCAAATATTAACAGAGTTCTACAACTCTCCCCAAACCCAATTTCAGAACATTTTCAGCACCCAGTGAAACCCTGTCTCATTCACCCATCAGCAGTGGCTCCTGTCCCCACTCTTGCTCCCTATGTCACCTGATCTCTTGTAATCACTAATCTACATTGTGGGTTTTATAGTTTTGCTTCTTCCGAATGTTCCGTATGAACAGAATCATTCAATATGCAGACGTACAGTGTGCAAACATCCCACTGAGCATGTTTTCAAGGTTCAGCCATGTTGTCGCGTGTATCAGGACTTAACTTTTTATTGCTGAATCATTTCCCATTCATTTATCCATTCATCCAGCGACAGACATAACGGTTCATTTCTATTTGTGGCTACTACGAATAATGCTCCGAACAGCCACGTACTACTTCTTGCCTGAACATACGTTCCCATTTCTCCTGCGTACGTACCTTCCAGTGAAAATCCTGCGTCACAGGTAAACCTTGGTTTCACCTTTTGAGAAACTGCTGTGCTGTTTTCCAAAGCAGCAGTGATGTTTTACACGACCACCTGCGATGTGTGAGTGTTCTAACATCCTTGCATCCTCCTCTCAACACGTGTTATCTTTCTTTTTCATCATGAGCATCTTAGCAGGTGTTAAGTGGCATTCATGGTGGTTTGACTGCGTTTCTCTGATGCCTAGCGATGCCAAGCTTCTTTTCTTTAATTTCATTCATCAATATTCATTGGGAAAAGGTCTACTCAGAGCCTTTGCACATTTATTTTTAAACCATGTTATTTGTCTTTTGATTATCGAGTTGTAAAAGTTGTACATATACTCTAGATACAAATATCTACGATGTCAGATGTATGCTTCGCTAATATGTTCTTCCATTTTGTGATTTTTTTTCACTTAATCGAAGAGGTCCTTTGAAGCCCCAGATTTTTTAATTTTGAAGAATGAAATTTATCTATATTTGTCTTTTGTCACTGTACTCTTGGTCTCATGCCATTTGTTTTTATCATAGAGAAAACTCTACCTCTTTTGAGGAGCCTAATGTGTTACTGGTTATCTTTGGGGCATATTGGCCTTAAAGTGATGGCGGCCAACAATATGACATTTATATTATCAACAGATGGACAGCATCCTGTAACTCTGACTGTTTTCCAAGTCACCTCTGCTCCTACCCTGTGGCCACAGCTCAGGACACTCATTAGTCTCTGAGATGGAAGAGCAGTGACCATATAGAAAGCTGAAAACCTCAGCTTCAGGGCTGGCGAGTGACGAAATCTCTCACTTCTTGCAAAACCTGTTCCTCTCATGCTGAAATAATAAAAAAAAAAACCCAGAGATCTGAACACACAGATAGAGTTCTTTAGAAAGAGAACAAGTAAATGGGAAAGCAAAAAAAAAAGTATAAAAGAATAAAACTGTACTATATAATAAAAATTAACGTTTATTCTATCAGTGGTAACTCATAGCAAAACTAAGGCATATTCTGGTAAAGTTACTTAACTTCATAGAAAAGGAGTTTTTAAATATATATTTAGTGATATACAAGAAGAAGGGATGGGTTAATTAGAGTGAGCTGAGATTTTAAGAAAATTATATCTGAAAGCACAGCAATTATCTACAGGATTAAGCAACAAATAATAGCACAGGAATTACGTATCCACACACTTGGCCTTCTAGTACAATGATAGCATACCTTCTCAAATGTGTAAAAAGGTAAAGAAATCATACTCATTAGACTTCGTTGAGGAGAGAATAAAACTCCTTAATGAAATTTTTACATTTAAGAGATGAACCACAATAAAATATGAGCCATTCTATGGTAAGGATTACTAAGATTGGTGTACCCCTAATGAAAGAGAGACGCTTACAAATGATCGAAATTGCAATTATAGAATGGAACGTGAATATGAGAGTACTTGCCATAGTGTAAAAAAAAGTTGTTTTGAAGAAACAAAATTAGAAGGTGGAAGTCTGAGGCAATACCGTGATGTTTATTTCCTCCTCTTTCATTGGACAGATAACAGATGTCTAAACTTGAAACGCATCCATCTCATGATGTTATTGCATTTTAGAAGACTCAAAATCTAATATGTCTCATAAAAAATATATTTGTTTCAAGTTCAGCGATGCCTTCAATTTCACTTAAATTTCTTTGTTTTTTTAATCAATTCTGATAATTCTGAATTTAGAAAAATTCACTAAATATCTTTTAAAAAATTTTATATCAAGCATGAATTCAGTAAGTAAAATTCTCTCTCTTCGTTTTCCCATCCACCCACCCACCTGTTTATCCTTCTATGTATATTTACATCTATGTTAATATGTAAAGATCTCTGAAGTTATCATATGTATATGTTATTTCTCAATGGTTGAGTGAGTTTCCTCATGTGCATTTCTGTATTATTTTTCTACCTTCTCTTAAATGGACATGTATAATTTGTACAAAAACAATACAGCTATCCTTTAGAGCACTGTTATTAAAAATTCATCATTTTATAAAATAACAGATAGAAGTAAACTTCAGTACGATAGAGCCCAAGAAAAAATAAATAAATTTAAAGTAGCGCTTCTCAAATGTTAAAACAAATGCAAATTAGCTAAAATCTCCTGAAGTGCTGGTTCCCATTCAGGAGATTTGAGCGAGTCCAGAGATTCCGTGTTTTTGACAAGTGCTCAGGACAGTACATTGAGTTTTAAGCAATTTCACAGAGCCGCTCATTAAATAAACAGAACGTTTATAAACCATGAATGTGGAGATGAGGGGAATTAGAGAAAACAATAGTAATTAGTAAATAAAAATAGGAAAAATCCCCCACTCTTTTCATTGCATTTCTGTAATGAGTCATTTATGGAAGATTTTTTTTCACAGTTCTCCAAAACATCTTCAGATTTTTTTTTCTGATACAATGAGATTTCTCTATTCTGTTATCCAATCAAATTTCTAATTCTGAAAGCTCACTTTCTTTCCTGACTCCATTTTTTACACACGCACTCGTAAGTATTCCAAAGTAAACTACGATGGGGAAAATTTCACAGGTGAAGAGTAACGGGTTATTTTGCAGGCCTCACACTAGAGAGAGAGAACCTCGGGAAGGGCAAAACCTTTAAAAATCATGTACAATTTCATTATGTGATTTGAAGCATCAAGCCACCAACCCCCCAAACACCATCTCCAGTCTATTTATAATCGGAGTTAAATCCTTCGAAAACCCATAGCATACAAAAACCCTGGAGCAGTGTTTCTCAACTAGCAGTAGAACGTGTGGGGAGTTTGTTAAAAACAGACATTGAAGGACTCAGGGCCAGATTCCAAATGCAGATCTTCGATAAGTGACACACAAAAAAATGTGAGAAGCAAACCAGTTTGTGATTTAGACACGGTCAAGTACATTTGAGGCTTAAATACCCTGTCTGTCACCCAAGATATTCAGGCCTCGGGGCTCACGAAATGGCCTACTAAACTCTCTCTTCCTTGCAAAGGTTTGTCTTATGCAACTTGCCGCTTAGTTTAACTTTCACCAAAACACCCAGGTCTAATTCCATTAAACTCTGCTTTCGGCAAGCAATGAAAAATAAATACAGTTGGCCCTTGAACGACGTGGGGGTGGGGTGCCAACCCCAGGGCAGTCAAAAATCTGTGTCACTTCTGACTCCCCAGAAATGTTGTGATGAAAAACCTACCGTTGTCTAGAAGTCTTACTGATGGCATAAACCGTAAAAAAAAACACATATTTTGTATGTTATATGTATTCTATTCTGTATTCTTCCAATAAACTAGAGAAGAAATGTGATTAAGAAAATCATAGGAGAAAATACATTTTACAGTATTTATTGGAAAAAAATCCAAATGGACTTGCGGTTCAAATCGGTGTGGTTCAAAGGTCACCTGTATATAACATGTATTCCTAATTATATGGTTCCAAAAATAACAGATTGAAAGACAACAAATGAACAGTGACAGGTGTAATGGTCACGCTGTCACTGGCACTGTGTGAATTTCTGTATCCTGATTGAGTTCTTAAATCTCTTCCTTGAAAAATATACCCTTATAACTCTTAGAACTAAGCAAAAATGCACGAGTCCAATTATGAAATATATGCCAATCGTAATTAACCCTTCATCAGAAAGATTGTACATCAATTTACTGACCTAATACGCTTTAGCCTATCATTGGGTAGTGAAAAAATGTTTTTGATACCTTACATTTTCTGAGTGTTCAATATAATTCAACAGCTTGTCTCTAGTTCAATCCCACTCCCGTATGCTTATTATCAACTTAAAGGGGAAAAAAACATTGCTCAAATAGACCAGATTTCAAAATGTATGTACTTTCTCAGCAGCAGTGAGAGAAAAAAATTTCAAACCCAAAGATCCTGGCAAAATCGAACATTTGGATTGTCTAGATTCCTCTTAAGTGTTTTGCTTCAAGCACCATGTGTAAGAAAAAACACAGAATGAAGACTGGTTATTTTAAAAATGACACATTTTGCGACACTATCAGAAAAATGCATAGAAATACATAGAAATAATTTCTGTTAGACATACTACTACAATAAGCGTATCAAGATCAAGAGCGTAACTTTGGCCTTGTAGTCTTTCTATGTTATTATTTCTTGTGTTAACATACAGGACACCATTTAGGGCTTTAAATTTAGACCATGTTTATATTTGATCTGCATACACAGGCTTAAAAAGAAGCACAAAATCATTTGTACAGGGTGTCAAAGAAATCAGCCAGCAGACATCAAAACACAGCGCACATGCTATTTCTTGATTCTATTCCCTTTATGCTTAGTTTTCATGGGGAGGTAGAAGCTTCCATTCTGGGGGGTGGGGGGAGTGGGGGGGAGGCTTAGGAAGCATGCGAGGATGGAGAGGGATTGTTGGGAGCAGCTTCAGGTAGAACTCGTGGAAAATTTGAATAAGGCACAGGGAAAGATTAGATATATCTTCTTTTCTAAATATAAGACACTCTTCACGTTCGTATATTTATGACACACGATTTCGTATTATTTGCAGGCGTTGTGCTAGATGAGCAATTTTAGTTCGTGGCACGTGTTTGGACAGCACTGTCCCTGGGAGAGGCTCAGTATCTCCTCCAGTGGGAAAGGAAAGCTCAGAAGTTCCCTGTCCTTGGCCCTTCTGTGACCGATAGGGGTTCACTTGTGTTCACTACCCTCTGAGTTTGTTCAATCTGTCTTAAATGCAGAGCTCTCACTGAATGGTTCTCATCAGATTATAACACAAATGCACGGGCAAGAAGGGCCTTTTCGTTTTGACGTGGGGGATACAACATGGATTTGACATTCACACTTGTTCATGTAACTGACAGAATTCGAGGGGATGAGGGAGCCAGTAAGTGGCAGTGGGCGTGGGGCGGTCGAGGATGTAGAAAATGGGAGAACCACTTTTAAACGGGGAGGGATTCTGAATCAGAGAGAGAAAGTCACAGAAATCAACCTTGATTCCTTAGCTATGTCGTTTAGTTCGCGGTGGTGACTTCGCAGCTTTTGTATGCTAAGGACACACAAAGCAAGATCGCATGAAATTCAAATGTGAATATTTCTTAAAAGCTCATTTCATCTGTTCTTTAGAGCCACTGTCACCCGTGAAAGGTTAACACCCGGTCTTTGCAGGAAGTGCTAGTGACAGGGAACCCTCTTATTAGCATGAATCCATTCCAAATGGGGGACAATTCTTCTGTGTGTTTCCTAAAGCTTTTTACTATCTTGTTGTTCTGAATCAAGTCCCAAAAAGGTGTTATTTCCCAGATATATTGATGTAAGAACATCCACTACGGGTTACATTTAATGCTGGGTAAAAATCAAACTTCTATAGCAACTAAAATAAACACGACCCCTTCCCCAGGGGCGGAGATGTCCGAAGGCATTTGAAGTCTGTCCTCACTCACACCCTCCACCCTCACGTTTTAATGGGAAAAATTTTTCCTGTCCTACCTGTCATGTGACTAAAAAACAAGGACACTGTGCTCTGATCTGAAATAATACCCTCTATTTCTCTCGGTAGTTGTGCTCATCCCTAGGTTGTTTGTCTTTTTAAAAAGAAATTATTGATTGTTTTATCCTTAAAATCAAGAGGTTTTTTTGTTTTTGTTTTTGTTCTTCAATTTTACAGTTGTCTCCGTAGTAGTTTATAGAGGGCTAAACCATTTCTATTTTAGAAAAACAAAGAAAGTGGGCATAAAAAAATGTCCTGCTTTTCATAATTCTAATAGTATTTGCAGTTTATCAAAATTTGGAGTAAAAATTACTCAGAACCATAGTACATACCATCCTATCCCATTTCTGAGGAATCTAATAATACAGGTGAACTTGCCCACTGAATGTAATGTATCGCCAATAGGAGGCAGGTTGGTGTTAATTAATCATCAAGATATAATTTTTCATGGCACCTGTAGATATTATAAACTTCGTGACTCAAACTTTATTACTCTGTGTAGAAAAATGGGAGTGGGGTAGGGGGGAGGTGGGAAGCTGATAAAAACGATGGCAGTCTAGCCCAGCCAGCACAGAGAATGTACTGACAGCAGAGGAAATCCAGTTCGTTTCCCAAGGCCCTGTCTCATCAAGGACATGAGAAGTATGCCAAAATGAAAGAAAGAATGAAAATTATAAGATTTCTGAAGAGATGAGGAAAGATAAATTTTTTTTGATATTTTGAAAGCCTTATTTGTGAATAAGATCAGGTAACTTATTCGATCAAGTAGGTTAATACATCAGTTTTCCAGTCCTCTACATTTTTTTTAAATTTAAAATATATATTTACTATTTTAAGGAGCATCATTTGTTTCCAAGGAGATCAAACTTGTTTATCAAAGAATACTTTTAAGGATTTTATTAAGAAAAGCAACGAGATCTTATTATTACGTGGTAAGATTAAGAGGCTACACATTCTAACAGAAGATGATGCTCTAATATTTTATCTTACTGTTGTCACCAAAATGTTACAGCTTAGCATCCTGGCAGATATGTTCCCAAAAGCACTCTTTAACTGCAAGTTGATATTGTAGTAGAGTGAGTGACTGATTTTTATTTCTAATTAGAAAATAACATGACGTAATGAAACCAAAGAAATGTCTTGAGTAGGTACAGATCTCATCCTGTCCACTGCTGAATTTATATATGCAGCTCTCATAAACTATCTGAAAACGTACACAGAGAGATCATGTATGCCCAATGAAACCAAATGGTTAACTCTCAAAATCTCTCTCAGGTTAAAAGCAAGGGAAATCATAAAGTAAGGATATTATAACTGACTTTTATAACAATTTTTTAATTTGCCTTTGGTCGTGTGGGCTTTTTCTTTTTCTCTCTTTTTTTCTGGTAGGAAGCTGGAGGCTAATATTTCTACAACCAGGTCAACAAGCCAAGTAATGTGTAATTTACCAGAATCTCTAATTTCTTTGGGAACCTGGTCAATGATTTTTCCAGGAAATCGAAACCAAAAACAAATAGACTGTGAACTAAGTCTAAGCAGACAAAATCTTGGATTACATAAACTCACAATTCATCTCATATGCTTCCCCCACCCCAAATTCTCTGATGATGTTCTAGTTACTCCTCTTTTTATATAGCTGTTTTTATTTTAAGAATTGAAACTTATTTTGAATGATCTTATGAAAATATAGTACAGCTGAAAAATATGCACTCAGTCCAACATGCCGGCTTTTGAAATTTCTTAGTATATCTAGAAAATTTAGTTACAAATCTAATTCCAACACACAGGCTGTGTATGGTGTTACAAAAATGACAATACATTGTTATTCTCCATAAAGCAAATAATATCTTGAAAAGCACATTTGTTTGAAAGACAAATGAGGTACACATAAAGAAAAGCCATGCCTAAATAAAAAATAAGTAGGCAAACCCTAGTTGCTTTACTTTGGGAAAAATCATTCCTCAATGTGCCCCTTGGGTTGACTCCATCTAAATAATAAAAGCTTCGTAAAGTCATCTGAAGGTCAAGTGTTTTTGCAGCAATTCTTTCATGTGTGATCTACTTACTTTTAATCCAGATCATAGTAAATAAGTGGAATGTTGTTTTTTGTTAAATAATATTATAAACATCCGTGTATGTCTGTGTGTATATATGTGATAAATCAGAGAATAACAAAATATATAAAAGAATGTATTTCCCAAGTTGTCAGAAACTACCTAAGAACATTGTATTTTGTGCCCACATGGAAATTCATCTCATAAATATTCATAGTTTGTGAATGAGTAACTCTCTCCAATTTTAAATGTTTAGATTTAGTTTCCGGTGTTACTCTGTCATAAGTAAACTGTGACCAGTAAACTCTTTGTGGGCAAAGGACTCCCAGAAGTGGATTTCTCTTTCAGGGTACACACACTTCAAGGTGTTTGACGAATGTGGCCAAACCATTTTGCAAAGAGTTGGACAAATTTACATTCCCATTGCAATGTAAGAAAGTTCTGATTTTTCTAGATTGTCTTTCTTGTTCAATAGTAAAAAATGCTACTAAGTCAGCATCTCATTTTAATGTTCCTTTCTTAGTGTGTTGGTGATTTTTTCCCCCTCTGGTTAGTATTTATTTGGATTTGGCTTTTCTGGATTTTTAAAAACTCATTCTTTGCAAAATATTCTCTGAAAAAAAATTTAGGAGACAGCAATTAATCCATTGCTGTGTTTCTCCTGTATATTATCAACCATTTGATGTGTGCGTGCATGTGTGTGTGTGTGTACACGTACGTGGGGCACTAAATCAAATTTATCATCCTATTTCCTTAAACTCCTTTCACATTTTTTTTTAACCTTAGGAAACAACACCCCTTCTCCCCCCGTTCAGATATATTATATTCAATTACATTCTCTTTTCCTTTTTTACTAATTTAATTTTTCCTGTTCTTCATTTTCATGCATCTCTCTACAAAATATTAGTAAAGCGCTTATTATGCATCAAGCAAACATCTTTACACTGGGCATAAAGCAAGAGTGATAGAAATCTGCCACAGCCCCTGGCTTGAGTGAGGGGCAGAGAGCTGATCCAGGCTAAATTCTAGGCGAAGGGGACAGGGAGCAGAGCAGTAACCTTGTGCTACAGCGATGTGACGTGGATTCTGAGGGGAAAAAAAAAAGAAAAGAAAAGAAACATGTAGCTGAAAATGAGTGAGATAAAGCTGGAGAGAGGCCAGGGACCAATAGGGACCAGCCTTCAAGATAAGCCTCTTAAGACTTCTGGTCTTTATCCAAGAATAAAAAGCATTAAAATGGGGTTGGTCTCCCCGAAGACAAACACAAATTACTAGTAAGAGGCTTAATTTTCCCTGTGGAAATAAAAGAAGGGATTTCTTCAGCCTCCTTTCCCTTTGAGCATTTTCTTTGGAACGTTGGTAAGGACTTTCTTCCTCAGAAATGAGACAAAGCCCTTTGAAAACTAGGTAAGCCTCTCCCCTGGGCTGGGGGCCCTGTCTTTGAAAATGTAAATATCAGGAGATTGGACTCCAGTATCTCAGCTTCTGCAGCAGGATTGCAGCCTAACTGCAGTGCTCCAGCTTACAAAAGCTCTTTGAGCAGTAAAGACTTGAGAAATTTGTTTTTCTGCCTCTGGATAAAGCCAGTGAGTTAACTCAGATTCTCCACCCCCACCCCTACCCCCCATTACCAGGTAAAGTCCGGTGAACTGTATGACCAGTGGCGCTGCCAGGTCCTCTTACTGATTGTTGTCTGTCTTGAGAACAAGTAGGTAACATGCTCTGTTTGTTGTTAGCAGATGAGGTGTCTGTGGCCACACTCAGTAAATCATCCACGTTGTGCATCACATTTTATCATTTTGTGCCAATGATTTTGAAAAGTCTGCCACCCCATTAAGACCTCACTGTCACTGAAGACTCTTTATTGCCAGGAGCAATGGGATACTGTCGCTAGGTCAGATTGCACCAGGTTCGAAGGATGGCAGAATAACCTCTTGGGCAGGGAAAGAAGTAAACGGGCAAAGGACACAGATCCCCTAGTAGAGCAGCCCGCATGATGTCACAGGTAATCTGGTAGCAGGATGGTGGTCTTGCTCAATTTAGACTGAGTTCTGTGGGCCATGGGGAAAAGCGAGGACACACAGTAAAGGCTGTTTCAATGAAAACTGACTTGACCCAAGCGATTTTTATGAATGGGAGCGTGGCAACAGGGTGCAGGGTTGATCAAATGGGACAGGACAGGAAAGCGACGTCTTATGAGGCCATTTCAAGTAATAAAAAGGTAGATGAAGCCAGGGTAAGGGAGAATGGTGACTCAAGAGCGTATGCACCGACGTGGAAGCTTACCTGTAGTTTCAGAATGAATAACCCGATTTTATAGTTTCATCATGCCTGGTACCGACTGATAAGGAACTACCTAAAGGACACTTCCTTCGAGATAAGAGAGTAATATATCATTACCGTAACTAAATACAGTTGGTGAATGCCCCATAAAGATGTTGACTTAACCTTGGGACCTGCCGTGAGTAGTGTCAGACATGCATACATGATCAGATTTAGCCCTTTGTTCTATCCTGAGAGATTCTTAAAAGCAAGATGAAAATATTGCTAGGTTTTGAGTATATACTTAAAATGTTTGAGACAATAATTTACAAAAATAATACACATAAGTAATGCATAAGCACAAAGTTCATATCACATCTAATGAAGAAAGATAGTTATTAATCAATATACTCCTTAATTAAAGAAGTATCTCTTTAATCTAAGGAGATAGTTATGAACCAATAAACTCCTTAATCAAAGGAGTGTCTCTTTAATCAAAGGAGATAGTTATTAACCAATATATACCTTAATCAAAAACTTTCCTGGCTGGATATTAATGACAAGATTCAATAAGAATTCCTAAGTTTAGAATAGGTTCATAAAAACAGTTCATTCTATCCAGGCCTATCTCTCACTCCCCTTTTACACGATCATCAATGTTTTAATTAAATTCTACTAGATGAATGATCATTGCTTGGACAGAACTCACATTTTGCACATCGTCTTTCTTCTACCTGGAATGTTGCTGTGACAGTGTAACCCCTTGAGAATCTCCTTACCCCCAAAAGTAAACCTCAAATGTCTCCTCTCATCTTGTGATAATATCACTTATGTCTTTCATTGAAATTATAATAAAGCTACAGATACATCTATTTGGTGACCACACTGGGATAGCGCTATTATACCTTTACATTTGTTTGTCTCTATTTTATATGTCCCAATTAAATTTTGTAGGTTTCTTTAGGATCGTTTGGAATAAGCTACTGGTAGAGATATTTGTGGCAAAAGTTACTGGTGGAGTTCAGACTCCCAGAGACCCCAAAAGCCCCTCAATTCTTTTTGTTAATGAAGTTTATTCAAGAGGTTGACAACGGGGAAGGTGACAACGAGAGTGGCTGCCTAGGGAAGGAAGACAGTAGCAGACCCGGGCCCATACATCCCAATAAAAACCAAAGCAACTGGAGTTCATGGTCATCCAGACTCACTAGACCGGGGAGAGGATGGAGAGACTGATTTTCTCCACTGCTAGAAACTTCTATTAAAAATAAATCCATGCTTTTGGTTTGAGTTCAGGGCAGATAAACAATGTTGGGGGTGGGAAGA
Organism: Macroglossus sobrinus; assembly: GCA_004027375.1. Taxonomy (NCBI): domain Eukaryota; kingdom Metazoa; phylum Chordata; class Mammalia; order Chiroptera; family Pteropodidae; genus Macroglossus; species Macroglossus sobrinus. The sequence continues at coordinate 55,748 of PVKZ01001476.1, read as the reverse complement.
GAGATAGAGATGAAAGGAAATCTACAACGTCCCCAAAGTCACTCAAGGACAAGTGCCTTCTGCTTATTCTAGAGGAAGTAACTTCTGGGCCTGGGAAGCTGAGTTGGGGTGGAGTCAGCCCTCTCAGTAAGAGTATAATGTAAAGGTAGGGTCGGAAATTTGCAATAACACTCCATTGCACTAAAAAGAACAAAAAGAAAAAAAAAAGAAAAAACATGGATAACCTTTACTGAGGGTAAAATGCAGTCATCAGAGAAATCATCTCATTTTGAGGAATTCCTAGATTTTGATCGGTCTTATGTTTAAGATCTGTGCAATAGTTGTGTTGGCGAATTTTTACAATTCACGTTTATTGCATCATTTTGATGGAACCTGGAGCCACGTGACTTTAAAAGGATCAGAAAAACTTTCTCATAAAGAAAGGGAGCTGAAGATGCGCTGAGTCGAAGAGTTGGCGCTGTGTGCAGAAGCCTGCCCTCAACCCTTACATGTCACCTGCTGGTGATACACTCAGACTCAGTACCAAGTACACTGCAAGTTTTGAGTCTGGAGTAGAAAATACTACTGTGAACAGTATTCTCAAGGCAAAAAAAAATATGAGTTGGCAGGTGTAGTGGTACACGAACTGACTGGCAGATTAGGGAGCTATATAGAATATGTGACAAGGGACAACAACAAGGATGCTTAGGATTCTGAAGCAAGAAGAAATCCTCCTCAGGTGAGGAGTGAGCATTCTTTTCATAAATAGCAACCTTCTGGCTTGTTACTGAATCTTGGAGAAGATTTGTAATGACCATTGCACAACAGAGGGTTCATCTCGAAGGTGCCACAAGTAACTCCCTGGTCCATTCCGCCGTGAAATCCAGCGCTCACCATATTCTCTACGGGGCTTGAAATTACACTGAAAATTCTGTGAGAGCACAAAATAGAATTCCTAAACACATTCGTGAGTGTGTACATGTGTGTCTGTATGCGTATGTGTGTGTTTACTCACTCCGTGGCTTACTTAGATCTGAACCCAACTGAACATTTTTGGTGGTAATTAGCAGAAACCATGCTTTTTATTGGGTTATAGTCCAGCACTACATAATTACATAATTATCATTTTTTTTAAAGTTACTGAGATATAATTTTGTCTTCTAATCAAACGTGGTGACGAGTCAGTTTGTAGAACTCAAAGTCAGACGAAAGATTTGATCAATGATATTCCTATTTTCTTCTGGCTGTTTATTCAGTGTCCTTCAAAGTGTTTTAAATGCTAAATAATTGATGACTAAAAGAAGGAAGATGAGAGAAAGGGAGGAGCATCTGAAAGTGCCACCTCAGAAAACTGGCCAAAAGATTAATTAGACCCAGCAGTGACATCTAACAAACTGCAGCGCTTAGTGGAGAAAATCTGAAACCCGATTTTCCCCGAGAGGCATTTATTTTGTTGACTGCTTGCTTCTTAGAAAAATGTTTTATTCTGAGATCATTATAAATTCATAGGAAGGGCAAAGAAATGTTCAGAGATGTCCTGCACCCCCTTCAGCCAGCCTCCCCAAGTTAACACTTGCGTAACTATGACAACGACGTTACAGAAACTGGTACAATCCAAAGAATGTGGATCTTCTGACCCATGAACAAGAAAATAGGTTCTTGACACTACAATTTCCAAATTCATTTTTTAAAAAATAGAACAGAAACTTTTTTGTAAGGCATTAAAGGAAAGTCATCACATTTGAATGTCACAGAATCAAGAGAATCTATCACTGGCCTTTAGCAATGTCTATCCTTTGATCCAATTTAATAGTTTGACAAGTTTATTATGGTCCGCATAACTTCCTTCGTGTGCACATTTCATCACAGCGTATTCATCATAATGCATTACGCTTGCTGAATTACACAAAGGGCCAGGTAGTGTTTTAAGATTCTCTGTACAGATGACTTCAGGATATCCGAACATGAGCAGTGCAAAAGGGACAGGGGCTCTCTCCTTACAATGGGAACAGTTACAGGTTCCAAGATCTATTAACTTAAGGCCAGTACGTATAAAAAGAGCAGTTTAAACACAGATTTATCAGATTCAAAAGCTAACGTTCTTGCTTTTACTACCATTTTATAAAGAGAACACTGAGATTCGGAGTATTAGGCTAATTATTCAAGGAGACACAAGCAGTATTATCACAGGAAGGCGAATGCCTTTTCTATTTGAATTTCCTATCTCTTTAAAGATTTACACTATTTAGAAAAAATCCAGACCAAGCTCATCTGGGGGACCAGTTGGTAGCATAGTTCAGAGGAAAATACATATTCTCATACATGCGATTTTGTGAAAAATGTGCACATTATTCCTAGTGGATCATTCTAAACACATCTGTAAGGTTTCAGAGCCAAAGTATGAATAAATTTGTATATTTGAAAATTATAAAGTAAACAGAAAATGCCGTTAATATATTTTTCAATATCCCATACTACTTTTTTTCTTATCTGTACAGATCTGCCCTTCTGAATAAATAAGTAGCTTTGGCTGCATTTAAATATACATATTTATATTCTGAATATAATATTTCATTATTAATGAGAGCTTTTTGAAATCACTAGGCATTGCTGGTTTTGAAGTTCGTTTTTGAAGACTGCTAAAGGTGAATTCATAGAGTTATAAATACAGTCAGTGATATTTCCCCTGCTTGTTACCTATATTTTCTAAAGTGATGAAGTCGATGAAGTTAATTATAGTTTTCTTTCTCAGCAAAGCATTTTCTTGGAAAAGTGATCAGCTTCTTTTTTTTTTTTTTTTTTTTTGCGCAATTTTGTAGATATCCATGTAGGGCTTTAGATGACATAGTACATAGAGAAAATATATTTCTTGGAAGAATTTTGTCATTTTTTCCTATTATACCAGCAGATGATTCTTAGTGTATCCACTGCTTGAAGAAAATATGGATTTCTTTTAAGAATGTACAGTAATAATCAGTTAAAATCCAACATCTGTTCTGTAGCTTCTTCTACGTCCAGCTAAGATGGAATAACAGTCACCAGAGACACTCCATCGTTATCCCAAGGAGAGGGGATGCCAGATAGGGGAGCGGGGCTCTTTGGTAAAAAGAGATTTGCTTTCGTTCATTTATAAAAATTTTCTAACTAGAAAAAGAAGTCCCACCCAAATACATGTTATCTTTAATTAACTTAAAAAGCATTTGCTAAAAGTCATGTCTTATAAAAACACCCAATTTACTCTCTCCCATTTCATTTCATTATGATTCTCCCATTTCATTGGTCTCATTGAAATCATACTAGATGTGTACATGACTAGCCAGATGATTGTCGAATAATGAGCGTTCAACAAATGTCTACATTTTCACACTTGAGAAAAATCGAATCTCTTTCATAAGAAAACTCTGTAGAGAAACGAATAATACTGCCAGTCTCTATGAAAGTGTCCCGTAAAAAGAATTACGTATTTCAAAACCAACATGTGTTTGTTTAGCATCTATTGATTGTGTATTTATGAACACTAGTTGTTAGGGGACATAGAGCAAACCCTTCCCCACCTCCCATCCTCACGACTCCTTCTCACACCTCGTGGTCTTCCAACACGGCCTCGTGGTCACGAAGAGCAGGGTTTGAGTTACTGGCTCTGCCACTTTCCAGTGCTGTAACCTTTCTATATCTTTCTGTATATTCCCTTCATCTCTAGAATGGAGATATTATAATTCTGGGTGAGAGATGTAAAGCGCTTAGAAAAATGCCTGGTAAAGAGTCGTGTTTTATGGCCGGCCTGTCAAGGCACTAAAGATGCTGAACAGACCTCAGCCCGAATTTCTCAGCCAGAGGAAAGAAGCTGGGGGCAGCTGTAGGGATCTAAGTCCACGTCCTCGACTTCCTGCCTCTCATATCTACCTGTTGAAATTTATGTGTTACCTTAAACTTGACAAAATGCACGGGAGGAAATCTAGTGAACAGAACAAGAAGGAAAAGGCACATCCTCCCATGTGGCATTTTATGCCCTCTGTTGAGATGCTGTGTGATAGATTGTAGACTCTGGCCGTGTGCAACTAACGGCGTGGGCCCCAAAGTGTGTGTGGGCACGTTTGGTGTTAAACAGAAAGGCTTTCCTTTCCTCTTACACAGACAGGGAAAGTGTATTTGTAAATGCGAAGCTGCAGTGTCCAGAGGCTTTGGGGATGAGGCAGAATGATGGAGGGCAGGTCGGGAGAGCTGTCTCACCGAAGAAAGTCTAGTTCCTGGTTCTTCACTCCTGCCCCCTCCCCAAGCGCCTCTATCAGATGCTCATGGGATGGGGCAGCTTGGACCAGCCTCGGTTCAAAGGCTAAGCCCCCTGCATCTCATCCTTGCGGCCACCCCAGCCACACTGCCGCGATGAGGAGGGCAGGTGATGCTTGTGGTCCACGTGGACCACATCGGCCACGCTGGCTTCTCCAGACGAGAGGAAGTAGAATCAACTGGGATGAAGCCTGAGAGAGAGTACAATAGAGAGGACGATGAGGATGGGGATTTGCAGAAGAGTCGCCCTTAAAATCGGAGGTAGGGGCTAAGCAAGTGACCCTGGCATGGCCGGGTGCGGGTGGGTAAGGCGTCGCTGGAGGTGGCTGGGCACGTATGCTGGGCAGAGGGGCGATCCGGCTGCAGCCGGTGGTGGCAAACAGAGGTAGAAGAATTAAGACAGTTCTTAATGATCCAGAAGAGTCAGCCATGAGTTGAATCAGTGAACAGAGTTTGCATTAGGACTGTGTGTCGCTACTGGTGCCCCAAACAGAAAATACTACAGAACAGAGTTTTAAAGAGATGAGAAAATGAATTCGGGACATCCTGGACTGAGGTGTCTGTTGGACAGTTATGCAGAGGTGTTCTCTGGGGGCAGGGAGGTGGGGGAGGAGAGTAGATCTCTGGATAAAAGAGTAAGATGGGCACAGGATCCGTCACTCATCAATCGATCATTAAAGCTCGTGAGATCTGAATGAAGTCAACTAGAAAGAGGCACGAAATGAAAATAACGAAATGCTAAGGAAGAACCCTTGGTGAAATGTAACTTTGAGGAATAAGTAAAAGAAGGGAAACTTAGGGAAACTGAGGGAAAAAATGGGCGGGACACACAGGAAAGGAGATGACATCATAGAAATCAAGAGAAGGAAGTGCCAAGAAAAAGGAAAAGAATCAGAGAAAATTGTCCCATTGGCATGAAAAAGGTCATCTTTAAAGGAGGGTCATTGGAACAGTAAGACTAAAAAAGTGTGGAAGGTAGAAAAGTAAGCAAAAAAACAAAAACAAAAACAAAAAACCAGAGGCTACAAATGAACAGGAGGGAAGCAGCTTGGGAGGAGGAATGTGGAGCTAACAAAGGCCTCGATGATGCTCTAACGACCCAGTTTATGTTCGTGAACTGGGGGGCGAGCAGTCGAGTGTGTGGGCAGAGGGGCCAGTGCAGGGCGAGCCACCAGCAGTGCACTCCTTTCGGTGATGCACGCGCAGCCTCTTGAGAGGGTGATGAAGAAAACGGGACACAAATGTCGTCAATCTCAAGGAACTGTACTACACCAGGGGCTTCAGCTGCTGTTCGTTAAGGCAGAGAACGTAGAATTGGTAACAGCAGAATCTGGGGTAAGAAGAAAGAACAGGAGTTTGCACCCAAATCCTCCATGGATGAATCATCAAAAGACTGACAGGATGGTGACAAGGAAACATCAGGTCGTAATAAAAAACAAAGCAAAACAAAAACAAACAAAAAAACAAAGCAAAAAACAAACAACAACCCAACAAACAACAACCCAACAACCCAACAAACCAAAAAACCCAAAAACCCCAAATCCGGAAGCCGGAAACCAAAAAACCGGAAGCCGGAAACCAAAAACCAAAAACCAAAAAAACAAAAACCAAAAACAAAAAAAAACAAACAAAAACAAACAAAAAACAAAAGCAAACAAAAAATAAAACAAACAAACAAACAAAAAAACCCAAAAACAAACAAACAAATCCTTAAATATAGGGAGACATAATGTTCTGCAATTGGTAAGTCAGCAACACACCCCAGAGCTGTGACAATCAGGGGATTGATTTATATGTATATATGGAAAATGAGCAGCGTTTATGAAAAAGATTTGAATGTTCCATCTTGGTTCCCATTAAAGAAGCAGGTGGAGGAAACTCCGAAAGAAACCAAAGGTGAAGGGAAGTTGATTTACGATGGTGCGGGGATTCCAGAAGACTTGGGAGAAAGAAGGATTAGCAGAGAGGACAGTGCTGGGACAGTTAAATCAAGAGAGAGTGCGGATGAGGACAGATGAATGAACACATTCTGAAAAAAATTATATCGTTAAACATTGCAGTGATTAGAAATCTTGTCAAAAGAAAAAAAATATGTTAATTTTTTTTCTAACACAGTTTTATTTTGACAGTAAATTAATAGGCTTTGCCAGACCAGAAATCTTGGGAAAAATTAATTGGCTTGAAGATTCCGAATGGAATTTTGGACAAAGTTTTGTCTAAGTATGAATAAAATTTATAAATTATTACCTAGTCTAGTATTCAGGAGATTTTGCTTAGGGTTCTAAACAATACACTTTCATTTTTGTTCTCATTTTGTTTTTCACAGGGGAGAGGGCGAGGGGTGTTTTGCAAAGTTGAACTTGGGGTGAGAGGGACTCCCACTACAGCTGGGCCCCTGAGAATTAGAACCACTGCAGGGGAGAGGCTGATGATTGATGGAGCTTTGTTATGTTCAAAATGAGTAAGACATAAGAAGAACTTGAGGTCTCTTGGGGGACTAGGAGATATAAAGAAAGATGACAACTCAAGGGGACACTTATAAAATTGAAATTAAATAGTAAATATAAAGAAAGGTAGATTATAAATAAAGCTCAAAAGAGAGAAAGAAGAATGGGGAAAATCAGAAAAGTAAGAGAATTGGCAGTAGCATTCTTGAGTTGCCGTGCAATCCAAGTGTCCAATACTTAACACAAATTATTTCTTCAAAGGGAAGGTAGGACTTGACTAGCATATCAAATAACAGGTAGTTTAAGTAAATAAACTGAAGAGGAGAACCTTAAAGGTCTCTACAGATTTTCTATATGTACATTTAGTCTATATTTTGGCTACTTGAATGAGGCACCTTTATTTTAACAATGAACAGTAACAAATTCCCTTTGTCATTCTGCCTACCCCAAGTTGTTCAAGTGAATGAAACTGATTGGCCAATTTACTAGAAATGACTGAATGATTTATTATGGCCAAGAGGAAGCAAACTGATTCGAAATAGTGCTCTTTATAAAGATCCCAGGATGGATATGACAGCTTATGAATAGCAGAACAACAAAGAGAATGAAATTATTTTATTTTTTTCTAATTTTCTTTAAAAAGATCTTTCATTCACCCATCCATTGATGTGTATCAATTCAATTCCTTGGACACAATAATTTATGGACTGAGAAAAGAATAGCTTGTCTAGGGGTTCTGGACTTAAAATTTTTTATATGCTTCGTAATTTTAACTATTTCAATGTTGATATCCCATCAATGATATTTTGATAGGGAGATACTTGACTTTTAAGTTCTAGGTCATGATACCTTTTCTACACTACATTAGTTACACACAAACAAACTTTTATTCACATTTTAGTATATTCCAAATGACATCGTTTTGGATAATACTTAAATGCATATAAATTCAGATATTTATTTTAAATCCCAACTCTATTAAATTCTTAAGTATATAATGAGCAGACTAATCAAGACTGATTCTCTTCTTAATACTGGATTTTCTGCTCTGTAAGTTTATTTAAAGCCTCATGGAATTTTTAAACTGTCGATTTACAATTTTTAAACTATAAACAATATTAAGAATTTAATCATCTGGAAGCTTACATGGCTTGATACTAGTCAACTAACAATCTAGACTCCCCTGTTAACAGCTAGAAAGAGAACATTTCTTACACATGTTAGTATTTTTTATTACCATTAATGAATGATGGTAACTGATTTGATATGGTTATCACCTTCTTACCCTGCTAATGGAAAAGCCGACATCCAATTGCCTTTTCTCTTGTGAAACGTTAAGTTTTCAGAAAGACAAGTAGAAACACTTAGCCAGGGGAATATAGTTTAGACAGCTACTAAAATTAAAAGTGAGGGGGAAAACTTTTAAAGCCCTAAGTGGTACAATTTACAATTTCTCCCATTGTATTTTACAAACTATATATTCTTCATGGGTCTCTCTCTTGATCTCCCGACGGCGGTATTTAATAATGCTCACAGGAGAACAAAAAGTCTTGTCTGTAACTAATGAAAAAATTCTTAGTCTTTTGATTCTCCAAAGCACAATCACCATAAAACTCTTAAAATGGGCTCAGAGCTCAAGAAACAAACAAAAAAAAAACAGGAATAAATTTTTGCTATCATGATTGAGCTTTTCTCAAAGCTACTCGATGATACTAAGCGAAATAAATCAGTCAGACAGACAAATATCATATGATTTCACTTATCTGTGGAATCTAAAAGAAAGAAAACAAAAACTAATAAGACAAAACAGAGGCAGACTTATAGATACAGAGAACAAACTGATGGTTGCCAGAGGGGAGAGGGATGAGGGATGGGTGAAAAAAACAAACAAAAGCTCCTGGATGAAATATAGGCAACATTCCAGATGCTGCGAAATTCAAATGAAACTTAAAAGAACTGTCACATCATATACTTAAAATGCATTTTCCAAAGTAATTTTTCTAAAACATAACAAAAAGTCAGGGAACGTCCCGATGACGTCTAAAGAATCGCTCAATATTCTAAAATTGCTAATGTACTACCCATAAAATAACAACAAAAACAACTAACATTTGTTTAGCAGTGAAGATTACCTTGTACTGAGCAAAGATATTTTATGGATTCTCTCACTTCAGATGGCAGTATGATTATTATCTTCATTTTACAGGGGGGACACTGTTAACCACACATTAAATAATTGCCTAAGGCCACATGGTCACTAATTGCTAAAGAAAAAAAAAGAAAGGCCCCAAACTCAAAAGCAAAAGTCCCTTAAGAGTTTATACCCTCAAAAGCTATATTATCTTCACATTGAAGGTGTGTGACCTTTCCCTTTTAATTATTTCATCGCATCCCATAATGCCGCAATTTGCCAAGTGTTATCATTTAGTAACACCGAGATTATTATTCAGATTGCTAAGTAACACGTTTTAATACCAGAATTTTAATTTAGGCGGATGCCTATAAGATGATGCTCCGTAAACTTTAATTACAGGAATCTGGAGACACGTGTTTATAGAAGTATCCAATATAGAAAAATTATTTTTACTTTTCAGTTAAATTCTAAACTACCATTTCAATAATAAAAAATTTAAAAAAAGCAGCACAAATAACCCATAGAGCCTGTAACACCAGCTCTGTTTGCTTTTACGATCGAGCAGATACTCAATGGCTTAGGTTAGTGTTAACGTGACAACACATAAACTAAAACAATGGTCCACTCCAAAACAAAGACAGTCAGGTAACCTTGTTTTGACATCCTGTCATGCTCCACTGCTTCAACGATCTAATTCATTCCAGAGGGAGGAAAAAAATGCATTTCTCTTTTCAAAAACGGTGGAGCTCTCCGGCTCAGTGCTGGCCTGACACTCGCCTAGAACTTGCCCCGTGGGAAACCCACTGCGCCTTTGTATGAGCCGTGACTGCTTTGCATCTGAGGCGTGAATCCTAATGTATAAGACTCCTCATCTTTCTAGAACTCTATCAGCTTTTCCAAGTACTCAGAAAAGTTGTCTCTCATAACATGTTCTGATTTATGGGATGGTTATCACGTATGTCTCTCTCTGCATCACGATATAAGCCTGAGTGTAGTGTGCATGACATCACCGAAGCTCTTGTCACTCACTCATCATCCTGCCTCGTTCAGTGGCAGTCTGAGCATAATTTGGGGGTGCACAGAGCAGCTCACCTCTCTTTATTATGTGGCTTCACTAGAAGAAGACCTTACTTGGCATATGTTGTCAGCTAGAATCAGCAAGTTGGGGAAACTTTATAACGGACGTTTTTGTAGGTCTTTTTTTTTTTAAAAAAAAAAACAAACATTTGAGTTTGGATATTCATGTCTGTAAGCGGCTGGAGTTTCTCTCTCTCCACCCCAGCGGTTACTGATACATTTCACAGACACTTGTATTCCTCAAGAAAAGCATTCTACTCATGCCAACACTGCAAAATTAGGCACATTCTACACTGTTTCTTGATAAGAAAAATTTTTTTTGTTCACAAGATTTAAGACAAAAAAATATATATATCCTTTCTGTTTGTCCCACTCATGTGAGTACTGCCACCCTCCCGGAATAGGGCAGTGTGGGCTGTCAAACTGTCACCGTAAGAGTTATGGGCTCGAGCAGACCCTGCCTGGCCATTTCTGCAGGACAGCCCCTCATGGGAAAGGCACCTTCAAGCCAAAGGGTCCCAACCACCACCTCCGGGTTTAGAATGAGCTTCAAATGCTATTTCCTCTCCATGGAGGGGAAAAGCTGACTCTGAAACATCTCTTTGTTTTTATCATAATCGTGTATATATCTATGGAGTACACATACATATTCAGACCTGTGACTTGTTTTAAAAGTATCTTATATTACAGAATTAAAATTCTTGGAGGTTCTGTATCACCCAACTGTAGCAAATAATGTAGAAGGATCCAAAATGAATGGAAGATATGACTTTTTCCCTGGAAAGTTGTACGTTATACCCGAAACAACTTGTGATTATAAAACAAGGCAGTAAGTAAACTATATTCAACAGCCCAAGAGAGTTCAAAGGTTTCATGAGTGACTCTGGCTCTGTGTCCAGTGTTGTGTCCATTCACAAATAAGGAGATGAAACGAACAGGAAGTGAAAAGACAGCCTCAGATCACACTGTGACATAAGCAAAGTCAACGGAGCAGATATCGACATACTATAAGGTGAAGTGTCATATCTGTGAATGGCCACAGTGATTACATTTCAAAAAGCCTAGGAAGGGTCGAAAGAATCACGGAAGAGAATTGAAGATGGAGCCACACAGTTTAAATTTTACATAAGAAGCTTTAGGGGCACAGCACGGGCTTTAAAACATGAATGTTACGTGTTAAAGTCACGTGTAAGAAGATTGAAATGACAATGCACAGGGGACTCAAGCCCAGGCTGGCCGTGGAAGACTGGTGGAGGTGTAATGTGTTTACACGGGGACCGAGGAGGCAAGCCAGTGGGCACTGTGGTGATCAAAGCTAAGAAATGAAACCTTGCCAAAATAGTCTAGGTGGAGATGAAGAATTAGGAAAGCAAGCCAAAAAAGTAGCACAAAACGACCATAAAGTTTTGAAATGTAGGAATTGCAAGGATTCTAGTGATATCTGTGGATAAATTGAAAAGAGCTTCTCATTGGAGGCTGTTTATCTTATTTGGATGATTTAGCCACCAGAAATCTGTAATACTAATTATGTGCTTAGTCCGTATCTCTAGCCCTGTATAAACAGGGCTGTATAAATATCCAAATTCAGGGTGCTGACAAAGTCTTCATAAAATGTTAAATCTGGGCATCTGTGAGAAAAGGAAATGAATGATTTCACCCAACATCTGGGAGGAGGTGAGAAAATCCACAATTCATGCTTGTGCTGTGCTCAGAATCCTTGTCAACTGCCCGTTAGGTGCTGGCCATCCAAGCCTCCGTCAATGACATTTATTCTTCAGGTCTGCACCAAGGAATATAACTCTAAACCCTTCGCATTACTAATGAGTCATCAAAGCCATCCATGTGACAATGTTTTCAAGGAGGATTAAACGGAAGAGTCACAATCCATCAGTGACCTCAGGCGTTCCTTTTCTTGTTTTACAAGACGCATCTGAAAGACACCTTTGTGTGTCCTGTGGATCTGCCCTAAGCGAATAATTCTTTCTAGTTAGATGAGCAGCTGGCAGTGAGAACGTTGCAAGTCTTGGGAAAATGTGCCGTGATTTATGACAGAGTGGCTGAGGACATCGCACACTAAAACAAAGATGTGTGGGAGCAGTATCCTCTCACTCTGAACACCAAGGAGTGCTGAATTTCTTCTGATCTGCTAGTTTATCTCCCGTCTTTGTGCCTGATCACATCTTCCTTGCTCTGGACACCTGTGTGGCCCACCTCCAGTGACTCTATAGGACCTCATGGAATTCAACCCTACACCCGATTTGTTCCCCCCTTTATTATTTTTTGTTCAGCTGTATTTTTTATGCTCTTGCACGTACTGATGAGAACCACTGCAAATCTCCTTTGGAACCAGGAAATCACACCGACAGGCAGGGCTAAGTGTGAAAGCCTCAGCCAGGGAGCTTCACAATTCCACACTTAAACCTCGTAACATCTCCGCAAGAGAGTTTTCATTAGCACCAATATGGTGGTTGAGAAAAATAAATTTCACACAGGTACAAACACCTTAGGGAGTGGAAATGTAAGTAATAAAGCCCAGCGTTCTACTGACAACTGGGGGAAAAAAAACACCCAGCCATATCAGAAGAAAGACAATCGTTGTGGATAAAGTCAAGTAGCAAAGAGCTGTGGGAAGGGGGTGATGTCAAAGAAAGATTCCAAGTTTAAGAGTCTTGGTAAGTTAATTATATGATCTTATATGATGACTTTCTGATTCCCATATGCTCTGGTTTAGATGATAGATAGACAGATGATAGATATATGATAAATGATAGATGACAAATAGATGATAGATATAGATAGATGACAGATGATAGATGATAGATGATAGATAGATAGATAGATAGATAGATAGATAGATAGATAGATAGATGATAGATAGGTAGATATAGATAGATGATAGGTAGGTAGGTAGATGATAGGTGGATGGATGGATAGAGAAACAGATGACAGATGACAGAATCTCTGCTTTAGTTGCTTTACTAATTGCCTATTTCAACCAATTCACTCCAGACTGTCAAAAGAACAATGCTCTACAATGAGAAAAAAATTATTTTTCCCCCAAATATTACCAGCTTCAAAATTTTCATAACTTTTCCGTTTGAGTTAGTCATTATATTTCTGACCCAGAGGGATGCAGACATTATGTGATTTTTCTGCCTTCAAAAGCATTCACACTCGTTTGCTTTTTCTGTTCTATTATTCAACAGTGTCAAATTCCATTTGTTTACATTATCAGCATAGTTGGTAGGCACAGAAATTAGATTCTGGTTCTACCTCTTTTTATTATGTAACTTGGAACAAGTTACATATTTCTGTTATTCATCTCTAAAAAGGAAAAAAATAACAGAATTCTTCAGAGCCGGTGTGCAGATTACATGAAGCAATACATAGGACATGCTTAGGACAATGCGGCATATGATAAACTCCTGGTAAACATCCCCTGTCTTTACAAGAAGTAAAGACATCCAACATCATCTTCCATTTTCACTTTATCTTGAAAATGAAGATATCAACTCCCTTGCAGAGACAGGCAAGAAGTAGAAACAAAACACTGGAAGATTCCATCAATAACTTGCCAATGACATCACCACCTGCTGTGACAGAGACTAAAGTCATTGCCATCACTTCTTATGGTACTCGTCCAGCCTACTGATCACCCTATCTGATTCCTAAGACATCCAGTGGTGCTTCCATTTTTGACAGCCCTGGGGTAGCAGCCTGTTATTAAAAGCACACATCTGTCCCCATGGTCAGTAACTGCCTGTTTGCAATACGTGGACAGTCCACACGTTTCCCCACAGGGAGTTAAATGAGGTTGAAATGTGTTAATCCGCTTTTATCCCTGTTCACACAGTGATTTACAAGACAGGTTAAATGGGCCTCGTAATAACCATTTGTCACTACGATTCTGAGCAAAGTCAAGTGCAAGAAAGCCCAGCAACAGGCGAGTCCTTGGATTCCCTGTTTTTCTGGCTTTACGTGCAAAGTCCATTTCTTACACATGAAAATTGGGAGTCATTCAACGCTGAGTTCCAGGAATGCACGCACGGAGTGAGATGCTTCTCACTCTCTGAAGCCATGGCATGATTGCAGCAGTGCTGAGTGTACTTGAGCAGTTTCAGAGAGACACCTGGTAAGACTCCACAGGAAAGGGGTCAGAGCTTTGAGGACTTGCCACCAGCCAGTCGCCTACAGACCAGCTAAGCTTGACAGTCTGGGATTCTGTTTCTGTTTTTCTTTATTGCTTCTATTTGTCAAAAAACAAACAAACAAAAAACAAAAAAAAAACAAAACAAAAACAAAACAAAAAAAACAAAACAAAAACAAAACAAAAAACAAAACAGAAACAAAACAAAAACAAAAACAAAACAAAACAAAAAACAAAGATGAAGATAAATGCAATTGTTCCAAGACAGTATTGTGGGGCAAAATACAGAAACACACTGTCCTCACTCTCCCTTTTCTGTGGATTCTCTGGCCTCCCAACTCAGGACCATTTCGCCCCTGTTCTTTTCAGGCATCTAGAACTTTCCAGCCTCAAACCTCCTCAAAGCCATCCACCCCAAAGCCATCTCCACTTCTAGACAAAGGACACAAAGAAACCTAATACTACTCATGCCCTGAATTCGTTTACAAGAATGATTCATTTTTCCAAGTATCCGCACTGGTTCCTCCTTCCCGTGAAATCGTCCTACGTCTTAAGTTCTCTTTGAGAGTTTATTCTAGTCGTATGGAGCTATTGAGAATTAAGGTACCAGATGATCAGGGACAAGGAATCCTAGGCCACTCTCAGTGTTCTCTCGCCTTCACGGAGCCTGGGCTTTTATTTACTGCAAGCTTGCACGTGTTCACTCTTCTGTAGGAGAAGTAAGCAGTCAGTGTCACAGTGGCTCAGGGCCATCAAAACCCATTCGCTGGGACAAATCATGGGGCCAAACATCCACGAACAAGGCTTAAAATTGGAGAGATAATCCGAATAAGGGGGGGGGGGACAAGGGATCCTCAGCCATGAGTGTGTAACTAAGGAAACAACAGTGACGTAACACATGGTATTAGGAAAGCTGTCATTATTAATGGTCGTTTCAGTTAACAGAAAACGAATAGTGCTGTTTGGCTGAGAAAGTCAAGCCCGTGATCATGATACGTGGCAAATTTTTTGGTGTCTCTGTAAACCATTATTTATCAAAGTGTATTGGGTATAAACATTTAATATGGATAACATCAACTCTTGGGCAAATCGATGGTGTTTTTTCTAGATTTTCTTTAATTGCAAGAGGCAAATATATATACTCAATCTTTATCATTCATTTGTTCGTAGACTTTGGTCATTTGCTTACAATTTTCAAACCTTACATACCATCAGCACCTCGACCAGAAAGAATTTTCTGGCCCCGCCCATCCTGTCTACTCCACTCGGGCGGTGCTCTCTGCATGAGAAGGGCCACCACACAGCTCCACACAACCAGTTTTGAATTTGGATGCAGGATGAGATTCTATCAGTGGTCCAGATGCAGCCTTTCCTTCTCACTCTGTTCTCCAAAGTGACTTTTCTTCTTAAATTACGACTCGATTGCTGTCTGATGATCAAGGTCTTTGTAAAAAGAATTGTTTTTTTTTTTTTCATGACCCATTTAAAAAAAAACAATTCCATATCCAGTTTAGGACTGTGTCAAAGAGTAAAAGTAATTGTGTTTCTGGATCATTATCTATTTTTATTGCTTTTCTAGAGAAATTTTAAATTGGCAAATTCAAACTCAGGAAAAACATTAGTTTAAAAACATCTTGATGGAAGGTATGAATTAAATATTGCTCAGAAGAGGCCAAAACAATTTAATTTCAAACTATAAATATATAAAGCGACTGGGTAAATTTCACTGAAAAAAAAAGTATTTCTTTTTGCTTCATTTTCTAAAAGTAACTCAGACAACATAAATAAGACAGCGCTGGCAATACAGAAACACACTAATAAAAACTCACGAACCATCCATGACAATGTGATTGATGAACATACGAAACATTTTAATAAACAAGAACCTGATTTGGAAACGCCAAGAAAAACATCGCATTCACTACCAACAGCAGCAGAAAGATAAAATCATAGCCTGACTACATGTTATAACTAAATATATTGTTAATTTAATTTTTATTTTGTGCCCATAATGAAAGTCAAACAATGAGTGCTGAGCTTTCATTCATTTTGTTTCTTATACCACCTTTCAAATCTATTTTCACGGAAGATGGGTTATGTTACTAACGAGAAGAAAGAAAAAGCGTGTTCATGATTTTGATAAAACGATTAAGTGAGCTGAACTCATTTTCTTGGTCATTCGTCTCGAAGTATTTGTTTGTACACATCCTCAGGGCTGCTTGAAGCTATACTAGAGAAACTGTTAGGAGAAAGTTTATTGTCCTTAAAATGCCACATGCCTTATGTAGAAAATGAAACTACTTCATCCAACATCCCTTTACCCAAGAGTAGTATATACTCTGAAAAGCTAAAAGTGTAATGTTAACATAAGAGGTATTACTAATACTTAACCACACACCGAAGGTAGACATATGAGAGTGGTTAAATACAATCAAACGTTAAAAATAAATTCTAAGTAATTCGAAAAGGCACATTTCACTTTTGTTTGCAAAAGCATGTCAAAAGGAGGGAATCAGACATTTTTATATAAAATACTAATGTCTGAATTCTCGGTAACTATTGAAAAACAATAATTATTCAACAATGAATTTTTCTCTGATGTATTATATATAATATGTAATTATAGATATAAAGTTTTCTGCACCATTACCTACTTCAATAATAGGTAAATTTTTATTGCCTTATTTGTAGAGATCTCTCTTAATTCAATAGACAGGGCCAAGAAACACAGCATTGTCTGGATTCTTAATAAATGCTTAAATTATTTTTCTAGCTATTGCATGTGGGTGGTTGATTCCACTGTATACTTAAACAGTAAAAAATAACACTTCATTCTTTTTAATAACACTTAAAATGTTTCAAAGCATAATTATTGACCTGAACTTATAAATTTAGAAAAAGAACTTTGCATTAAATAGCTACTTTTTAAAATAATATGGAATTTATTATGGGAGATGAAATTGGTAAATTCTATGACTGTCCCATCTGCCAATCCAAAACCCATTTCCCCAATTTAATTTGGTTACATAAAGTAATATATTTGTATTGTACTATGTCTAAAATTACATACGCTCCGAAGCTGTCCAAATACTTTCCTCGTTTTATAAATACCTCTTAAACCATTAATTGATCGAATTGTACTCTTTGTTCAAATCCTTTTATGTTTTCAATTACTACAGTACATTAAGTGACTTTTTTGTACTACTTTTAAATGCTGCCTATAAAATGTGAAAGACGTTTAAAATTAATGGAACTGAAACAACTAACTGAACAGATATCTGACAACTAGAATGGTATTAATTAGATAAATGGCCTGGTCCTGCATGATGCCACTGAGGGCTGTCCATTAATGGTAATTCATCCACAGTTGTGATCATTTATCCACACAGAGAGCATTGTGTTCCAAACTTTAAAATTACTAAGTCATGATGAGGGATGAGACAGTCTTGTTCTGTCTGAAGGCATTCAAGACCTGACATTTACAATCTCTAACTTCAGGAAAATATTCTACATCTCTATTGTTTTATGAATCTCAGAAATAGTAAAACAATAGATTTAACGCTACGACAATTCCACATAGTACAGAATGGCTCCCATATAAAACCAGTTAAATCCAGCCTCAAGTCATATTAATTTCAACCGTAAGGTAATTTGAAGAAACTAAGTATTTTAAACACTAGATTCAAAATATATTGAATACCTCCATCCATTGCTAGGACAGTAACTTTCGCTACTATATTTTCAAGCTACTATATTGTCGCTACTATATTTTCAAGCCAACCCTGATTGCGCTCTCTACAAATAATAGTGTGCGACCTTCTAGACAGTCTTAAAGTGGAAATCCTACAAGGATGTCATCATGACATAAACAGTCCTGTAACTATCCTGGGAAGAATCCACCGCTACACCTGTGAACACCTCCTGGGCAGGCATCGTCTTTCTTGCTGTCTTCTCAACACCTAACTGCATAAGGCCTTGGCCACGGTGTTCGTTCAAATATTAGCTAAAAGGGTAGAAGACCATTAAGGAAATAGCATACGAAGCATTCGATTAGAGTGGAGTGTCTTACTCAGGATGCCAAAGAAATAAACATGCATCATAGACACAACAGGCGTTCCTAAGGCACAAGCTCGATGTCATTCAGCAGGTCTCAAACTCATTCCCAGGCTCCCAGCACTAACATTAGTTCTGTGCTGACTTGCCTGGGCTGCTGTGTCTCGCTCGGTCCCCTCGCCTTTCTCAGAACAGGGTATCAGAGGGCCAACGAGAGGTAATTATGTAAGGATGGCATTGATAGGTACGTTACATATACATTCCATGTGCATTCCGTATGTTTTACATGGGATATAGATCTATTATATATACAGTGAGGCGTATGTATGAGACTGTCCCCTGACATAGCGTGGCGTACTGTTTTATAAATATACTCTAAAATAATGATAAAAAGTATAGTTTAGTAAATATGTAAATCACTAACATCCCAGTAACATAATAAACATGTCGTTTATTACGTTATTGGGTGTTACGGGCTGTACCTGATTGTATGTGCCATACTTGTTATGACTGGCGGCACAGCAGGCTTGTTCACACCTGCATCACCGCCAACACGTGACGAATGCGTCGTGCTATGACATTCTGGTGGCTGCCATGTCCCTGGGAAGCAGGAATCTTTCAGCTCCGTTATTACCCTTCAGGACCGCGGTAGTACACGCAGCCCCTCGTGGATTGTTATTTGACACACGACTGCACACACACACATGACACGCACCTTAAGGGTGTGTGTGAACCTACCAAAGAGACACACGATGCAAATTTAAGTGAACTGTCCACGGCGAGTTCACAGAATACCTGTGGCGTGGGGACACGTTTCCTGCGTCGTGACCGGCCAGCGAGATTCTCTCACTTGTATCTCCCCACGCATCCATCACCTGCCAACCTACTGCGTCCTACTGAGCGTGACTTCTTACCATGAAGAGCAAGGTACAAAGAGTCCATCTTTCCCATCATCCGAGCGCCCTGTCATTTCCAGGATGAGGCTCCCTACCAACCACGTACCCACCTGGTTTCGAATTTCCCTGAGAAGGAGACCTGGAGAGCAAGACTGGAGTGTGAGCAGTTTACTTGAGAAAAGATCCAGAAAATACCAGAAGGGGAATGGCGGGAAGGAAACCGATAAAGCCAGTTACCCCCGCGGGCCGCTGGCTCTGCGTCTCATCGGACGTGAGTGGAGCATTTTGCTTTGGCATCACCCCAGTCAGGGAGACAGCAAGCCACGGACCCTGGCTGGCAAATGCGACTTAGTGGCACTTCAGCTTTGCTCCCCAGGCAGGCCTGTGTGCTCCTGAGGCCAGAAGAAAAAAAAACAAAAAACAAAAAACAAAACCTCAAGTAGAGAATGTTCAAACAAACAAACAAACAAAAACACAGCCCAGAGAAGATGGGTGGATACTCCCCACCTGTTCCTCCAGAAAACAGGGCGCCCCGGACTCCGGAGAGAGCAAGACCATGAAGATGGCTGAGTAGAAAAAGATGGATCTTCAGACTTCGTTACGAAGAGGAATTGGTGACCATATGCGTTCAAGACAAACAAGATGACTTCACTCACTCCATTTTAACCAATGACTTCAAAGAAAAATAGAGTCGCTAACTGCAAATGAGGAGCGAAGATGGGCTCTGACATGTGATGAGCACAGAGACTGTGCTCCGCGCTGTGAAATTATTCTCGTTAATTCCAATTCATTAAGTAGGAGAAACTAAGGAGCTTCTGGAGGAATGCGAGTCTCAGAGAACTGGGCCCAAGAGTCCTCTTTACATGTATACGATGTATTACAAAGAGAAATACTTAATTTCCAAGAAATTTAGTTTCCTAATCCTTATAACAATTACCCACTAATTGTTTTAAGGATTAAAACTTGGTTTCCTAATCCTTATAACAATTACCCACTAATTGTTTTAAGGATTAAAACTTAGTTTCCCAATCCTTAAAACAATTACCCACTAATTGTTTTAGGGAGTATTTGGGGATGGACTGAGAAATAACATAGCATAGGTTCACGTATATATATGTGCGTGCGTATGTGTGTGTATATATATATGACATGTTGCACATACATATACATATATATGTTAGCATATAGCACTTGCCACGGCTTAATGCCAAGCATCAGTCTTGTCCTTTACGGAACTAATATTACTGAATCTCGTAATGGCTGAGCGACCTGCCCGCGGCCACCCAGCTAGTGAAGGAATAAGCCGAGGGTTGAATCCTGAGCCCCTACTGGTCAAAGGATCTCATCTTCAAAAATGAACAGCAGATGGAAACAAAACTAATTATTAAGTGTCCACGAAGCCACAACATTAGTCTGGTCCTTAAGAACGGATGAACAATTTTTAAAATGTTTACTAATTCATTTTAATACTAAATATGGCCTGATTTTGAAGTTGCAGTTGGGCTACATAAACTTTTATCATAATAGATATTACAAATGAATGTGGAAAACTTTTTTTTTAATATAGCAGTGACTCGTTTAGGCAACACTTAATTAACCAAAATTCTTAATTACTGACATATATTTGCAGCTTCCTTAGAAAAATGGGAACATCCCCATGACCATTTAATGATACGATATTAAAAACCAAATAAGGCTACTACCACCAAGTCCAAAATATGTCCCCTACACAACCAGCCAATCTCCCACTTTCTACACAGAATAGAGGATTTCTGTTCTATGTGCTGGTCCTTGGGTATGAAGTAACAAATATAGATTCAATCAGCATGCACGCAAGGCTGCACCTGATCAACCACTTAACTGGACTAACAGTTTACCCGATTGTCGACTAGCATTGCCAGTTTGTTTCAATATCCTTTGTCTTTAGCCAGAATTCCTTATTTCCCAAGCACACTGGTGAATTGCTACTTCTCATTTTTAAGCAATGGCTTTGTTTTTGCCTAAAAAGAAGAGACTGGGTTGAGATGTTATCCTCCACGCAGCATCCATATCCCTTTAAATGACCAATAGGAGGCCAAAGAAGAAGTGAATCGTTGATGCACAAGATAAAAATTGCGTGCACAGGAACCGGAGTTGGTCCTGGCAGCTGGGAGGATGAGGAGAGGGAGGGAGGGGAGTGCCCAGTGGGGAGGGGGGGTGGAGAGATCTTGAAATCAGACCAATTACGGATCTTTTAGGTAATTAAAACAGGACGTCCATAGCAAAAGTGAACTTCAAGGAAACATTTCAGTCGAGTGGAGAGCCTAATTAGCATATTAGCTCCAAACAAGGAAATGTGATGTTCTTCCATACATAAAATGACTATTCCAGAAAAAAAACCCTGAATTCAATGAAACATAAAATGTGCTTTTTAAATAATGAGTCAGAGCTAGCCGGAGGAATCTCAGAAGTTGAAGTAGGCTAAGCAGGGATGCTCTAGAAAAAGCACAGGAGTGGTATCCTGCTGATAATAATAAATAGTCTAGTTTTGAAACTTAGTTTTTAATTTTGTGGCTTAGATACCGTTAAGGTTAAAAAATACATTAATTACGAAAAGGTGGAACTGTGCTGCACAAATGCCTTTATTATCAGTCACCTGTTCCAACGTGATGAGTATTGTCCGTGGCAAACGCTGTCCTTTTCACGAACTACCTGTTACGTATGTAAACCAATTGTCCCCCAGGAACTCCAAACGTTGAGAGCACAACATTCCCAGTGGCAGGTGGACACCTCATCCAGGCACCACCACATGGGGGCTGGAAAGATTTTAAGTTCCGAATGTGCTTTTTTCAGTCAGTCACTTTGAATACATTTTGGAATTTGATTCCCAACACCTGATGGGGGGGGGGGCGGGAATGAAAATTGCTTGGCACTGATGGCGCGTGCCATGGAGATATCCTGGGTGTCTGGGACCGGCCTTCTGCACACCCGCGGACGCGCAGACAGACAAAAGAATGAGCGCCTCGGAAAAGCCGTAACCGCGTTGCGGGGGCGCTGAAGTGGAAAGAAGGGGCGCCTTGTCTGTAGCGGGGGCTCTGGAGTCAACATGGAGAGGCGCCTCGGAGTCCCCGTCCCTCCCCCGCCGCTCGCGCCCCCCTCCAGGCCCCCGCTCCCCCGTCTCTCCATCCATCCGATCGCTGGGCTCGGAGGACAGCGCTGCACCATGCCACTCACCTGTCGTCGCTCTGCCATCCTTGGTCCCCAAGCAGCAAATCCCGGAACCTGTAGCGGGGAGGCAGAGGGGGCACCTCGCTCTCCAGATCGACCATCCTTGCGCGGAGTGGGGGACCCGCGGCGACCCGGGGAGAGGACGGATGAAGCGCAGCGGCGGGGAGAGGGACCCTGGGAGGGGAAGGGGTCTGGGGGGCGCGGGGTGGGTTTGGGGGGGGGTCTGCTGGGCGCCGGAGGCCGAGGCTGGCAGGGGGCTGGCTCGGCTCTCCCCCGGAGGGTGTGATGGGGATGATGCAAACCCAGCCCAGGAGCAAAAGTCTGGCTCCGACACGAGTCTCGGCTGCCAAGGCGCCGCCCCCAGGCTCGGCGCCGCCTCTGGTCCCCAGGACTCGGGGGAGGCGGGGACGCAAAAGTTACTTCGCTGGAAAAACCCGCGCGGCGCCCAGAGAGAGGGGCGGCGATGCGGGCGCACGGCGGGGTGCGGGCGCGCCCCTGCGGGGGTGGCGGGGCCCTGGGACGCGCGGGGACCCCGGGGTCTGGGTCCCCGATGTCCCCGCCGCCGGGCTGTCCCCACACGCGTCCCCGGGGCTGCGCTGCAGGCCCAGCCAATGAGCCGCCCCCTCATTTGCATAACACGGTGACGGCACAGAGGTGCCTCGGGGACGACCAATGGGGGCGCGCTCCATGAGCGTCCCCCCGGACCGCGGACCCTCTGCCGGGCGGTGCGGGGATGCGGGGGGCGCGGGGGCCGTGGGGTGCTCGGCGGCCCCCGAGCCTTGCGAGCCTTCGGGGGGTGGCGGGGGGACGCGCGGGCTGCAGGACGCGCGATCCCGCACAGGGAATCCCCGCTGCACCCCGGGAAAGTCCCTTTCTTTTTTTTTTTTCTCACCACCTGCAGGAAAGCGAGGGGTTCCCGTGAAGCAGGCAAGGCCACTTAGGCCGCGGGGAGGAGCGCGCAGGTGACGGCCGCGGGATCACAGCCCACGGTGGCTTTCGGTCCCCGCCGCTGCCCGCGTGCACCTTGCCGTGTGGCCGCGAGCTCGGGTCCCCCGTGCCCGAGCCGTCCTCCCACCCAGCGCTCCCTTGGTCAGGGTGCACGCGGACCCTGAGCATGTCCCCTCCGGGACACGGCCTGAAGGCCACACAGAAGCCTGCAGCACTGCCCAGGGCCCTTGGAAGTCTCCAGGTGTGCGCCGAGGGCCCAGCTCAGCCAGGAAGGGATGCCAGGGGACACACGGCCATCAGACGACACATCTGGGAATAACCCGCTCCACGTGTGCGTGGAAGCGTCAAGGAGATGCGGGCGAGGAGCTAAGCCCTCGCTACTCAAGGGAAGGGGCGCAAAGCGATCTGAAAAAACAGTTCGGTGTATTCAGGAGACAGGGATGAGTTTGTGGGGTCCTCAGTGGGGTCACGCAGAGGATGGTTTACACAGGAAGCTGCAAACGCAAGGAGCAAAAGGGGATCCCAGCTGAGGCGCCTTCCTCCTGGCACCGTGGTACCCCAAGGAAGGTTTTGCTTGCAGTGCTGGTGGCGGTCCTGACCTGTCGTCTGATCACCTACGCCTTTTTCTACATCTTACCCCACTCCCCGAGGCTTATCTTTCCAGCGAGTCCCTTCAAAATAGCAAAATCTCAACGAATATGCGTTGAGATCCATTAAAAGCTTTTAAACCTAGGAGATTGGTATTTTTTTTTTTCACATTTGCTCTAACTCCAGAGTTACATATTTGTTGTTGTTTTCGCATCAACTTTTGGAATCTGACACTCCATGGTTCATTTTTGGGCGGAGAGGGGGAAGAGAGAGTGTCTGTTTTATTTTTGGATCTTATCATCTGCTGTTAAGATAGCACTGTGAAGCCTACCTTTTAAATGTTCCAGGCTAATATTTCTTATTTATATTATTATAGTCTGCCTATATCTTGGCGTCAATCTGAACCCTTTACAGTATCAGTAACAGACTCAGAAGCAAGGTGCTTAAAAAAAGTAGCTAATGAAGGTTAGACTCTTGAGATTCTGGAGGTCAGAGCAAAGCCACATTTTCTTAGAAGAAAGTGATGTACCTGTATTTTATGCTTTTGTGGCCATCTTCATTATTTGGCTTCCAGCTGCCCAGGTAAAAATTTAAGAGGGAGTAAGTACTTTAAAAAGAAAAAGGAAGTGAAAAAGCCTGCTTAGCTAACAGTGATGAGCACTGCTGCAAAGGTTACCAATGGTACCCAGTATCCAAATGCGCCCGGCCCAGCCAGCCCGAGCGTGCCGCGCCCATGGTAACTTGGATTTGTGTACGCCTTGCACTTTTTATCAAAGTGGAAGCTCATACTTCTAAACTTAAGACAATTCAAAGAATAATGCAACATAAGAGATACTATCCTGCCGTTTTTATAATATACCAATACTTGGGCATCAACACTGACATTTACAATTAGAGGATCCTTTTGTTCTATATTTTCTGTATTTTTATGTTTCTATATTCTATTTTTGGTCATTCATTTTGACTTTTCGTTCTCCCACCTGTCTTTCTACACTGTACTCTTATTCCTTTTTTCCCCCATGTCATTTCATGTCATCTCCTGCTGTTAAAATGTATTTTCCTCTTTCGTTCTTTTCATCTTGGTTCTTCCGCTGTGCCCTTGTACGCTCTCGTTTCGTACCCTCTTTTTCTCTCTGTGTGTGTCCGTGAAAGCTTTCATGCTACTATAGCGTGAGATTCGATTTTTAGAAGCAATTTTCAAGTTGGTTCTGTACGTTACAATTTCATACCTTCCTCCCTGGGGGTTTTAAGTCCCCTTCTCAACATCTGGTGTAGGTGACAGCAGCAGACTCGTTTGGTCCCAAAGAACAGTCGCCGAAAGGTGTCTGAATCTTCATGCTGATAGAGTAGAGAGTGTCAAGAATAAGGGTTGGGGAATCAGAAAGCTGATTTCCTAGTTTAAGAATTAGGAAATAATGAATGTAATACGAACGACTTTCTGTATGTGAAGCTGCCCTCTTCATCTGCACAGACAGAGGAGGACAGGACGATCCACATCCATCCAGAAGCATCATTAAGCTGCATAGCGACACCTCAGTGCAAAGGAGATGTGTTCAGTTATTTTATTAAGCAGTTACTATGATTTCTCATCATCTAATGGGGGAGGGGAAGTACACGTGGGAGACAGATTGTCCAGTAGTCACACGAGGATGTGATGAAGCACACGAAGTAATTAGCACTGACTGAGGAGCGCATAGAGACATCTGATTCTGGTTTGGGGGAGATCAAGGAAGGCTTCCTAGAGGAGGTGAAGTACTCCACACTGAAGTATGAAAAAGAGTGAGTAAGGCGGAGGCAAGAACAGCAGCACGTGTCCAGGTACGAATAGCAAGCCTAGGAACCCAATGACAGACCCCAGCAAATTCAGAAGTGGTGTGGAGTCTGAGCTCAGGGCGTGTGTTCCGATGGGGAGGGGCCGGACAGGGAGGGAGAGCTGGCAGCCTAGGCAGGAGGTGACCCTTAAGGACCACATCTGGAGGTGTCTCGCACACCAGGCCAATAGTCTGGGAGTTTAACCCAAAGACAATGCTAAATGCTTTGAGGACTTTAAATAGTGACAAAGCCCCTTGGGCAAGGTCACCGTGGTAACAGCGTAGAGGATTGAGCGGTGAGGAGGATGGGAAGGAAAGACAAGAGACCAGTTATTAGCCATTCGGTACCTCAGGTGAGATGTTCCAATTGTCCAGAATGAGACAGTGTTGACAGTACAGGTGGGAAGTAGAGGACACGTTTACAGGAAGTGAAGACAGGATGGACCAGACTTGATGATGGAGATGGGGACAACTAAAGCACAGTGATGAACCCACTATGCTTTCTAGGCTTCTGGAAGGGGTAAGTCGGTGGAGAACGTTCCCGTTGGGTGAGATGGAACGCAGATGTGGGTTTGAGTGAGACAATGATTTTGCTCTGAGCCATTCAGCAGTTCAGAGGGAGAAGTCCAGAAGGTTCAAATATATATCAGTCTGAATGTCAGGAAGAAATTCTTATAAGGTTGGGACACATCACTCCGGAGGTGGCCACTGAAACAGAGGCAGGATCAATGTACCCAGCTCTCAGGACAGCGAGAGAAGAGGAGGCAGACAAGGGCCCATGCCAGTGCCTGGGGACAAGGGACAGATGCCAGGCAGGGCAGCAAAGCCCAAGGGACTTGAACTTGAGCAGCCAGAGTAAAGACAGGTGTTTTTCTATTTGCTCCATTAGTTTTATTCTGTGACCCTTGATTCAAGCCAAAATAGATTCTATCTCCAAGAAGAAAAATGTGGACAAAACCTGCCCTACATTCTAAGCATGACTAACTACATGAGCGAAATCATGGTTATTTCAGAGGACACGGTAGAGAGAGAAAGAAACAGCAGGATACCACATCCGAGTCACAAAGCCCACAGGAAAAGCTCAGGTTAGTGGTCGAGGAGACGGCCGTTTGGAGATTGGTGAAGATGTTCCAATGGTTAACACGATTTACCCAACATGGCCAAGTAAAGCTGGTCTGAGGGGCGAAATGGATTTACAGACTTTCCAATAGAAACCTGACAGGAGACACATAATGTGTTATCACATTAACAGTGACGTCCTCTGTCATCGTCCTCCTTGCTGCTGCTTCTCACAGCTCTCTGCGCTGTTCAGCATCGTTCTTCATGATGAGATTTATCTGCTTCTAAACCCTCTTCACTTTTTGAGTGCTCAAGGGGAGAACATGAAGTCAGAGGAGGAATCCCTTCATGCCAAACGTGATTCTGTGGCTTTGAAGCGTGGTCTCCTCCAATTCCCAGGAGTCACCCCCAAATTGTTCTTCTATCTGCGAAACAATTGTGTGTGTATGAGGGGGAGTCTCCAGTGGATAGGAACGCTTCAGCTTTATCTGGGACCTTCCCGTTCTGAGGTTGCACGTGTCCCAAAGCCTGCTCATTGGTAGCTTAGAGGAGGCACCTGTTGGTGACCGTCCCTCCGCCCTGCCCCTTGTCACCGCCAAAACTGCTAGAGCAAGCACCAGTGACAGCTGTGACTTTGCCTTTGTCACAACAGTGGTCGGTTAGTGGATGATGGATGACTGACTGTCCAGTGAGTGAGAAGCTGCAGATGCGAGTAGATTGGGGACAATATCTTTGTCACTCTTCAAGCAAAAGAATATTCAAATGTTAAAAAATATTAATAGTGGCAGAGTAACTATCATGTGTCACATAGTACGTTAAGAGCTTTACAATAATTTTAAAAAACAACATCGTCCACACTTAAAAGATGCAAAACCTTAGGTTCAGAGAATTCTTCCTGGAGATGAGGTACCAAGCCACGATTCAAAAACTTGATTCTCTGACTCCGAAATCCATGCTCCACCCAAAAGATCTGAAAAAAAAAAAAAAAAAAGGTTTGAGGTCAAGAACTAGTAGATATTTATGGCTACTGATGGTGATCTAAATTATCAAATTATAAAACTGCCCTGTTCGTATCCAACTGATCGACTGAGCTCCAGCCTCAGTTACCTCCTTTCCCTCCCGAGGGGCGCCTATCGCATGTTGGTTGACCCTGAAGTCTCTCTTTGTCCTCATCACTTCATCGGCGAGGACATCCTCATCACCCAGTGCGAAGATGCCACCCGGTCACTCTCTGCTGCCTCTGGGCGAGTGCCTCTGTCACCCTGACAGCTGAGCGATGCCAGGCAGAGAGTACGGACTCAGACATACTTTGCCAAGAGATAGGAAACGAGAAAAGAAGCTAAGGGGTTAGAAGAAGGGAAAAAAAAGGTTTTTTCAGATAATTACTTAGATTTTCCAGTTCCGACACGGGAAAATTGCATCGCATAAATAGACGTTATTTGTAAAGGTGTGTGTTTGCGTGGGATGCAGCTGTCATCCTTTAGCGAGGCGTGCACATTTAAAAAGCATTTTGTCAGAGGAAATCGGTAAACGTGAGCATAAGCAGCTACCGTTTATGTCTAGGTGGAACAGATCTATCTATCTATCTATCTATCTATCTATCTATCTATCTATTGATAGATAGATATCTAGATATATATCTAGTATGGTCTTAGCACTTGAAATGCTTTCGCTTGCATTGAAATATTGTCATAATTTGTATCAAGATTCCTTTTATTTAGAAATTTAGCTTTGCAGGAGAGAAGAAGTTTAGATGACTATGATATATATTAACAACTCCTTATAATGTACTGTTACTTTTTGTCCATTCCAGACTCATTAGTTTAAAAAGTATAATAATTTGACAGTGTTTTATGTTAATGGAATAGACATTCTTCTCGTTGTGAAGATGATTGAACAGAAGCAACCACAATCTCAAATAAATTACTCAGTAGCCATGTCAGTAGGATGATGATGATGATGATGATGATTATGATGATTATGATTATGCCATGTCTCTAGGCTACAAGCTAACAGCAGTTCTCATTGCAAATAGCACGTTGGTATAAATACAGCACATTTACAACAAAACGATTAGAAAAATCTCACACTTTATCATACATAATAGGATGAGATATATTGCAATCACTGGTGTATATGAATACGTAAGATCCTTGACATTCATATGTTGTAAATATTAATTCTACTACCTTTATATAACACATTTGGATTCTTCTTTCAGAGGGCTCAGCGCTTCAAGGTATTAAATGGTAGCTTTGTATCCATTGCTACTTGATTTCATACAATTCAAGCATACAAATTATTAAAAATGTGAGTGTTTATTGTACATTTTTTTATTGTCATGAAAAAAAACAAGAATACAAATGGAAAATACAAATACTGATTCCAATGAGAAGATGATGCGTATTCATACTTAGGGGTAGATGTATAAATAACGCCAATATTGTGGCCATAAGCAGCAGGTTTAGTCTCAGTAGAATGTACTGAATGCATTCTTCGGGAAAAGAACAAGATTACAGAAAATGAGATATATCATCGAAGCGAGAGGTATATCATGGAAGAGGCTGCTCTCTAAACGGTGGCTTATTATTAGTGGTTTCACATATTTTTAGCTGAGATTGGACTAGCTTATTTGGTATGTACACCTGTTATTTGAAAGTCGTGAGTCAGGATGTGTCTTATTTTAATGTAAATGCATCGTCTTCACCCCTAGATCACACCAACCCGAGGGGAGGGAAGTTTCCTCTCTCTCTCTCTCTCTCTCTCTCTCTCTCTCTCTCTCTCTCTCACACACACACACACACACACACACACACACACACACCCACATCCCCCTCTTAGCAAATTCTTTGCTGCTATTCCATTATTTAGGCTCTGAATTCCAGAAGTGGACATAGTTTGTCCTAAAACCTACCCTTGTCCTTTACCTCCCCACACCTGGTCCCATTGCCCCCCAGCCCATCCTCCCAACTACCCAAAAAGCAACAAATACTCTTTGGTGATCAAGTATACAAGTTCTGAATCTGGACCGCTCAGGTTTAAATTGTGACAGTGGCCTTTGCTAGCTGTGTGACCTCATGTCGTTTCCTCACTGTGCTTTGGTTTCCCAGCTACAAAGTAGAGTAACTGCAGTTCTTACTTTTTGAGGATCGAATAATGAATACATCTAAATATTTTAGAATCGCGTTCACCACATAGCCCGCCATTGTTATTACATGTGTTTTTCAAAATGTAGGCACTCACATTTTTTGAAATCTTTTCTCTTAATATAAACATGTCTTTGCTGTTGAGCAACTAATGAATTTAATTATGCTTTTCCGATTCCACACAACTGTTTGAACAGCTTTGATTACCTTTGAAGAGATAAAGTATGTCCCCTCGGAGTAATTGAAACAAATAAATGTACTAAAGTTAAAAAGAAAACCAAAATATGGCTGCTCAGTGGTTCTTCTGAACTCTCATGGAACTAATCAAAAATATCTCAGATATTCTTCGCAGAGAAGCCAGATCATGTAGGCATTTAAAATTAAAAACAAGCATCTTGAATGATATTCACATGCAAGGCAGAAAAAGCATGCACCATATTGAGTTCAGACGCATCAAACTGAACATGTGCCTCAGAGCTAAATGAGTAATGCAATTTTTACACCGGGTCCACGCAAACTTCGCCGTTGCAGAAAATAAGGATCTGGCAAAAGGCGATCTGGAAATGTCACGGCCAAATCAATAATGAAGAAGTTCACCACCTTCTACTCCGATTATCAATGCAAAATGTACTGAAATACTGATGAGGATGCAAAAACACCACAGATGATATTTCGGTATCTGAGAACTAACATTTTTGACGAGGCATTCGCCCAGATTGAGGAGGCATAAATATGAAGCGACTCTGATTTGTCCTTTGCACTTCTGTTTATGCCTACAAGCCCACGCTCGCTTGGAGGTACGCCCTGGAAAAATCATCAAGTTGCACAGAGTGGTACTGAAATCTGATGCCGTTAAGATGTTAATGACCCGACAGCTAAGAGTGAGTTTTTCCACTAATTTCCGGAATCATTAATAGATTATTTTCCTAGGCATTAACCACCAAATTCTCTAAGGCCATGATTTCTTTATGACTTATCTGTTTTGTTCAGGCAATGCTTCAAAAATAATTTACCCATAATTTAATAACACTAGAACACGGGTCTAATGGGGCCAAGATTATAAATATAATAAATCAAATAGTTTTGTTTTTTAATTTCTCACCAGTCGTTTCTTTCTCCTTTTTCTTCACTGTTCAACTCTCTTGCTGGGCATCAGCTCGCAGGTAGACCCAGGTGAAGGATGAATTCTGAGGCTTAGGAAGAGCAAACAGGAAGCTAGGTGAGTTATGCAGGAGTCACGTGACAGACCATGAGTAGGACTGAATCAAATAGGAGAGAAAATAAAGATGCCCAAATCGTAGCTTGATAGTGATAAAGAAACCCGTGTTAGAGTTCCTGCAAAAGCTGAACTGGACCTCGAAAGAAGAACCGAGTCAACAAGTCAAGTCAGAAGTGAGATACGGACGCTCAGCACACGGGTGGGGTTGTAGGGACAAGCTGTGGTCAGCCAGAGCGGGATTCTGGGGGAAGAGGGACACTGAAGAACACTGAGGTGAACGCGACATATCCAGGTTGGCAGGCAGACCCAGAAAAGGCGATTTTGACGCAGGTAAAGGTTAGGGTTCAAAATGTCACTTAGGACATTTTTGATTATTAGTAGCAGAATACCTGACCTAATATGCCATAAAAAATTAGAAATTTATTATCTCACACATAGAAGAATTCCAAGGTAGAACAGCTGGATTTGGTGATCTCGATGCCACAGAGGACTGGGTTCCCCTGCATTTAATTGTCCTGCTTTCTGCGTCCCTCCCTGTGATCTCAAGGAGATTAGAGAAACACTGGGGACAAGTTTAGTCACATCCAATAGAAACAAGAGGAGGTCTTCAAGTCTAAAATTGTCCCCAAAGTTTGGAGAAACCAGAGCAAATACCTGGACACTGGGCTTTTCCAATCGTCACCTAAAGAATAAAGTCCCCAGAAACAGTTCAATCTTAAGGTTTGTTCTTTCCTCTCTCACTTTGGAAAACAAAACAGAAGCAGCTTTGCATTCTCTGCACGTCCTTAGAGCAGAAATGCGAAGCCTTTCCTGAAATCCCATCACCGATCTTTTACTGGACATCGA
This sequence comes from Macroglossus sobrinus, assembly GCA_004027375.1. Lineage (NCBI taxonomy): Eukaryota > Metazoa > Chordata > Mammalia > Chiroptera > Pteropodidae > Macroglossus > Macroglossus sobrinus. The sequence goes on along the minus strand of PVKZ01001476.1, from coordinate 23,904 downwards.
CCCACATCCTGTTCTTGTGTGTAAAATTCCTCCTCCTCTCGTGTGACCATATGGGATGCCACCATCCACTCCCACTCGGGACCCAAGCTGGGTCAAACAGTACGGACGATGGGAAAACATCCTTTCATGTATGGCTACTGGGAGCGAGAAAGTCTCTTTCTGCTGGGATTTTCAACTATGAGCTCTGTGTGTCCTTCTTGTCAATGGCTTGGAAAAGACTAACATTGTGCAGCAATGCAAGATATTTCTTAAGCGTCTGGAGGTGGCCACGGCTAGAGCAAGCACCACACCAAGGAATACCCCCTCGTAGGAATCAACAAGTTCTCTTTTACCTAAGATGAACTGAACTGAAGTTCTATCACTCGTACCTAAAAAGATGCCTAACTAATAATATATCTATGTCCCGAACAGCAATCTCCTCAATAGTGCCGTGAATAATTATCAGCCTTTTCCTGGCCTGATACCAGAATCATTTCCTCATAAAGCTAAGTGGGATAACAATTTTACATTTTGTTTCTCAGCAAAGTCTACTGCTGTTGAGATGCTAATTTTCAGATCATTGGCATGGACTCACATGCCATGTTTGGGTCCTAAATTTTACATTCTGCAATAATCACACGCCCACCACCAAGCATTGGACCATCCGATCCCACAGAAAAACATAAAAATTTACAATAATAACAGGCTTTTAAAAAACAAGCACTTAGAAAACATTTTTTACTGACCAAAGTTTTACGCGATTTCAGTGAATTAGGCATTCTTCTCTTTTGAAATTTTATGTTTTCCTCTGTAATGCCAACTGAAACAACCCTATATATATGGTTTATATATATATGTATATCGTTTATATATATATATACACATATATATGGTTTATATATATATTTGGTTTATATATATATGGTTTATATATATATGGTTTACATATATATGGTTTATATATATATATATATGGTTTACATATATATGTAATATATATGCATATGTAAATATATATAAATCAACACTGCTATATCTTCAATCTGACCAGGAGGCAGCCACAACTCAAATCACAAACTCCAAAAAAAATTTTTTTTTAAATGATTGGGACCCAAATGGCACAAGGTGACAAGAGCAAACTCCTAGAGGTCCTTCAGATAAATCAAAGACACCTCGCATGGCCAGCGTGAGTGGAATACAGGTATTCTAAAGCTAGTCAGGCGAATGCGGGGGTGGGGTGGGGACTGAACGAGGATCTTTCCAGAAAGTGGCAAGAAGGGATCGGGTACGCCACGATGACCTCGGTGGCAGCTGATCAAAGCCAGATGAAAATAAATTAACCATTGCTAAATTTGTCACAGAGAGCTGGGATATAGGGCTTTACCGTGCAAACTCTGAAGGCTTTATGCTCACCATCCATGTACTATATGAGCATAAACCATATATTTAAAACTCCAAAGGATTTTGAATTTCAAAAATGGATAAAGAATTCTACAAACATCATGTTCTATTTCTTAAGCAGGGGTAGGTTTGGTTTATGGTAATTCCTCTTATATGTTATAACCATGTGTATGTATTAAATATTGAATAATAAGTGGAGTAAAAAAATTATCATCTTTGTATAGGAGTTTGAGAAAAGGCTGTTGCATAGGATAAAACCATTAAAACATTACCTCAGACTACAGTGCACAATATCTACAAACCCACAACAAAATTACTAAAATGAAAAGTAGCTGGATTAAAATGAAAAGTAGAAGGATTTTGAGAAACTAGAATGTTTATTCACTGCCAGTAGGAATGAATATTGGTATAACTACTTTGGATAACTCTTTGGCAGAATCTACTAATTCTGAACACATGCATATATCTTACAATCCAGCAGATCCATTCCTAAGTGTATCCTTAACAAATTTAGGTTCACGTGCACCAGAAGACATGTGACATGCTCAGAAACACCCATAGCAACACTCTTTGTAATGGTCAAAAGCAGCCCAGGTTGCCATCAGCAGTTGGATAAATAAATAGTGGTTCGGTCACACAATGAAATATGACACTGCAATGAGGTTTAAACAAATACAACTGCCCACAGTCATGAGGATGGATCTCACACACACAACGCGGACCAAAATAAGATACAAAAGAATAGATCGTGTCCATTTGTGCAAGGTCTAAAGCCACTCTGGTTTTGGAGATCTGGATAGTAAAAAAGGACTTCGGAGATGCTGATCATTTTCCCCGTCATGATCTCGGTCCTGGTTTCATGGAGCTTACTTGGTTATGAGTCATGCTCCTTTGTTTGTAAAACTTCAGTAAAATGTTTTTTTTTGTTCTTTCCCCAAAAGATCTTGCTAAACAGGCTTGTAATCACTAGCCGAAGGTAAAGACAAAAAAGTATTAAACATACAGCAGTCAATCAAGATTCAAATAGCCTTTCCACGGAAGTCCAATTGTCGACACTCACAGGTATGGAAATTTAGTCTACTTTCAAATTGCTCATAAAAATTTTTTTTCACAACATTTATTTAAATGTGATTAGTGGAAATACACATGCCTCTTTTCACTTGATATTATATTATCCATTAACAAAAAATATAAACTTAATATCACCTTTTATTTTTTTGTGTCTATGAGAACTTTTATTGACCAAGGAATTTGAGTTTTGTGTTTGAAGAAATAGGCAAAACTTATCTGTTAGAAGTCAGGGTAATGGTTATTCCTTAGGGAAGGAATGAGTGAAATGAATCATGAGGAGCTTCTAGAATGTTCTGTTTTGGTATTCGTATGCCGCTTACATTGGTGTATTTACCATTTATAAAATTAATCCTCCTTAGACATGTGATTTACACATTTTCTGTTTCTCTGAAACAATTCAATAAATGTTTATATATTTTAAAAAGAACAGAAAATCAAACTCAAATGAGATCAGTGGAGGTTATAAGGCTATTGACCTTTCTGTAGCTCTGTGCTACATAGCATTAAAAGAGCATATCTTATTTTATGAATTAAAAAGACAAATAAAATTAAATTTAAATCAACAAAACTAAAAAGCATCCCGGGGGAAAATCATGCAACAGAGAAACATATGAATAACGTTAGACTGTTACACATTATCATATATCATATATTAAAAATGAGTGAAATAATATTTATAAATTCTCATGAAAAAGAAGCATGGCTCAAGAATTTATAGTCAGGCTGACATTTTAGTATAAAAGAAAGAAATTCATGAATATGCAATAAATCAAGGAATAGAGTCCAAGAGCCTGTCTTAGAAATTTGATTATGAAATGCGAGGGGAAAAAAATGAATCGAAATTAAGAGCTTAATAACAGAGAAGCCACAGTTGGAAAGCATTAGTAGTAAAAAAAAAAAAAAAAATTCACTTAGATATAAAACTGAAGAAGAAGGACAAATTAGTTGTAAAATTGAATGTAAATGTTAAAAATATAGACTAAAGCTCATGCCTGACAAAATCGGGCAGTGAGGAGAGGAGGATGCTGGAGGCACGCGGTGGGACCCTCCCCGCGCTGCTCCCGTCACCTGTCACCTGTGTGCCTGGCACCTGCTCTGGCCAGGAAGGGAGAGTGCAGGTGTGATCTCCAGGCAGGAGCTGTGAGAAGCTGGATGGAAGTGTCAGATTTCTTTCTCTCTGTCAGCTCAGAGCTGCTGCCCTAGGGAAGTGTCAGGTGTCTACCTCCTTCTGGAATCCCAGGGGTACTTTTGGGGACCGGAATCCTAGGGGCGCTCTCTCCTTCTGTTGTCTCTGCTACTGTGCCCACGGTGGTCACAGACACGTCTGGGAGAGCCCCTCCCCACTTGCAACTTTTATCTTCGGTGTCACTGGTGCCTTGTCCCACACGTACCCTCTCTTTGCGAGGCAGCATAAGGAGCTGCTTGAGCTAGGTAGGGACAACCTGAAGTCCTCTGAACCCCCCAAATCCCTCTGAAGGCTCACCCCTCCTTTACGTTCTTGGGGTTTGGAAAGGCTCACATCCCATCAAACACAGCTTCTGGGACAACACGTGTTTCACCCCAGCCAGAGACTCCCTAAACCTCACGGAGGTGCCTCCTGGGCTTTGGATGTTCTGGGGGTTCACCACCCATCCTCTCCCTCATGCTGTTCCAGCGAAGCCTGGGCGTCCTGCAGCTGAGGCTGGCCTTCCCCTGTCACCGCTGTCTACCACCCTGGGGAAGGACAGCGGGGCCAGGTCTCCAGCTACTGTTGGGGGACCTTGTGGGGACATCTGAGAGGTCCATTATTGTCCCTCCCACAGGACAGCAGATTGACCTCAGTTACCAGAAACCTGTTCTTCTCAGTCTCTTCTGTGAGTTTCCTTGAAGATGGCGTAGCTTTGCAGGAACACTTCGATGAGTAACGTATTACTTAGCTCAAGAAAGTTTAGCATCCTCTCCTGTTTGACAATGCTTCCTGGGTAATTAAACACATAAAAAAGCCCAATTAGTTGAACAATTCTATTTAATAAGGAGAGAGAGCAGATCTTCTGAGATGTTTTAGGAGCCCTCTGAAAAATCCCCCAGTTAGCTCAAGGTCAACAAGAGGTCACTTAGAACTCAATTCTGGAGAAGTCTGTACAAATAGCAAAAGGTATAAAACACTCGATTAAATAGGACCTCGGGTCACTGTGAAATAATACTTGGTTATTCATTTAACCAACGTGACAATTGAAGGAGGCAAAGGCAAATACAGGGCATTTATGTATAGTCCTTAAGCTTAGCTCTTTCAATGGAAAAGGATCCGTTTTCTTAAACAATAAAAGACCTGATAAAGGCAAGAGGAAGTACAAAAATTCTTTTGATAAAACACGCTATCTTTGTTTTCTGGGCAGATTTACCGTAAAATGTAAAGATAAACCTCTCACAGTCTTATCAAGAGCAGACCAATAGTCCAAGAAAACTCCTTTGGCAGAGGAAAGAAAATTAAGTTTTTCTTTTACCTAAATACATTATTGCTATGAAGGCTTATTATTTTTTTTTTCTTTAAGACAATCAGGTAGAACGCTTTCTTTACAAAAGAATTTTGACAGTACCCTCCGGAGGTAGAAAAATATCCACAGATGTAAACATACAGACAACACAGACTCAAACAGCCAACGCTTCTTCCTCATGTTTGTGGAGGAGACGTTTAAGATTTGTATTTGCCAAGGGCAAATAATCTCGTGTAGGTGGCAGCCGGATTTGTGGTGTGGTTGCTTCCATAGCAGTCCGCATCTTAAAAAGCCCCCTCGCACCCATGTTTTTTGTCGATCTCTCTGGGCAAACTTTTAGTCATCTCCTGCCCTGTTGACCTTTCAGAGAGATGCTAAGATTTAAAGACTCGAGGGACAGAGAAAGGGTGCACCGTTACCTCCTAGGAGTTTTGGGGTGTCTGTGTCTATTATCAGAAGTCCAGAGTGATTGCTGTGTGATAGTTTCCTTTGAATGAGGGGGGTCAGTAGGCAGGGGGCACCCCATCTACCTCACTGTCACTCACCATAGCGTCCCCCCGCTTCACGTTCCCAGGGGGTCTTAGCGTCCTGCTCAGGCTTCGTCACTACTGCTAGGACCTAGTCCTCGGTGGCCCGTGCCCACCGGCGCTGCAAAATGACACACGAAGTTCTCCTACGTGTTAGATGATGCTGTGTGACATCTTATCCCGCCTGGCTGCCGGCCAGCAGCCAGCAGAGCGACAGACAAGTGCAGAGCCCCGACTAACCTCGGCCCTTGTCGCGATGTTCTGATGGAGCCCCAGCCCCTCCTGGGCATTGGTGGCCAGCTACACTGCCCCTCTCCCTGGGGGGCAGCACTGCGACAGCCATTGATCCTCGTCGGGGCCTCAGTGCACCCACGGACTCAGCTGGCGCGTTGGGGACAGCCCGCACCCACGTGGTGGTCCACGAGCATCTCGCCTATGGGCCGCCCATGCAGAGGGCAGTGGCCAGCTCCAGATTCCCCGGCAGATGCCTCTCTCCCACAGCCCACCGCGTCCGTCTCCCGCCTGGCTCGCCAGATGTTGGCTCCCAGGCTGTGGGGGGAGGCTGCAGAAAGAGGCAGGCCGCCCCACATCGGTAGGCGGCAGTTCTAATAAGCCAGGGAATGGATTTACAAGGATTTTTGTTTTCTTTTTGGTGTTTGTAAGATGAACAGATTTGTACACCTGCCTGCTGGATCTTCAAAGTTTACATAGAGGCATTGGCGGGGTCCGGTCCTGGCTAACAATAGCATCTGGCTGGTCTCGACACCACTGCTCAAGGCCCCCACCGTGGGACTGGTGGGCAGAGCACACTCTCTGGGGACAGAAGAGGGACCGAGGAGCCTCTGATTGCCCGGGGCCAGGTCACAGGTCAACCAGAGGTGGCATCTTCTCCATCATCGCCTTCAACAGCAGGAAGTGAGGTCGTTTTTGGTCTAGTCTACCAAAACCGGTCATGCACCCAGTGTGAAATTTACATACGTTTCATTCCTTTTGATGGTCGAATACATGTCAACATTTAAACAAATGAGAATTCCCGAGTAGTATTTTGTATTTGAATTTCATTCAAATGGTGACACACAGGCTGTCCTCAGTTGTGTTAACTGGGTCGTTAACCATTTACTTTCAACTAACTACACACCATAAGCAAGTTATTTTTTCCCCCAAGAAATAATGATTTCTATCTGATGTATAGCATGACATAATTAATTAGACATTTTTAGGATAGTTTACAAAAAAAATAAATTCTAATCTACCAAAATTCAGCTTGGCGTCATTACACAAATTATTACCCTGTGTTTTTCTGAGTCCTGATCCCAGAGGCTTGGAAAGGACCAATACTCAGAGCCTTCTTTGCTCAGAGCAAACACTGGTAATAAAGTTTGGGGAGAATACACACTCAGAGTCAGAAAGGTTGTGATTCTAGTGTTTAAATGTCCAACTGTGAAACCAGACAGCCCGGGTTCTGTTCTGAAGTAGGTCACGTCCGTCACTTGGGTGAAAAGGGAAGGATAAAACTATGTTATAAGGTTTTATGGGGGAATTAAAGTCGATAGTACATTTAAGGCAGCACCTGACACACACAAATTAATCATTAATCAGAAATTATTGATAGGTCAGTAGAGCTTGGAGACTTTGCTCACAGATTCTTAACTAGCCTAGAAAAGATTCAAAGTGTGTGGTGGTGATGTCACTGTGCCCTGGGATGAATGTCCAGGACCTGGGAAAGCGGATGTTGTAAGGGCAGCTGGTCTCAGGAAGGGACAGCTAATTTTTGGGTTTTCTGAACGTTCTCCAGTGGCACTGAGGAGGTTGCCAAGATGGCGGTTTTGTTTTTCCTTTTCTTCCTCCTCCAAGGGACTCAGTGATTTGAAGAGCTTGCAATCTAGTTTTAGAAAAGCACCTAATAAAATGAGGGCAATAGATAAAAATGGAGGCCCTTGTGTGTTTTCATTTCCTCCCACATAGAATTAAAGAAAATATATCTTTACTTTTATGCAAACTATTAATCCATAAAGGTGTGTAGCTCCCGGAAGTGGGAAAGGGGACTCTAGAATGTCTGGGCTTCTCCATGGATCAATATTTGAAAATAAATCTGAACGATGACCTTTGCCTTAGGATGTGCTTCAATAGGGTAGTTCGTATCTTGTGTTTTTCTGTGGTCAAGGAAGAAAGAAGAAAGAACAATTCTCTAAGTTCTATCTTCATCAGAAATAGAAGTTGAGAACTGGATTTCAGTGTAATTAACTTACATTTAAATTTAAACAGATAACTTCCTTGTGGCTGCCATTATGAATAGTGGTTCAGAAGTCATAGCTATAAACTGCCCGTCGCAAAAATTGTCACGTGGTGATCAGTTTCAGGAACATCCAAGGTACGAAGCGCTGTCCCTTTAAAATGTGTCATTGGGACTACGACTACATAAGGGGCCGTGAGGTGCTGTAGATTTCATGACACAGACCGACCGTGGTTGTCACCTGTCACTTAATGTTTCACTGTACTCAGGAAAGAGCCAGGTTCTTTAGATGTGACATACGTTTTGAAAGGATCTCCCTAGAAAAGACCACAAACAGAACAAAAGTTGGGATCAAAAGTAAATATTTACTTAAAATTAGAAATGAATTATTATAAATCCCAAAGTTAAAAAAATCGACAAATACTTCAGACATTATAAAAACTAGAAACTTAATATGTATAGTAATTGTCTTAGGATTATTATCCCTTCACATGGTACAATTTCCTAATATTTCCTATATATAGAAAGAAAAATAATTCAGTCCTTTCTTTAGCATGTTTGATCTAAATCTGTTACTTATTATTGACATATTAGAAAAATCCTTTCAAGCTCACAACTCATGGTTTGTATTGTCCTAAAAATTTTCAGGGTTCTTGTCAAATTTTGGAAAAACTCCAGTTTTCTTGTTATAGTGAACTACAGGATTGCAGGGCGTTGAAAGATTTTGTGCATGATTAATGCTAATCACTCTTTGAACTGAGGTACTGCAGACAAGTTTGCTCTCAGTGTCATTGTCATAGCGACTAAGGGTTACGGTGTCTCATCGATGTCACTGTGTCACGTACAAAAGGAACAAACTTCCATTCTCATGAGGCATCAGTGACAATCAAATCATCCACGTACGTTTTACGTGTCTGATGATTCTTTTAAAAACTTGTTTCTCCTTTTACTTACTTCTGGTGCTGCGTCCTGTCGAGCACATCCAGATGGTAGCTACGTCTTCAACCCTCATCATTGAGTCATAATGCTAATTGGTTGGGCACGGAGGTGACAGGTGGATTCCTAGAAGCCATTCTTAGATGGGCATCAGTGACCAGATTAATTCAATTGTGACTGCAGAATATAGCTGACTAATCTCAAACTCAACTCAACGTATTCTATCCTTGACTTCTTGGATGAGTCTTCCAAACACCTGTGACTGTCTGATGTCAACAAACTTAGTGGAGTAGGATAAAAGGGGAATCAGAGTAGGGAAAGACATCTCTATTTTCTTGTAATGAAGACACCTTTTCTACTTTTACAAAAATGTACGACCATGGGAAAAAATCACAAGGGGCCCTTTCTGGTGATTATGGGATCTAATCAAATGGGACGTCCCGAGGCCAAATTCCATTCGCCTCGAGAAATGATGACACTTCGGCTCTGTGTGTCAAATTGCCCTTTTTTGTCAATGTACCGTATAATCTTTGCATAATGAATTCCTTCAGTAATCTGCTTCTTTTGTATCCATTCTTCTAAGTCCCTTTTCCTCTACCCATTCTAACGCAGCTGCCGAAGTGATGCTACTTACTGATTTTCCTACATTCCTCTTCCTTGATTAGATCTATCAGAGATTACATAGTGTCTGTAAAATAATTAGCAATTTTTTACAAATCCTCCTTCGAAGCCCCTCTTCTTTCTTCCACGACTTTTCAAAACAATACACCTCTGGTGTTCTCGTCAATTCTAGAACACTCTCCATGGTTTTCTACACTGCACAGTCTTTGCTTGGGTGTATTCATTCCTTACACCCCAGTTTAATAAGGAGCTATTCTTGAGACCATCTCAAATCCTGCCTTTGGAGCAAGTAATTTCTTCTCCCTCCAAACTCCTCTGCTACGTATTGACCATAACTGTCATTTGCGACTTAGCATAGCTGTTACTGACTTCTGATTTTAACAATGAAATGCTGATTTTTTTGAAACTTTGAATAGCATGAGTTCCAAACTGGAATCTACTCAGATGCCCTTTTAACGGGCATGCAAATAAAATAAATAGATAAAATGTGGCATATTCAAACAATGGAATATTATACAGCTATAAAAATTAACAATCTGTAGCTACATGGAACGTGTGGTTGAATAAATACAACATAATTTTTAGAGGAAGAGTCTAAACACAGAATAAATCTATCATGACACTTATGTATAGTATGAAAACTGGCCAATCGAGCCCATGTTCTTTGGGGTGAGGATAGAGGACCCCTTGGGTGTGGCATCAGGGGCCGAGGGGTTGCCTCACGGTGCTGGGGGCTGAGAGGGGCCGTTTAGTTTCTCGACCTTGGTGCTGGCTGCATGGCTGTCTTCACCTTCACGGTAATCAGCAGACTATTTGCTTTCATTCTCTTTATGCATATTCTGTTCTGTGACAACATTTAAAAAAATCAGCATTTCCATTTCTTGGTGTTTTGAATTATTAAGCTCATTCATGCCTAAGGAGAGTGGAACTGTCGCCTTGCACCCATTTATAACAAATCAAAAGACTAATGTCCTGAGTCTCGAGCAAGCAGCTCCCCGGATCAGCCAGGAATGCATTCTTGGCAAAGTTTACTCACGAATAGCAAAACATTGCTTAACCTCCAGTTCCAGAAATGGTTTTAAAAAGAGCTGCTATTATTTTATCTTTTCAGGCTTTGGTGCAATAGACCAGAATGGCATTTGAGTGGTAAGAGGGTTTATGAATTGGAGGACACCACTAGTTACTGCTTTGCATAAAAGAAAGAAAGGAAGGAAAGAAGGAGAGAGGGAGGGAGGGAAGAGAGGGAGAAAGAGAGAGAGAAGAAAGGAAGGAAAGGAAAGGAAAGAAGGAGGGAAGGAGGGAGGAAGGAAGGAAAGAAGGAAGGAAGGAAAGAAAGAAGGAAGGAAGGAAAGAAAAGAAGAATTAAGGACAGACAGGTTTGGAACTTGCTGAGTTTATAAAAACAAAGAAGAAACAGGTCACAACGTCTCAATGTTAACATTTGTTGGGACACAGGGAAAGCCAGAACAGACTGGCCCTGTGGCTCTCGGGGTTGATTTTTCTTTCACTTTGCAAAAGTTTCTGGTGGGCGGAACATTTCGTCATCTCTTTATTTCCCAAGCTGTGTTTCAACTTCCTTCTGGGTTAGTCCTTTTCTGCACTAATCACAGTTCTTTGCAGAGGAGAACCTGACGCGGTGTGGGCAGCCACAGCCATTAAATGCGCCCCTGAAAGGTCCTCAAAATGAAATTACCAGTGACGTTCCTGTGGCTTACGTTATGGACTATTTGTGTAGCAGAAGGTAAGAGGAAAAAAAAAAAAGACTTGTTTTTTCCTATATTACCAAACATTTGCTAATATGCTTTGCAGAATGGTAAGAAAAATTTCATCTAGAAAATGTGATTTAATTACTGCCCTGTAACTTTAGGTGGGTTCGAGTGACTTTTGACATTGTGAAGTTTAAAACATATAAGTAGCTTACTCGAATGACATTTCTGATTATTTATCATAATTTTATTTAATGTGACATTTCAGAAAATATTTAAAAATTTTTGAAAACTAATATTCATTATCACTTCCCTTATAATTGTCATAAAATATCATTTACTTTTTTTGTGGGCAGAATTTTTACCAAAGTGCTTTATGTGAAAGTAGTAAGATGTGAACATATAGAACCAGAACATAAATTAGACAATAAAAGCCTTCGAATCATGCAATAATTGGATTTATTTCAAATATAGATGTTAACTCTTCCTAAAAAAGCATTCGTTTACCATTTAGAATCAATATTGCCGTGGCCCTAAGAGTATTGTGGACAAGCATTGCTTTCTTATTAGAATAAAAGTATTAAATAAATTGGAAAAAGAATACTCAATCTTTGTAACACCTAAGTTGTTCAATACAATTTTTTACCCTGTGGTTGTATATCGGGTCTATTAATAAATTCATCAAGGAGATCTACTTTCCCAGTTCAAAGTAGGTAATTATGTGATGGTTGACATGATGATATGAATTACATATCACCATACTCTCAAAACTTTTCTCTAAGTCAACAAATTTTGATTGAAGTGCTTACTCAGCCTCTAAGCATTGAGAAATACTAGTAAATAACACAAAACCTCTGCCTCTGAGGATTTTTCAGTTTAGAAAATAAAGGCAGAGATCTTTTTCAGTTACATACTTTAGTAGTGTATTTGCATTTATTCAACGTATTAATGCTTTTTTTGAAAGGTAGAGCCTTTTGTTACGTATGCAGCTTAATACACTAGAACTTGAGCTTTGGCTTGTAAACCTCACATCCAGCCACTTCTGAAGCTGGGTCCACAGCCATCTCCCCTCCTCATGTGGCTGTTACGATTAGTGGATAAAAGTGAAATATGATTTATGGGCAAAGAGTTCCAGATCAAGGTCAATATCACCAAATCCTAGCGAACAACGTTTTCTTTGCATGAGAGTTTTCTTCTTTTCTTTAATCGGAATGTGTTTCCTGGCTCACTATTTACATATTATTTGCTAAGATTTTATGTAAACATCATTTGTCATGCAAGAAGATTTGTTTTATTTGTAGCTCATGTTTAAAATTCAAGAATTATGCTGAGCCTCCCTGAACCTTTTAAGTGGATACGAAGAGGAATTTGAAATTTTATTAAAATTGGGTGCTTCAAAGTATGTGATAAAAATGAAGTAAAAGGGGTCTAAACTCTTTGCTTACATAGCCCATTTCAGTGGACTCATTTCGCTTGAGTGTTCTATTTCGTCGGTGTATGTTTAAATGTGATGTTAGTTTCTGCTGGTGGATCGAGCACTATACATATCATAGTGACAATGACTCTGCAGTCTGCCCACTTCCTGACAGGTAAAGTACATCTTTAATTGTGAAAACAGCACTTAGGTTTTCACAAATGCACACGTAGTGAATCCACAAGCTAGTAGAGGAAAAGTCACATGCGTTTTCAGTGGTTATAGAATGGCTATTTTATTCCTTGTTGGCCAAATAGTCCTGAAACGAAATTTGTTCACTATGAATTATGATGCCTCGATCGCTTTTCTGCAATAGTTTTCGTGGGGTCGGGGGAAGGCTGGAATGGATGACGAGGAGGGTTGGAACCAGTTGAAACCATGCTGGAAGCTGGGATATTTCCAGGTGGAACTGAGCTGACAGAGGAAGTGTCACCAGGAGTGCTGTGGGGAGAGGTGGAGATGGTGACAAAGCCAGCCTCGATATTTTAAGTGTAGGCATTTCCTGGAGATGCATATGCTCCACTGTTGCCTGCCTAAGATGCTAAGTCTAGAACTGAATTGTTCAAGTATTGCCAAAAATTATTCTTAGCTAGAAGTAAGTTCCCAGCCGGAAGAGGAAGCCCTGGTTAGCGAAGATGCTTCGCTCCGGCCTTTGGTTGCAGGGGCTGGAGCCGGAGTCTAAATCGATCTGATTTTATTTGCTCGAGCCCTGATTGTTCCACACCTTTGCCACCTGCCCCTCTCCCCAGCGACGCCTCCTCTCCCTCACCCCACATATGCCTGGCCTGTGACTATCACCAGCTGGTCTCTTCTGCGTTCACCTAACTAAAGTGCACTACAGTCTACAGCCATGCCACCCTGAACCAGCCCCATCCCGTCTGATCTCTGAGCTAAGCAGGGTCCAGCCTGGTTAGTACTTGGATGGGAGACCACCTAGGAAGACCAGGTGCTGTAGGCATTAAAAAATAGATAAAAAATAAGGGATCGTAAGATGACAAGTCCCTTGCAATCTGTGAGGTCAGCCAAGGGTTGCCTCGCATAAAATAAAATAAATAAAATATAAAATAAAATGAAGTAAAAAAATAAAATTAAAAAATAAAATAATAAAATAAATAAAATAAAATAAAATAAAATAATAATAAAATAAAATAAGAGTGAGCTATACCTACTACTTAACAACTGTGACCCAACTCAGAACATACTGTATAAAAAGGACATCATGTAATGGGGGAAGAGGGAGAAGTGTTACATTTTAGCTTAAAAGGATAAGGAAACGTCACAAAAAAATGGCTCAGAGAAAGTAATGGAGCAGGAAAAAAAATCACAAAAATAATAAAGATTAAAATAATCTTTTATTTTTTATAATAACATAAAAGATTTGACAGAGCGCTTTTATTTGCTGTGACATTTTAATGGAGAGAGCCAAGTTTCTCATAATCCTTTCTAACCAGAAAGATAATAGATAGAAACATGATTATCAAAATGTTCCTTGAGAAATTTCCAAAAGGTATTTTTTGAAAATGTAAATTAAAATGATTTCTGACTTTTACATGTGTAACCTACATTTAAACTTAGGACACGTAGAGAAGACGGACAATAGAATGACAGATGTCAGAGTCTCTTGGGTTTGTGCCAAAGAGCTTTATACGCACTGAGCCTCTGTTCTCATGTCTTCTTTTGCCTTTGTCACTTGTCACTGCATCCTCTCTGCTTCCACAGCCTGTGCATCACCTATGGACATGATGGAAAGGCTCAGAGAGTTTTCTATTCGTTCATTCATTCACCCGTTGGTTCATTCAGTGATCATTTTTTGATTGCCTGCTAAGTATCAGGCACCATGAGTAGCAATTCTCCAGAAAGAGGTCACTTTGTGGGGAAAACAACAGGCACGATTGTCGCATTTTATGAACAGATTATATTTTATCTGTAAAATACTGTGAATGTGACAAACCCAGGTGACTACAGGATCATTTAGCGGGGCGAGAGCCCAAAGTGAAATGGACAGGCGGGGTGGGACAGGGTCGAGGAGAGGGTTTGTAAGAGAGAGAGACATGTCAGAGCTGCAGTGGCATCTTGAGTAGGTGTCAAAGGCTGAGTGCGAGTCATTCAGGTGAGGTGACACCGTGGATGTCCAAGATTGGGGACACGCTCAGGTCTGGCATCGTCACCCACCTTTCTCATTCTCCCAGAAGCTGACCTTCCCCAAGTCCTACAAGTAAATTGGGTAGAGTGAGTGTTTTTCTTCCCTTTCTCTTTTCAAGATTGTCATGATCATCATTCAAATGCTAAATCATTCCTGCTGCAGAATTTTCGGGGTCTTCATTTTAATATCATCTTGTGACTAAATTTTCTGTAACAACCAGTCAAGCCTGATGAGAACTTATTCCATATATACTAACAATTTATTTTAAGAAGCTGACATTTTGACTTGAGCAAGAATTGGCATTAGGGATTAGCTATCTAAATATTACACACCTCAAGAAACTTGATTTCAGAGAATTTTCAAACCGTATCCTGATAGTAACTTGCTTCAATCCTGATTAAGGTGATAACTTGTTATCATGCCCAATTTTTTATAGCTATCATATATTCTCTCATTTGCCTTTTATGATCCTGGAATTACCCTTATTTATTTTTTTTCACTGCTAAAATTTATAAATAAATTGCATAATTTTTTTTTAATTTTAAAAATATAAATTTATTGCTTCAAATGCTCAAAAGTGCAGCATAATTTCTATTTGCTTTCTCTAGAGTTTACTTTTTTCAAAATTTCATTGCAACTAATTTTTTTTTACATGGGTATATATTATATTCCAAATTACCTTAATTATTCTCATGACATTTGTAAAAGAAAAATGACTATCTCGTTTTAAAATCTCATTGAATCATATCATATATATGTAATATGCATGTATGCCAACGAAAAGATGGAAAACAAATTTTACATAAAATTCCATTTTGCCCACTTTTTTCTAAATTGATTTTTAGCTTCGCTTTATATTACAGCATCTACTAAGTTTAGAGTTGGGTTATTTAAAAAGCAGTATCCTCTGTTTTTGTTTCTCCAAAATAATTTTAGAAAAATAGAGTAATTGACAAAGAGACCAACTTTAGTCTACTCAAGCAATTTGGTACAAATTTGATTGAGGTTTTCTTGAGTATGTCATTTTATTATTTACTTTATTTCATTAATAACACTTCAAAAAATTTAGAGATATATATATCGACATTGAAAACGAGTAATTAGCTCTGTGTGTCAAAAGTGGAAAATTAGGTAAATGATTATTAAAATATCAAGTGTATTTGTTTTTAACTTTGACCAAAATGTTATAACCGTGTCCTTTAAATTAAAGTAAAATGAATCTTATTCCAGTGCAATAGCCCAATCCACCCATACTCCTTATTTGTAAGCTCAATAATTTAAAACTGGAAAGTCAGACTAAGTGAATAAAAAGTTCACTCGGGTTGTGTTTGCAAAAAAAAAAAGTTAGTTGGCATTTAAGTGTAATCCCATAGAAGTATTCATCGTTTAAACCCAAGTTAATACTTAGACATAAGGAAGCTTAGCTTACTTATTAACTTAGAACTTGGAAACACCGTGCCTATTAAAAAAAAAAGATAAATCTTACCGCAAAAAAACAGTTTCCATGCTTTTGAAAATATTTTTATGCTATCTACTTAATAATCCCCCTGCCCTACTTCATTATGTTATTTTAATTCAAGCAAATGTGGTTGGTGGTCATTAAGTGCCATCAGACTGTCCACTTGGGCTCAAGTAACTCTTGGTCTAATTAGAAATTTTTGAGAACGTGGTTTAAGTGAGCTTGAACAGTTAGTTATTTGTCAATTCAGGCAAATAAAAGTCAGTTATCTAAGATATGCTTGATTCTTGTACACACATAGTGTAATGTGTCATCACCTTAGGTAGTTTGTTACAAGTTGACAATAATCTATTAAAGATTAGAAAAAAAGTAGACAGGAGGTAAATTTGAAGTTAGAAGATCTGGCTCTTATTCATGCAAATTGCTCCACTGTGAAAACCAGGACAGGACGCCCTTTATTCTTGGGGAACTAATGTATCAATGGGAGGAGAGACAAAATTCAAATAAACATAGAAATAATTATGAACCGTGAGCTACGTTATGAAGGAAGTAAAGTAGGGGCTGAGGGAAAATCACAGAGAGGGAAAAATCACAGAGGGGGTCTTGGGGTATGCAGACTTTAGCCAAGCTAGTCTTGGAGACGAGAGATAAGCCGGATCACTTTGCGGAAATGATATCTGAGTAGAGCCTGAAAGATGAGACAAAGCCAACCGTCAGATGTCTGTGGGAAAAAAATGTGTTATAGTCAAGGTGTCAGATGATGATAATCAGAGCTAAGATTCTGGAATTGGCTGTGGGAAGATGGAAAAATGGAGTAGGGCTCATGTTTTTCTTACAGTCAAGCAATGCCATTTAAAGTTCTTGGAAGAAGCCCCAGAGTTTTAAGTATTATTTGAAGTAGAAAGGGTAATCGATATGAGAATTTTTGATGCACAATAAACATATACAGAGTGAATAGTGTGAGAAGCTGGTAGGCAGATCACGTGAAAAGTACGTCTTGCATCTTTTACATCTGGTGGTAAAAACCAGTTAACTAAATTTGAAAAATCAAGAATAGGGGTCAAATGTATTATCTGGAAATATAACAGCGACCAAAAGAAAACTGTTTGCCTTTGGCTAGCAAATGGGCTGTTTTTTCTTCTTCTTCTTCTTCTTTTTTTAATGGCTGGATTATTCTTTTGATAGACTACTATGCTAATAAAAAATAATTTGAATTGAATAAATTAAGAAAAAGTATATTACTTTTTCCTTGCATTAGGTTAATAACAGAATAGGAACTAAGTTTATCAAAAGGGTAATATATTAGTGGAAATTAATTTTCCACTCAAAATATTGGCATCTACACTTGAAATTTAATTAAATTTTCTAGTAACCTGAGCTCTGTAAAGTAGGTCTGAATTTCAGAAGCAAAAAGCACATATTAACCTATAAATGAACAAAAAAATGTTATGTAAAAACAAATATGAACATTAAATTAAAAAAAATCGTTTGGGAGGTGGGAGGAGCAGATGGATTGTATTGTTTCATGGCAAAGTAATACCACCATCTAGTGGAAAAGTAGAATACTTAAATAATAAAAAATTGAAACTACTGTAGAGTCATTTTATTACAAAGTTCTCAACCTAAATGTGATAAAAATTTGCAAAAGCTTCAGAGGAAAATTAGTGTACATGAAGTCCAACACAAGTATAATTTATTACATTAAACATGTAGTTTCACATGGAGCTTTCTGTTCTGTGAAAAATTGTAAAATGTTATCATAATGGGTATATTCCATGATGGGTTCCAACTCAGTCGATTATTTTTTTTCCCTTTTCCTGTTAAAAAGAAATTTCGGACTAGAATGTTCAACCATGATTCTAAAGCCAAGTAAGAAAGAAAGTTTAGTGTAGAAAATAATAACAGTAAATACATACAGGCATAAACACGTATCTTACAATTTGCCATTTTTAAAAGTAATGTGTTGGGGGCTTAGTAATGTAATTATTCTAACATTAAAGATAGTTATATCTAAATTAAGTAATAGGCATTATTAAAAATATTAGCAATTATAATCAGTAGGCATGAGCTTCGTTGGTAATTTCTTGCATTCTTTTAATTTGTCATGAATTTTTTTAATGATTTTTTTTGCAAAATAAGAATAATACTGTATATGCAGATTCTATTACCTCTTTACATAATATGTGAAAAAGTAAAATATGAATGTATCATTTTACAAACACTTATAATCCCCCCTGCCAAGAAGTAACACATTTCTCAGAAAATCCCTGTGGGTTTCTTCTAGATGAATCCCTCACTTTCCTCCAGAAGAAAACATTATCTTAATATTTTAGTAATTACTTTTTGCTCTTCTTTAATAGTTTCACAGTCTATATACCCATTCCCAGTAGATCTGTCTGTTCTTAAATTTTATAGAGGTGACATAATCCTGGAATAGTTGATGTCCCTTTGTGTCTCTTTACTTCACGTGATAATTCTTTCTTTCTTTTCGTATCATTTTGCAGCATTAGTGTGTAATTCCAGTGCGTGGGTATGCCATTCGTTTTTATCATTCAACTGTTGATAGATGTAGGAGCTGTTTTCATTTTGTATAAAAAAAAATCACAAGGCTATACATGCTACCACACTTATCTCATTCCCACATGCATGAGTTTCTCTAGGGTATATTCCTAGGAATAACGTCTCTGAGTGAGTGAACGGTGCATATCTTCAACTGCTCTATGGGTTGCTAAATGCTTTTCTGTCATGGTGACTACAGTTTCCCTTGTCACCAGCTGTTCCTGGTGCTTCACATTTCTTTCCAACTGTTGGGAGTTTTAGACTTCTTAAGTTTTTACCAATGTTGTGTTATCTTATTCATGGTTGACGATGGCTTTAATTTCCAGCATGAGCAATTTTTCGTAACTTTTGTGCCTTCTCTCTCTCTCTCTCTCTTTTTTACTACTTAATCAGTTTTGCCAGAATTGTATCAATATTATTTAACTTTTTTGTTAAAAAGTGATTGTCCTCTTTCACTATGTCCTATCCTATCTGAAATGTCTTCATACAATTTTATATCATCTTACCACGGTTCATTTTTCTAAAGAAAATTTATCTACCTGTAATGCATATTCTGCATCTCTTTGATTACTTATTTCATAATTCACTTCCCTACTAGAGCAGATACTTTGAGTCTTCATTGTTTTTCTTCAGAACTTAGATTAGTGGCCAATAAATACTTTCCAAATTAATAAATAAGTAGTAAAATGCAATGCAGAAATTAAAATAAAGAAGCATAGCTATTTCTCTGGAAAGGCTTTGCAGTTTAAATTTCTGTAAGATATATATATATATATATCTTATATCTTACAGAAATATATATATATATCTCACAGAAATATATATATATATGATATATATCTTATATATATCATATATATATATCTCATACACACACACACACACACACACACACACCCATTTGACTGGACCTATAACCATAGAGATATTTTTAAAAGCAAGGTAACTGAAACACACCATATATTTAAACAGTGACTTTAAAGGTTTATTCTGTTTTTATTGCTCATAGACTGTAAAGAACCTCCTCCCACCAGAGAGACAGAAATTCTCTCTGGGTCTTGGAACGATGATCACTATGCAGAAGGCACTCAGGCCACATACAAGTGTCGCCCTGGATATCGAAGTTTTGGCACTATTGCAGTGGTGTGCAGAAGCGGGAAGTGGGTGGCCCTTAATCCATCAAGGACGTGTCGCAGTAAGTGATTCACACACTTGCGAAATTGATGACCACTTAGTTGCACGAATACTGAATGTCGGATAGTGTAAGAATACTGGCTGAATGATGTCACTCCTGTCACGTGAATTCAAAACACAACCCCACCACTATTCTTAGAAGGGATGGGCATCTCCCCAAAATTCCATAAATGAGCATCTGGAGACGTCCAATTCTAAAATGATAACGTGGCCACGTTTCACTGTGTCACGCCTTCAATCCTGTCCCCTAATAATACTGTTAAATATCCTTGTCCCCAAACTCGTGCCTAAAATGCATCTCCCCGTGTTACAGACAACTGTTGCACCTCTTCTCTGTTTTAGAACGTCCCTGTGGGTACCCTGGCGACACCGCCTTCGGTTCCTTTGAACTGACAGAAGAGAGTGAGTTTGTGTACGGTGCCAAGGTGACTTACACGTGTGAGGAGGGGTAAGTAGTCACCACAGAGAGGGGATTATAATTTAGGTAGCTGACAACTGATATAGTGAATAGGGACTGTCCTAATTTGTATTTTGAAGGTTACTCTATTTTTTTCCTGAGCATTTTTACAAGGAGCACACGCTTAACCCAAGAAATGAAAATTAAATAATGGAAGTGATTACATCTGGATCCCATGTTATTTCCCCAACGCTGAAAAATTACAACAAATGATCATTTCTCTAGTAGAGCGGAATGTTAGGAGGGTGGGAAGATAGTACGCATGTAACTAAGGGTTCACTCCAAGAAGTGCTCACAACGTCACATTACACACAGAATATTATGGGAGCTCCATGTGTCAGGGACAGTGAGGAAGGTGACAAAATTGGATGACGTGCCATGGTACCTTACTGATCAAATTTCATAAAATTTAGGATGAGCAAGACTTTTACACTGATATGGTTACTATTCTTTAAGGTTCCGTGGTCTACATATTATTCTTATCACATAGACCAAAAAATGCTACCGTGTCACCACCTCGGTGTCCTGCCTTCCCTGTTATTCCCAGCGCGGTCCAAAACTTACTTTACAGAACGTTTCAAAAGTGGGAAAAACAGTATCATTATTACATCAGTATAAACAGGATCCAGAGATTACAAATGGCGCCTTATTATCCTCTCCTCACTGATAACTTGATCTGAGGCAATAAAATAAGCTGTTTTAATGCTCAAGCTTTGGAGTAAGCCTGCATTCCAAAACTCTACCAGCCAATAACTGTGCATATTTGAAAATATCTCTTCACTCCCATTTTCTCTATAAATGCAGAAAGATACCGGGTACGTCACAGGAATGACAGGAGAAAGAAACAAGACACATGCGTGGAACTCTGAGACATATTTCTGGTATATTGCAGACACCCAATAAATAACAGTTTTTTAATGATTTAGTCTCTCCTTGGTCACTACCCGAGGAAGATCTTTCAAAGATATTTTTCATTTTGAACCCAAACTTCAATCATCGCTTCTGCTCTTATTACATATGACCGAAAAGATTCTGGATCTTAGTTATAAATTATAAAGTTCAGATTTTATCATTTTCTCCACTCTTCACTTCTGAAATATCTCTTTCAATCCATGCTAGTTTGGTCTTATTAGGTTCTACCTTTGAGCTCGCAAAGTGGATAAAAACTCACAGCCTTTTCTCAGAAGGTTTCCTAAATCTCGGTAACTAGTATTTAGAGCTTGGTAAAGACATGTGTGATCTGCATCCTTCTGTCTCTGCCCAGTTCATCCATGCCCACTTCATCTTGTGTAAATGTTGGGGACAACTCAGTCATAGGCTTTATAGGAGTAACCGTCTCCACCACTCACCTGGGGCTCCAATAGAACCAGGTATTTGAAATAAAAATCCTTGGGTCAGGCAAAGTCAGCAAGCATTGGATGCTATTTTGAAATTTTATTGATGGACCATTTCACCCATCGGGGAGATGCTCACCCTCTGATTCAGCTGAAAAATCTAATGGTCAAGTGGGTTTAATATACCCATGGTTTCTGCTGCAGACTCTCCCTCTTTGATCCCTCGTCCCATCCCCCTTCCCTTGGATGCATACCTGTTTAGCTGACTACTAACCACTTGCGATGTTCGGTGTGGATACCCAGGCTTCTCATCATACAGGTGGGAAGATGTATGGAGGCACCCTGCAAATGATGCTGGTGTTTTACCTGCTGGGGTTGCAGAAATAAGAGCCATTGCTTTTTCCTGACCTCCAGCCTGTGGACAGTCTTTCTTTCATCCCCTTGTGTGTTTTTGGCCCTTAGAGGTTTTGTGTAGAGTTTTGCATAATGAAAGGGCTTTGCGGGGAAAGATGGGTCTCTGGTGTAGATGGGAAAATTGCTCTCTCTGCTGGAAGGAGGTATGAAATCAGCCACGGGAGGACCATTAATAACCAATTATTTCTTTTCTTTTCTATGATATACAGGGTAGATGTTTGACGTCAAAGTCTGTAACTCCCACTTAATTGATGGGAATGTTTTGGGTTTTGTTTTCCCTTAGAGAATTAGAAACAAACCAGTAACAATCAAAGGAACACACTCGTGCGTTTCGAGGGAGAGTGTTTGTTTCACTTGTGTCATGGGCAGGGATGTTTTTACTGGTCGATGAAGAAACATTCACCTCTGTAGAATTATTAAGAAGTTTGTGGAAGGCCCTCTTCCAAATTATCTCTCTTGCGATCACCACAATGCCTTCCCATTTTCTATTTTTTGAGAAAAAGTTTTTGCCTCCAGCTATCCACGCTGTATTGAGAAGGGCCCTTTGCCTTGATATGAAGCCTCTGGGGACGATTGCACATTTTGTACCTGCCTCCAGGAAATTTCCTTCAAGTACAGCATTTGAGATTTTAAGGACAAGCTTGATGAGTCACTATATTTAGATACATTTGACACTGAATGAGTTAAATGCAGACTTGACTCAATGAGTATACTCTGGGAGAAATCTCTAGAATGGAGATGGGGAGATGGAGACAAGTGTTAAAAAGAAACCACACACTGGTAAATTTTTGCTAGCGCTATCCTTGCTTATGCAAAAAGCTCACAGTGATCAGAAAATATAATTGTGGAGGGTAGGGGAATGGAATAAGGCCAAAGGAGGGGTAGCTGTCATGTTTACGGCTTTTGTTTTTGGTGACAGTTCATGGACCGTATGACATCATCAGGTGCAGCTAATTAACTCACTCAACAACAACAGCAACAGCAAAAGAATATTTTGTAGGAAACAATAATGAGTTTATGTCATGAACCAAAGCTTGTGGTTATTCCAAGTTCGTGTATTAAAGAGCCTTTCCTAAGAAAGAAAACAAAAAGTTTAAGAAAGATAAAAAGAAATTTAAGAGGGAAGAAGAGAAAGGAAGGGAGGGAGGGTATAAACAAGGAAAAGAAGAAAATGCATATGTCGTTAATTTTCACTGAAATGGAGCTGGGACCTGCAGGATGCTATCGCCTTTAGAACCGGTATAAACACGCATCAGCTCATCACTGTTATTTTGGGTTTTCAGGTATAAGCTGGTAGGTGAGATTAATTTCCGAAAATGTGAAGCAGATGGATGGACCAATGATATTCCTATATGTGAAGGTAGATGTCAAGTTGATTCATAAGTCTAGGAAAATTCTTACTATATCTAGGTTCTTTGAAATGTTTTGCAGTAAAATATTGTTAAAGTCTATAATTAAATATTTCTCACTCCAGTTATTTTTTGGGGTTTCTAATACGGTACAGAGTGTATATCTAAACTTGCCATTGCTATGTTATTTTGTACTTTAATAACCACATGTGAACAGTACCTCATCTATTGGAGATTAACAACTTATTAAAAGATTAGAAACTTATTTTTCTTTCCTTTTGGATATTCTAACCACTGGAAACAACACAAGTATCACCAGCCAAGTGAAGATCAGAATTTCAGCTTTATTAATGAAGGGATACTCACTCGGTAACCCACTCGATGACAAGATTTAGAAAATCTGTCCGCTCTCATCTGACAAGGGGGGCTTTTCTTACAGTCCCAGTCTTCCTGGAAGAGGCAGGAAGTAAGAGGGAGCTCTGCCCTTTCTCACTGATCCATCGAGTAGACTGCGAGACTGGGAAAATGCAGATTGTAGTTCTGAATTTTGAATCAGTAATCCCAATCTCTAAT